>ML799468.1:72518-98451 GCA_009831015.1 Picea engelmannii | reverse complement strand
ATGTAGTTTCGGTTGTGAATTATTTACAGGAAAAGAGGGCCTTGGATTTTGATTGGCATCAGGTTGCCAGAAAAATTTGGACTATTGGCCAAGGTTTTGGTAGAAACTGTGGCCTTGATGAGAAAAGGGAAACTGCATCTGTTGGGGCATCATCAACTAACTTCCAAAATTGGATGACATAGCCTGCACAGGGATCGCTCCCTGCATTGTATTAGAAGGACCTGGGAAGTGGATTCCCCCAGTTGATCCGACAGGCATGGGTACATAGCCTTTCTCGGGGTTCCATTGAGTATGAAATGGGTTACCTCCAACCAACATCCCTTGAGAGGGAACTGATCCTTTCCAAGATTCCAAAGACCCTGTGTGGAGTAAACTCTAGTCATTTCTCCCTGTGAAGGAATAATACCTTGCACCGGGTTCTGTTGACCAAATATGGGGTTGCCCCCAGTTAAGAAAGAGGTCGAAGAGAAAGAGTTATTCCCAAACACACCAAAGAAAGAGAATGACGTAGATCCCACCGGCGTTGTATAAGAAGAAGGTCCTAAAATGCCTCCACCAAACAAGTTATAATTAGCATTCGACTTGATCGACTGCTAAAAAGAACCACCGAGCGAAGGGGATGGAGGCGGTATATGACCCCCATCATAAGGGATATAACTAAATAGGACAATAGTGCCTGCAGTCGACCCTTGCAAGGGAGCATTTGAGCTCCCTTCCCCTAGACCCGTGGTCTGTAAGGTAGAATAATTAAGAACCAAGTTTGTATCAAAGTTGGGCATCCCATATGAGAAGGGAATACCTGTCTCATTCTAAGTAAATGACACAGTGGTCGAAGCCGTTAAAGGTATCAGACTAGTGCCCAAAGTTGAGGGAGTCAAGATAACTGTGGTTCTGATTGGCAAAGGTGGGAGAGGAGGTAGGATGCCCCTTGCAGTAGTAGTCGTAACAGGATTACGGGGACTCTCGGACGAAGTAGAAGCATTCGCTTCCATTGTCACTCATAGAACTAGCTGGCACTCAGAAGATGACACCTCGAAAGGACAATTTGAATCAATATCGGCATCAACAAGTCAATTATCGAAGGATTAGCTGGCCTAAAACCTTTAGTTTCAAGGTCAGAAAGGATGGATTCCTCCGAAGCCAGAAAGTCTCCTCTCGGAGTAGGCTCAGGCATAGTTTCTTATGGCCAGGTCGCTTCAAATGACCATTCTTGATCAAGTATTCACCTTAACGGTGGAAGAGGTGGATCGAAAGTAACTGATGAGAGGACTTGAAGCCTTCACGACCAACGAAGTTGTTGATCTTCCACATTGTGAAATGATCAAACGAAACAGTAAGGCTTGACTAGCGTAGAACAGAAAGCACACACTAAAAAGTTTCCTAAAGATAAATCAAGCAGTCGACTTACTAGTGGGAAGGATGGTTATGCCAACCGACACTAGAGAAACTAACCAGTGCAAGTGTAACTTGAACATGGGAGGACCCTCCATGTATACTCTGGGAAGCGTGATTTGACGTCTTCCCTAGGTATCACGGTATACCTCTGCAATCACCCATGTAAGTCCTTAAAATATGGGAAACTAGGTTTCCATCCTGCAGTCAGTTATAGGGCGGGTACAATCGACATTTGGGTAGATCCTAAGGAGCAGGCTAACAAGTCCAAATCCATTCAAGGGTATCAAAAGCAATTGGTCTGGAAGAGAACTAAGGATATTGAATGGATTCAAGGTCCATGAAGCTTCGTAGGAAAATGTGATCGATATTGTTCTCAATAAAGACCCTTAATATACAATCCCCACTACGTTTAGTCCAACTTTTGAGGGGTTATATCCTCTGCCTTTCCTCACGTGACCTCGTGTTTATTGCTTTCATTAGAGGGGGGGGTCCCGACTAACTCTTACGACACTGGAATTAAATCACTCCCTATCTTAGACTCCAATGTTTGTTTTAAAGTGGCCTTGAAGAGTTTCCTCTTCACACCTAATTGAAGGCCCTAAAACCTTAAACTAGTTGGTGTATCTTACAAACAAAAAGTCTAATGTATTTTAGATTAAGTGTTAATTTTAAGGCTTGATTTATGCAATGGGTGTGGTAGTGAAACTGATGGTGTTATGAAGAGATATAAAAGGAAGAGAACTTTAAATCATTTGAAAGAAAAATATACTTCAAAATTAAAGAAATGCTTGTAAACTCTAAATTCAACTTTTCTAATTGATATTTCAAGATATTATAAATGAAGAAACTCTAAAACTTGCTTTCATTTGACTACAAAGTACTTATATTTCGAGAAATCGAAAATAACTTTGAAATAAAAGCCTCTTTCTTTTGAAAATAACAACCTTGACTACTTTACCAAACTAAGTGCAAGAAACAAAAATATTTTTTATTTATTTATTTTCGAACTGCTTTAACAAGAAAAAACCAAAGTAAAAACTTTTTTTTTTTTTCAAAGAAAGAAACAGGAACAAAGAGAAAATTGAAAACAAGATTGATAAAGACCCTAATCCCATTATGGATCGTAGGGATTCAACCAAGAAACCAAAAGGAGGATCTAAAACTTGACAGCTTGCTCTAAACCTTTTGGGAAAAACAAAAGAAGACTAAGGAACAAGTAAACCAAAACTTCAACCCAAGCTATGGCCATAGACAAAGACTCTGATTGATTGAAGAAAGTCCTGAGAAGTATGAAATTCTATTAGGAAAAAGAAAAACTCTCTCTTTATTAAAAAACACTTTCATGAAACATAGATGTGGGTTGTTGCATCAGCATCCTGCATATGTACGTGTGATGTCTAATGTGTATATCACGTATGTACATGGGCTGACCCAAAACAGGACACGTACACCTCTGAGACTTTTTCAAAAATAAAAAGACAAGGCAGACTTACAGGGTAGGGGAAACTGGTATGGACCTTGTAGGTGACTAGACAACCTAAAAAGACTCAGTAAAATTGACTGAAACTCGAAAGGAAAACAAAAAACCAATCAACAACCCAAAAACCTCCCTAAAAATCCTAGAGAGACTCTACAATATGGTCGTGAATTCTGCTAGTAGGAATACCCCCCTATAACTATACCCGAGTTTAAAATATAGATAGAGAAAATGATCGTCTAAAAGTCAACCTAGTTTCTACACTACCCCAAACATACCAAAACAAATGAACAGAAAGAAGCATAAGAGAATATTGGTAGTTGTACCTTTTAACCCACATTTGGTGATGATCTCCTCAAGCTCCGTAGTTCCAAAGACTGCAAGTCTCCTCCCAAATCTGACCTGCATCCAAAAAAAGGAAAACAAAGGCTACAAGTATGCTATTTATTTTCATAAATTAGGGTTAGATATAAAATATTATGTAAAAATCAAAGAAAATACACAAAACATCATCATTTGGGATAGGAAAAATATATTCTTTTATTCATTAAACAAAAACTGAAACTTACAATTCCTGCCGACCATTGTTCCACGAACCTGGTCTGGGCTCCGATTTACAATGCTCCAAGTGCACCTTCAATAAGACTCTTCTCACAATCTACTAATCACCTCATGGAAATGGAATGAATTGAATGGAAGAAAAGGGGTTGAAGAGGGAATGTTGAGGCAGTAACTCACAAAAGGTATCAAATGCTTGGGCAAGGAAGGTAAGTGAAATTGGGCAGAGTTTCACTGTACTTATGCTTAGTTTTGAAATGAGACCTTGATACCTCCCTTTATATGACAAAAGTATGGTTATTCAGTTGGGGTATGGGCTATAGAAGGTGAATTGGTTGGGAAACCTCCAATAGCCCATAAATTCCACCGAATTCCTTACAATTTTTTAATTTTTGCAACTTTTGGAGGCATACGCGCGTTGTGTATTATGCAAAAAGGATATGTATGTGAGCTTCCTAGCATGCAACAAGCGTATGTATGTGGGTTTTAGTGGTGCAGGGCACGTCCATGCTCTAAAAATTGTTTTTTTAAGTATATCTCCTCAACAATGATTTAGAAAATTATGCAAGTAAGAGGGCCAATGCCATGTATGCATGAGTAGGGAATTTTAGGGATATAATAGGTACAATGCCAGGATGAGACATATCGACGGGAGGAGTTAACCTTTGGAAGAGATACCCTTTGTCATTGATTTCAAAGGGGGAGAGATAGGAACATTGATGAGGAACGATGATCAAAGGGGGAGCATGTGCATGAGTGTTGCCATGTCTAAGTGTTTCCATTAATGTTGGTGTTTCCATCAATGCCAAAGGGGGATATGTTGGATAGTTGGTTTAGATAGTTGATTGTCATTGATGTCAACCCTTGGAGAGTGGTCTTGGAGATTGATGTCAACCCTTAGAGATTGATGTCAACCCTTGGAGAGGTCCAAAGATGTTGGAAAGTTGATTGTCATTTGTATGATTGATATTGATGATGAGTTAGTTTGGTACATTTTATGTAGTATACATGTAGCCCTGAAGGTGTGGTTATAGGACTCAAAGTTTATTAAGGAATATGGACATGAAGGACAATGAAATTGAAAGTAAGACTATTATATATGGATAGTACACGTTGTTCCATTTATGGTGATATGTCGTGGTTCCTCACGGTTAGGGAGATATGGCCTTGTAACGTTGGAATCCCCAAAGAGTGGTTAATAATCCCTTAGTTGGTTACAAGTATTGGTGAAAGGGTAAAGTGGTTGTAACAAGAAACCCCTAAAATAAGGAAAGAGGTTACCTAGCACAAGTATAAATACACCTCAAAGAGTCTCTCATTTGGACACACACATTTACATTGAATATCTATATTATGAGTGGTATGGTCTATCTTTTGGTAAATATATTAGTGAATCTAAGGTTGAATCTAACATCATTTTTTTGAGGTAGAAAAGGATTTTGAAGGACCGAAAGTTTCAGAGTTGCAGAAAATTGGAAACCCTAGTTTTCTGAGGTTATACATGGGATTCATAAGGACATGTCACTTACATACAAAAGATGTAGAAGGATGGGTCACATACATATACAGGCTGCATGAGGACAGGTCTCATATCTGAGGAAAAGGTTTGGATAAGAGTGCACAAATGAGTTGTAGCAATGTTTGATGGTACATCAAAATTGCTACAAGATCTGGGATGGTATGCTTTAGGATTTCATGAGTAAAGGTATGTATTTTATGTATTTGTTTGAGGCTTGTATCTTGGATGGTATGGAACATGCTTAAGGCATGTCTTGGAGGCCCTTGATGTGATATTGTTGGTTGATGTGATATTGTTACATGCTTGAGACATACTCTTGGTACTTGGTATATGGTTGTTATGGTTCATTGTTAGAGGCACATCTTTGTGATATTTCCATATGCATGAGGCTTATCTTATGGTACTTGACATGATTGAGAGTGATATGGTATATGTTTGAGACACATTTCATGGTATAATGTATATGGTATGGTATAGGTGTTTATGTACATGATTGATGTGCATGGTTGGCACATGGTATGGTACATGGTATAGTGTTGATGTGTATGTACATGATTGGTACTTGGTATACATGGTTGATGGTTGAGGCATATGGTTCAGGATGAGGTGCATGGTTGGTGCACAATTTGGTATAGATGTTGGTGCATGATTTATGCATGGTTTGGTATAAGTGTTTGTGCATGGTAGATGAATGGTTTGGTATAGGTTTTGGTGCATGGTTGATGCACTTGTTGTGATATAGGTTGTGGTACATGGTTGATGCTTGGTATGGTACTAGTTTATGGTTTGGTATATGATTTGGTACATGGTTGAGACACATATATTGTGATCGTATGCTGGTGATCTTGGTACATGCTTGGGAAAGGCATGTGTTGGTGATTTTGGACATCTAGTTGAAAGGTGTCCTTGGTGTATGATCCATGTGAGAGGATCTAGTTGAGTATTAGTGACATTGGATAGGTTGGACAAGTTGATAGGTTAACAGTGATAGGTTGGATACAATGACATGTTGGCAGGTTACAGGTTGATGTGACAATGACAGTGATAGTGATTGTGGTAGTGACAGTTGGTAAACACTTATATTTCAGGGTGGAAGAACAGTGAAAAGAAAGGGGGTTGTAGCCTCCTTTCGGTTGGAGTTGGAGAATCAAGGATTTGGAGCTTCCTTAGAGTTGGAGCCTAGGAGCTAGGTGGTTGTAGCCACCTTCCGGTTGGAGCTAGAGAACCCAGGGTGTTGTATCCTCCTTCTGGTTGGAGCCATATAATTCAGGGATTTGAAACTTCCTTTAGGTTGGAGCCTGTAAATAGGGGGTCGTAGCCTCCTTCTAGTTGTATATGGAGAATTGGGAAGTTGGTGATTCCTATGAATGAATTATTGATATATATAAGAAATCATTTCGTGATTTTCTCCCATTTGGGTTTCCACATAAATAATGGCGTACTCTGTTCTTGTTGTGATGTTGATGTGATGTTGCTTATGATTACATGCTTATGATATATATATTGAATGCAATAATAGATGATATGTTGATGATAAACTGTTGATCATTATTGATAAAGTGAAAGAATATATATTGTGGTTAAAAGTGGTATAAAGTGATCATACTGATTCACCCCCCTTCTCAGTATTCCAACAATTGGTATCAAATATGTTTACTTCAAGGAAACAATTTAACCACTGGAAGGCAGATCATGGACTACAATATTAATGGTGTACCAATGTTCAATGGTCATAATGGTATGGAATATGAGTCAAGGAGTAAAAGGTCAAAAACAGTTTTGCAAACCCAGGATATGATATTTGGTATTCATTTGTTACAGGATATAATGGTTCAAAGAAAGCAAAGACCACAACCAAGAAGGAATTGAAGAAGAACAAAAAAATAACAATGAATTTCATCATGGAAGGATTACTTGATTCAGTAAAAGACAAAGTGGGAAAATATTTATCAGCTAAAGAACTCTAGAATAAACTACATAATATTTATTCTTCTCCCATCACAGAATCAAATATTACTAAGGAAGATGCAGGTACAAAACAAGAAGAAATATGATTATCGTGTCATAATATTCAAAAGAGGAAGAGTGTGAAGAGGAAAAAGTCGATTACAGAGAATAATTGCTTAGTGTAGTAGAATGCTACATAATGAAAAAAAAGGAAAAAAAAAAAGTCACTCCGGGAAAAACTAAAGGAAAAAGAAGAATCTTAGAACAACAACTCCAAAGAAGTCGAGGAGATGATCATGATGCTAAAAAGTTAGCTAGAAGAAGCTAGAAGGATTGAAGAAATCTCGAAGATCAGAAGAAGTGTTTGGAAGCCAAAATAATAGCACAGAAGGAAGAAGTAGAAACGAGAGAGAATATATTGATAGATCATCTCAAGGAAAAAAATGAGAATTTAAATCATCTTGAAGAAAAATTCAGTCAACAAGAAAGAAAACTTGAAGAAGATATAATCACCTTGACGATCCAACTTAAAGAAGAAAAGAAAATGGAATAAGTCATGAAGTGTATGTACATGGTTGATACATGGTATGATACATGATTGGTACTTGGTATACATGGTTGATGGTTGATTCATATGGTTCAATTTGAGGTGCATGGTTGATGCATAGTTTGGTACAGGTGTTGGTGCATTATTGATGCATGGTTTGGTACAGGTGTTGGTGCATGGTAGATGCACAATTTGGTATAGGTTTTGGTGCGTGGTTGATGCACTTGTTGTGATACAGGTTGTGGTACATGGTTGATGCTTGGTATTGTACCTAGTTGATGGTTTGGTATATGATTATGTACATGGTTGAGACACATATATTGTGATCGTATGTTGGTGATCTTGGTACATGCTTGGGAGAGGCATGTGTTGGTGATTTTGGACATCTAGTTGAAAGGTGTCCTTGGTGTATGATCCATTTGAGAGGATTTGGTTGAGTATTAGTAACAGTGACAAGTTGGAAAAGTTGGATAGGTTGACAAGTTAACCATGACAGGTTGGATAGGTTGACATGTTAACAGTGACAGGTTGGATACAATGATAGGTTATAGTTTGATGTGACATTGACATTGATAGTGACAATGACAATGGAAGTGACAGTGGCAATGATTGTGGTAGTGAGAATTGCTCTACACTTATATTTCAGGGTGGCATGGTGAGGAAAGGAAAGGGGGTTGTATCTTCCTTCTGATTGGAGTCAGGGAATTAGGGAGTTGGAGATTCCTTCAGGTTGGAGCTTGAGAACTAGGTGGTTGTATCCACCTTCTGGTTGGAGCTGAAGAACCCAGGGGGGTGTAGCTTCCTTCTGGTTGGAGCCAGAGAATTTGGGGAGTTGTAGCTTCCTTGATGTTGGATCTTGTAAATAGGGGGGCATATTCTCCTTCCAGTTGCAGCTGGAGAATTGGGAAGTTGGTGCTTCCTATGAATGAATTCTTGATATATATAAGAAAACATTCTGTGATTTTCTCCCATTTGGGTTTCCATGTTAATACTGGTGTACCATGTTCTTGATGTGATGTTGCTTATAATTACATGCTTATGATATATATATTGAATGAAATAATAGATTATATATTGATGATAAAATTTTGATCATTGTTGATAAAGTGAAATAATATATATTGTGGTTAAAAGTGGTATAAAGTGCTCATGTCATTTTCAAAATTTGTGGATTGACTCATGTTTGGCATAATCTGAAATTTATGGAAAATATTGAGTTTATTAAGAATCATATTTGATTCTTTTAAAAAATTCGTTCAATAGCCATATATTCAATACTTGGAAGTTGTATATGGTTGTAGAGTTTCAATATAGATGTTTGTTAGGAGGTGTTATAGGTAAATAAGCGAGAGAACTTGAGTATGACAAATAACTCATAGAAATTGTAGGAGACGTTTGATGCAAATAATTGAGAAGAAAATCACTAATGAGTTGTCAGTGATAGCCAACATGCTTTCAGAGATGCAGGATGTGGAACATTTTTACATAGTGTGGAAGAGATTATGAGATATGTGAAACACCTCTAAAACGCTAGAGAATTTTAACTAACAATTATTCTTTTATTTATTAAAACAAACAAAAATTGAAGATGGTTATGTTTCAGAAAATCTTTTAAAGATAGACTATATTTGAGATAAAATATTGGAAATTGGGAGAGAAGTAGTAGTGGAGCATCTAAGAGTGCCCTTCCAGTGACATTTAGAGGAAAGGGAAATAAAATGTAATCCTTTTGGTCCATGCAAATAAATTAAGGATCTGAAATTCTTCTATTGTGGTAGACATGGCCATATGAGGAAGGATTGTAGGACACAATTTTGTGGGATGGGAAACACAACCATGTGTAATAATGAAAAAATAAGTAATTGTCATAGATATTGGAGAAGATGATTTTTATTCTTTTGTGGCATTGTAGAAGAGTGGTAAGTTAGATGTTTTTTTTTTTTTTTTTNNNCATTTCGGTTCTTCTTTGCACATGACTAACGAGAGTGATCAATTTGTTGATTAGGTGGGAGATAAACTCAGGGAAGATACAATGGTAGTTAGTGACAGGAAATGGTACCTTGTGTAAGGCCATGATCATGTAAAAATTAGGATGAAATGTAAAACTTTGATGTTGATGAGTGTTTTTTACATTCTTAGATTGAGAAAAACTTTTATTTTTGTAGTGAAATTTAAAGACCTAGTGCACACTTGGATGTTGTTTTTTGGCACATGTGTTTTGTAGTGGATTAGAGGAGAAATAAGAAGATTTGAAGGAGTTGGTCCTATATAGGCTTGTTGATGACAAGTTGGTAGAACCACATGCTTTGATGGACAATAATGGGAGAAAAAACAATTATCTTTGTCATCAAAGAAATGCGAACATTTAAATTTTCAATGTTTTTCCTTATGAATGAAGGGTAAAATGGTGATTTATTTACTATAAATAAAACTTAGGAGGATATATGTGTGGAATTTTTGGTAAGAAAACAACATTTCTTAGTATTTGAAGAAGATAAATATTGAAGAGCCAATGAATTGCT
Organism: Picea engelmannii; assembly: GCA_009831015.1. Classification (NCBI taxonomy): domain Eukaryota; kingdom Viridiplantae; phylum Streptophyta; class Pinopsida; order Pinales; family Pinaceae; genus Picea; species Picea engelmannii. The sequence goes on along the minus strand of ML799468.1, from coordinate 88,486 downwards.
TGAATTAATCGATAGTGATATTTTTAGTCCAATGTAGACAATTTAATTTTCAATGTCGATCATTTCTTGTTTCTTGTTGATCATTTTTCTATGAAAATGTGGGTTTCTTTCCTTAAGTGGAAGTCGTATTCTTTTGGTGAATTTACAAAGTTTAGAGACAACCGTAGAAGATATTGGTAGATGTATTGATATTCAAACAAATAAAAACAGAGAGTTTTTCTCTAATGAATTTGCTAAATTCCATTAGACAGGGGGAATTTAAAAGCAATTCAGCATGTAACTCTACACTAGAATGAATTTATTGACCAAAGGTATCACACATTGTGGATATGGATAGGTTCATGTTAGAGAGCATAGCAATACCTAATAAACACCAGGAGTAAGTAGTGCACACTATAATGCAAATGCTAAATCCATGTTCTACAATCTAGTGTGGGATGTCCCCCTAAATGAGGTTCAGCCATACATGAAGTGATAGGTTAGTCATGTTTAAATTGTTGATTATCTTGCATGAATGTTAATTCATGAAGAAACACAAATTAAATTGGATGCAAAATGCATGAAATTCATGTTTATTGGTCCAATATAATGATGACACTAAATATTATCAGTTGATATATATTCCTACTAATAAAGTGACATTCAATGAAAACATAATTATTGATTATGAGGAAGATGACGTTTTAGTCAAATTTGGACCATAAATTAGATTTGATAATTGCTAATAATCATTGGACTAAGGAAATAATGTGTAAGATGATGGAAAATGATCAGTTTGTGAGAAGAGCACCAAGTGAGGGTGTTGATAAATTTCATAATTAGGACAAAACAAAACTAATTTGGAGGATAGACAAAAGAGGAAAAATTCCAAGTGGTACTACATTACTCTGGAGGATATGCGGTTAGAGGAGTTTCATCAACCAAGAGAGGAATGGCTAACCAATATAATATATATGGTTATTTTGACTTATTTGTGGTTTTTTTATCAATATTGTGATAGCACAATGCATTTACGTGCCTAGGATAATTCTTTGTTTTGAATGGTTGTTAGCACCCAAGGTAAGATTGCTAAAAGGATAACTATGTTAGTGTAGATACTTTTTAATGGATATATTTTATGTTCAAGACTTTTTGATGAGTGATTTAAGTAAATGACAAGTCAATTAAGCCATTATTTAGGTGTTAGGAGTTATGTGATTTACTCATAATGTATGCCTCCCACCTTATGACTTAGTCTATGTAATAAGACATTACACATTGGAATAGTATAAATCATATTTCTCTTATCTACATATTGTGATTTTTCTATTGTGTATGTGTAAATTTGACGTTGTAGAAAGATACATAGTTAAGGAGGGGAATATTAGGGACCATGGATGCACAAAACCAAGCGAGGATATAAATTTATTACATGTGAGCATGTAGTGCAACAAAAATGTGTTGTAATAGATATCAATAGTGTGTAGGAGTCACATACATTTTTTGTATCCTTCCCCAATTCTTGAGCATCCCAACAATGTTGACATCATGGGAATATTATATTTACCATGGTTGTGCAAATATCTCAAGATAATATGTTCATTGAATGTGGTAGTGAGACCTTCATTGTAGATTTAGGTGTGCATGGGATCCCAATAGTTAGAGATTCAATTGGAGAATGAGTGCATAGAGACATGTAATGGTTTTTGGTAGACCCCAATAGGGAGTAGGAACACGATTGTTTCTAGTAGTATATGCACACAAGAGGCATACATATATTCAGTGTGTAGAACAAAAAACCTAGACTAATGCACAATAATGTGCACATAATATGCATGGAGCTTAAGTTGAAAATTGTGGATGTATGCACATTCCATGATGTGTTGGAGTTTTCAAGAGGCAAAAAAAAAGCATAGGAACATTCACATGTGTGTATTTATTCTTAAATTTTCTAAGCACAAAATATTGACAATTTGATTAGCAAATGTGTAATACAAAGGTGTGAATGTGTGAAGGACATAGGAATAATGTACACATGAACATAATCAAATAGACTCAAGCACTCGAACATATTCCTGACTTCAACAAATATAAAATTTTCTTCAATATTTATATTTATAGAATTTTATATGAAGATTGTGGTGTCAAGTGGTGCAAAGGAAGTATAGAAGTGTGGGATTAGTATAGTGTTTTGCAAAAACAATGGACAATTTTGGGATTTAACAATGAAAATTGTAAGAGGTAACTTTGTTTGAGGTTGTGATTTTCAAAATTTGTGTTGATTGATTGGTGATTGGAATAATTTGAAATTAAGGAAAATTACAAGTTTACTAAATAAGATATTAGAATGTTCTAAAACATTTGATTTCCATAATTTTAATACTTGGAAGTACTAGATGTTTGTGATGATTAAATATTTATGTTTGCTAGGATTTTTTACATACAAAGAAGTGAGAGAGCCCAAAGACAAGGAATGCCAAGAAATGCTTATAGGAAAGATAAATTTGGAGCAATGAAAGTTTTATGTATAGGATTGAGAATTAGAATCCACGATTAAGTTGTTTGTGATAGTTGACATGATTCAAGAGGTCAAGATGTGGAATATTATTACATAGTGCCAAAGATATTGTGAGATATTCACAAGCATTGTGACAAAGGTAGATCATTTAACCTCAAAACTATGATTTTCTCTAAAACAATAAAATAAGTTGATTTTCTTTCAGATCATTTGCTAAAGATAAAATATATTTTAGATCAACTATTATGAATTGGGAGAGAAGTAATAGTGGAGCATTAAGAGTTCCCCTACATTGATCATAACTGTTGAACGATTGTAAGAATCAATACCTTCAAGTGCATTCAACAATTTATTAAGGTTAGATGAACCATGAAAAACAATGCAAATATAAAATGGAATAAGATGAAATGAGAAGAAAAAATGGATTAATTAAAAAAATAATAGAATAGGAGAGGAGAAGAGAATGAGGAATGGGAAGTGAAATGTCATACCTATTGGCCTTCCCATTACCCCATCTCTCCCTATTTATTCCTTAACTTCCATTCTAAGATGGCATTTTTTGGGCTAGGAGAGGAGAGGATGGATAGAGAGCCATGAAATAATTATAACCAAATATTTCCAAAATAGATTGAGTACCCATTTGAAGATAGTTTTCCCATTTGGGTTTCCAGGGTAAAAATGGTGTTCATTGTGTCTTGAATAGCTCTAATATTTCTATGTGATTGTGATCTATGAATTTCTATTTTAGTTATGATTTTAATGGTTGTTAGTGAATAGTGGGAGTGTAAATTAGAGGTATATATAATCAAACTTATGGATTTACTGCATTATTGGTTTTCCTTGTCTAATAGAGAGTATACAATTTCTATTAATACCAACATAGGATGCATTTACATGCCCAAATAGTGATGGTTTTCATCTTAGAACCATTTCGCTTGTATAGGAGTTTGTAATTTGGTTCAATTCTAGTTGTTGGGTGAATTTCTCTTTCCTACAGCTTCAAATTTCCCCACTGTCTATAATTTAACTTTCCCTAGTCAATTTCCCACTAGCTTGGTCAAATTTGTATTGGCCTGGGTCATTTTTCTCTTCTTGGGAGACTTCACATTGGCCTTGGGTCAATTTAATTCCTCCTTGGTCGATTCAATTCCTTTCTTGGTTTATTTAACTCTACCTAGTCTATTCTTCATACACCTAGTCAGCCCCTCACTTATCTGATCAATTTCTCACCTAATTATTTGGGAATTGGATGCTTCCCACAGGTTGCATGACCATTCACTTGCATAGGTGAGGCCATACACACCTCCAACAATATACACTCTATAGTTTCACGGATGCCTAAGGTTGTACACTACTTTGGTGGGATGTTTCACTACTAACCTTGACTCTATGTTGAACAATTTATTGTAGAAACTATTGTTTTATTAAATCAACCTACAACTATCAATTTAATTTTATAAATCAATCCCATGCATCATTAATTCACTCACTCAACCATTTTATTGAGAATTCTGTTATTTTATTCAAAAGTTTAAGTATTATATTAAAACCACATCTATTGTTAATTCCTACAACCAATCATAGGATTGTGAACATAGGTACTGGTTAAAACCTTGGGAAAATGTGAGGTTGAATTGGCACATTGGCATGAGAGTCAAATTACTTGGGAAATTAATTTTCACAAGCTTTATTATTCCATAGTTTGACACCCATTGAACCTCTAGTTGGTATGCAGATAAATGAGAGGAGATGAGGTGGGATCATATCAAGGAAAGTGAATGTCGATTGAGTTGAGTTTGATTTGCATCAAGACTTGGATAATGGAGCTATCCAAGGACAAGCTACAATAGGAAGTTAATATTATCAATGACATCTTGGTCTTAAGAACTCTTACAATAATTAAAGGGTCATATAAAACTCTTGTAATGAGAATCATTATTAATTGGCCACTACAATGTAGAAACAAGCACATATTTACATTTCAATCACCTTGTGGTTGAGTGAAGAGTCCATTCAATACGACTAAATAGAAAAAAACTAATCATTCAATTGGTTTCTGGAGCATACACTTACCAATTACAAATTCACTAAGTTGAGTTCTACACAATTGGAGAGCATGCTATACACATACATTATATAAATAAATGATATATCAGAGCATACAAAATCACTGAGGGGATAGGGTCTATTATTGAAAATATTTGATGCCAAAAAGTTCCATTTGATGCCTCAAAATGGATTTGAAATGTTTAGGACCCAAAATCTCAAAATTAGGACCTGCCACTAAAATGTGCACTACAAGTTAATTCCTCCAATTTTTCCACCTAGAAAGTATCAAGATAGATGATAAATTATTTAATGATCCATTCTTAATCATTCCTCCCCATTTAGGGTTATTTTTTTCCCAAAAATGTTTTACTAAATGAGGTGAGGAAATATTTCCTCTACCTTATCCTCGGAGTACCGATTTTCCTTGCCTAGAAGTTGTCCTTTCAAACTGATCTACCAAAGGTCATGCTACACATGTCTGGTAGTTCTAGACTTCTTCTATAAAACTGTATTTTCTCCCAACTTTGTCTGATATTCTAGTGATAGGTCCTCTATGGTAGGTAGGACCTACTTGTCAGTTTCCTAATACAACATGGAAGGCTCATATAGTTTCATATTTTCCACATTCACTATTGAGTAAATGAGTAATATGAGGGTAGACTGAGTATGTAGGAATTATCAACCACCTTCTTTGATACCTCAAAAGGAATGTACTTAAAATCCTTGATCTTCTTACAAATACCTTGTAGCCTTTATTTGTTCATATAAAACCACACTCCATATCCCACCTTAAATGTTTTCTCTGTTCTATGTTGATCATGTGAGGCCTTGTACCATTCTCGTGAATTCTTCAATGTCTCTTGTATTTAAAAATGGATCTACCTAATATTTTCAACAAAATTTTCTACTTTGAATTCTTCTCCTTTGATGTATTCCCTCACTCCTCCTCATTGTCCATATACATCCAAGGGTGAATGAAAAAAATATCGAAAGAAAGTTTTGAAACATGATTTACCGGTAGAAGTATGGACTTATCTATTATAAGGGTGTTGAACATAGATCGAATTTTCATCTTAGGTCTTTGGATGCTTATGATTATAACCCCTTCAAAATATGAACCAAAGTTTTGTTGACTAATTTTGTTTTCCATTCTATATGTGGATGGAAAATTGTATATATATTCAATGTGGTGTCCATATTTTCCCAAAGTGGAATCCAAAAGGAACTAAGAAATATAGTATCCCTATTTGAGATGATTCTCCTTGGTCCCAAAATGCACCCAAAATAGTTCAAAGAAATTTTTTTCTGCTTCCCATCCTTTGATGGTATTTTTACAAGGAATAAGAATTGACATCTTGTTGAACCTGTCAACCATAAACAAATAGTCATTTTCCTTCCTGGTTGTTGGAAAACCAACAACAAAATCCATGGAAATTATTTCATAGGGTCGAGTGGGTATAGGTAAGGGATGGTATAAACCTTGATTTCTAATATTGGTCTTGTTGGTATAACAAAGTATGCATCCTATAATATACTGATCTATATTTTCTTGCATTTTGGGAAAATACACATACCTTTGTAAGTTGGAGATTATATTCCCAACACCAAAATGTCTTACAAATTTGGAGGTTTGAGAGTCTTTGATAAGATTCAATATTTCACCTTTAGGGACACAAAGCTTGTCTAGCTTGTTGAGGAACCCATTATGGAGATGATATTAAACTTTACCATCACCTTATTTTACACATATTTGGACCTGTAAATACTAAAACACCTCTTTAAAGTCCTCATCTTCAGTGTATGCCTCTTTGCATGCATCATGGGTAAAATGTTCCATGTGCATAAGAGTAACCAAAGCTATAATATTGGAAATGTGTGGCCTTGCAAGAATGTTTTCCAACTTATTGGTGCCACCCTTGTAATATTTGATGACTATATGAAACTATTTCAAAACCGCCATCCACTTGTAATGCCTTGTTTTTTGAAGCTTACTTTTGGCCTACAAATACTACAATGGCTAGTGGTTGATGTGGATAGTTGTTTCCTTTCCTATAATATAGTGCTTCCACTTCTTAATAGATTAAACTAGGGCATATATTTCCTTATCATACATAGGTTAGTTCAAGACTCCCCCATGAATAATTTTTGAATGATATCATACCAACTTACCTCCTTGCATCATGACCACTCCCATAGCATATCCACACGTATATGTCTCCAATCCAAAAGGATTCTGCAAGTTAGACAATGCAAGGAATGGTACTTGAATGATATTCTATTTCAACTCATTGAAATATTTATGTTTATCCTTTACCCATCATAAACTCTTACCATTGGTCGTTATGGCATGGAGTGGCACAACTACCACTAAAAATGATGCTATGGAATTTTATAGGTATTTTTCCATTCCAATAAATATCCTAACTTCAGTGACATTAGAGGGAATTGACTACTTGAAGATGGAGTCCATATTCGCAGGATGTTGGCGCTATTCTGTACGCGGGTTGTAAGACCCTAGGTTCAATTTATCTATGACCAACAAACCCACCAGACACTGACCCTTTTCGAATCACATGCTTGCATAGATGAAGTATCATTTGAGGTATCTGTTGGGACTACGAGAACCAGGATTCTGCAGTAGTAAGGGAAAGAGAGGAAAACATTTGGTTAATTCTTCCTTATTACATCTATGCGCATGATTCGGTTCTATTCAATATTACTTACTTATTATTCATATTCCTATACTCAACATATTTCTGATTATTAAATATATTAATTATGGTCAATCGTGAACATTACACCATAATTAATCCATAAGACAAATATATTCTATGAGGCATATAAATAGAATTCATAAGAACACATAGAAAGTCAGACAACACAAGTTTCGGTATCACCTCTATAACCTTCCTTTATTCATTCTTCTCACCAACAAACCATTACATTCATGACTCTATAATTCAACATCTAACAGAACATAACATCACATAACTTACATGGAACTGAAACCCAATTATAGTAGAAAGAGAACAAAGCAACGAACGAAAAAATTCCTAGGAGGTTTGGGAGGTACAATATCATAAAAACATATCCATAAATGGATTTGGGATGGATCCATTAGTAAAATAAAAAAAAACATTAACAAGAATTACTCCACAGGATCAACTTGTCATCTATCCCTCCTTTTAGCGCCATTTCTGTTGATGGGTTTGAATGTCCTGTCAAGAAGATGAGGGAGAACGCCCGATGGTAGGTCCCAATTAGACAGACTCTCATTTTGTGTAGCATTTCCCGCGCATTTATGGGCTTTGATACTTCTCATAATTAAAATAAAAAAAGGGGGAAAGACAACAGACTTCCCCCAAAGAGTTCTAAATAATCCTAAGGCCAATCTAACTATAAACAAACTAATCTAATCTAAGATTATTTTAATCTATCTCGGGAGAAAAACTAAAAGAATGAGTATACAGAAAGATAACACCATAGGAAACAAAAACATTTCAAGTACTATAATGATATATGAAAACAATAATTCTACATATATACAGACAAATAGTTGAACAATACATCTATAACATCATTTCTATACCCACAAGGAAACATGTAACAACATAATCAAACAGAACAAAGTGTTGAAATATTTCATACAATAAAATCCTATCTACTCAGATAGAAGATAAAATCATAAATAATAGTCTCTATTACATCCATCAAAGCCACAATTTTCCGAAATTCATCCTGCTCTTTATTACTTAGAAGTAGTTGTACCATCTTTTGTTACAAAGGGAAAAAGTTTATTTCTATCCTATGAGTTCTCTTTTTATAAGACAAGAGATAGACTCTTCAGTTCTCATGGTTGTTCGTTTTATTTTTTCCCCATTTATATTTTACATTTCAAAAATATGTATGTGGGAGTTACAAACGGAATCTGAAGAGACCCCTTGGTGGTTACTTTTTTACTATGATAGTTTACAAATGATACTCGTTAGAAACAATCATTGACTCTACCCATTGGCGTTATCTTTTTTTCCTCGAACATTTCTCGTCATTTCTATATTTATCCTGCTATATGAAATCATTTTTTCTTCTTATCCCCTGTCTCATTTTTCTGTTGAGCTATTGTTGGCTCAATTTTGTTTCCTGTAGCTTGAGATATGATTGTTTGAAATCTGCATAGCTGATTTTTCATCTGAATTCGGGTTCCACCTCTGTTTTTCATTTTTGTACTTTTTTTACTCTCAATATTTGAGAACTTGATAACCCATCCTATTCGTCTCTCCTCCACATTCTTTCAATTCCTCCTGGGATTGATTTTATTACTCGTAGTTCCATATATGACTGTTTGAAGTTGGTATGGCCAATTTTCCCTCAAAATTAGTGGGTGTATGTTTTATGTCATCCTCTATCAACTATATGACATGGATACCTATACCACTATGTTCTTTTTTCTAATACCTTTCCAACGAGGTATCACATGCCTCATTTCGACACCTATAGCTAGGGATATGGTCATTTTAAGACTAGTTCTCAATAATCGTTGATCATGCATGTGGGGTAAATATGGACCATTGATCTGAAGTTTGGGGGGGTTTCTCTATGTGTGTGGAGGGGAAAAATCATAGCCATTGATTTGGAGGGTAAAAATATTTGTTCCATCGATGGAGGAGGGTGTCTTCATCGAAGGATAGATCTAGAATACCCAAAAACTCAAGAAGATGAATGTCGACGACGAGAAGGTCATCGTCAACGATGGAGGGATGGTAAGGGAGCTAGTTTGTTCTTAGAGTGTCAATGATGAGGAAGTGTCAGAGTCGATGATATTCATTGATATTACAACCGAAATATCACATTCGTTCGTCGGAGGAGGGTCATTAGTGTGCTGGGAGTGGGGAGAGATGGAGTTCAGACAACGAAAGGGACATGTGTCCACACTTAATGGGGTAAGCCATGGTGTTTGGTGATGGTGTGTATGGTCATGTCAGTTCACGTGAAAAGATAATGGTGGGCCTATGTGTCATGTGGGTGATGTGGATTATTGGGTCATGGTTAGTATCGATTTCAAGATAACAAGTGCCATGCTAGATGGCAGGTCGTGGGCAGGGCCAAGTGTATAGGGTGTCAACGTGGATATCGTGTTTCAGTGGTGTCAGTTGGGAAAGAGGGAAGGGTATAACCGAAGGTCATATTTGTGGCACTGATAATATCAAGTCTGTTGATCTCATACTCCCGAGAGCCATTGGATCAACTGGGAGGTGTTGTCATTGGAGAATAGGAGAAAAGCGCTCGAGAGATGGAAGAAATGGAGCCCTAACAATGAAAAGGTATAAGGCGGCGTCATCAACGACGGGGAAGGAAAAATTGGAAGTGGATCATGATGAATTTTGATGAAGATGAGGATGGTGGTGGGTACCACATTAGTGACGTCAGTGCTCCCTTGGGTGGTATAATAGAGAGGGATCCACGTGGGTGTGAGGTGGACAAGGTGAGTTTTGGATTAAGAGGATTTGGGAGGCCATAATTGTTGATCTAGGACTTGGATTTAAGTATGGTTATAATAGTTGGAAATATCTCGATGATCAAAATCCAACTATGAGGTTTAGTTAGAGAAAATAATAGAAGAAAATAAAGGGAAATCTCAATAAAGAGAGGGGTTGATAAAAGGGAAAGAAGATGAAAGGATTCCCCCACATGCATCTCAAGGATGAAGGTACATGATAAATGTTACATTTCTTTGCCTTTAAGTAAACTTATGAATAAGTACTGAAAAATGAAGAAAATGAAGAGAGGTTTCTCGAAGGAAATCATCTATGATATAGATTAAATAACTATGTAGCTACATGCACCTATTTTCCATCACATGGAAAGGATTACTGACGTTATGATTCAATTCAAGAGTTGTCCAATATATAAGAGTATAAAAATGAAGATGTTAAGAGCCACATGCTAGAAAGAGTATGCAGACCTTGAATAAGTATGTCAGAAAAATGATTAATAACAAACATAAAACTTATTCAAGACATGCACTAGACATCGAACTCTACATCTAGATTAGATCATCAAGTACTTTGGAATATGTAAAAGATATGAATATAATGCGTCAATTCCATTACACAAATATTGATGAAACATCATAGGTAAAATAAGGCACATGAAGACATTTGAAATCATAAGATCATAGGAGATAATAAACCTCCATCAAAACAATCATCAATAAACATCGAAACTTCAACTCCCTCATGGTGGACAAGGAACTAACATTAGGATCAAGAAATAGAGGACTATGAAATAGGTTTGAAATTTTAGTAGGGGGTCTCTTTCCTTTCGCTTCTAAAAGAAAAAGTAAAGGTGGGTTGTTGTGTCCACAACATACACAAAGTAGAAATTGCAGCAGTTATAAATGTAGCAAGCATAGGAACATACTCGAAGTCACGGGTCCCACCTTTTATGCTCACCTATGAAATTTTCAATTTCAATGTGCATAATTGTCTAGCAGATTTAGGTGCATCCTCTAACATTATGCCTTTTTCAGTCTGCCAAAAGATAAATGTTGTTTCACTAATGACCAAAACTAGGATCATACAGTTGGATAGGACAGATGTTAAAGTAAAGGGAGAACTAAAATATGTCTTAATTATAATTTCATCTTATTCTAGAATGCATCAAACTATAGATATCGTTGTTGTTGACATAACAAAAAATTATGGTTTGTTGTTGAGTAGTGATTGGTCAGCCAAACTTCAAGCTTAGTTTTCAAATAATTGGTCCCACCTTTGGCTTCCATATAAAGGTAAAGAAAATAAAATTCAAGTAAACAACGAATCTCACATGAAACACACAGTAACAAAATTGGAAGGTAAGAACGAACTAATCAACTTTGCACATTTTGTATTGGGTAATTATTTCTCTGATATTGACCATGGATGTTATGAAGCACAAAAATCTGAAGTACAACCATATTTACAATCTGAAGTCCTTCCATGAACACATAATGGTGTTTGTAACATATTAACTAACTTAGGTTTTATCTCAATTAACAACAAAAAAAATTATGACATGTGGTCTATGTTCTTTCATGGCTCTAAGACACAAGAAGGAGTTGAAGCAGGATGTGTGTTGATCTATCTTGAATAGCGCAATACACTCATATCCTAATGCTTAGAATTTCAATGCACCAATAACACTACAAAATATGAATCCTTATTCCAAGGTTTGAAAAATGCCATTGATCTCAAGGTGAAGTATCTCAAGTTGTTTGGTGACTCATAAATAATCATTTGACATGTAAGAAACACCATTATTTTCCTATCTCCACATCTCAAAGCATATCAAAAAGAGGTATGGAAAGTTCTCTACTTTTTCTATGCATTCAACATCACTTCTATACCTCATAATCAAAATATGGATGTAGATATATTGGACAATGCAACATCTAGCGTCATACCTTCTGGTGATTGTTTTTCGGTTGAAATGATTTTTAGGCCCTCAATACCAGAAAACATAAAAATTGGAGAATATTCAATAATGATGTTCAAATTATCAACTTTCTCACTAGTTCAGACTCTTTTCAAGATGCAGTGATTGATGATGAAACCCATCAGTAAGAACTACAGACTTATCAAGATGAGTCATGAAAAGTAAAGGAAAATTGTGTCTCGAAGAATGTTCGAACTCTTGTGAAACTATTCAATTTGCAATCAAAGTTCAAAAGGCCTACCAACTCTAAAACCAATAGTTATACCATGATTCACTTTCTACTCAATATAGGAACATCTGAACATCCCAAATACGTCAATCTGGGCACCTATGGTTTAGAGACAAAGAAACACACATTCACAGAGTTGTTTAAGAGATATTGAGATGTTTTTTTCTTGGACATACGATGATATGAAAACTTATGATACCCAAATAATACAACATGTGATCCTCATTAAAGAGGGTGTCAAGACATTCCAACAAAATATCAGAAAGATACATCCAATACTTGAACCTCTTATCCAAAATGAATTGAATAAACTAATAGATGCCCGAATAATTTTTAAAGTTCAACATTCAACTTGGGTTTCTAACATGGTTCTCATTAGAAATAAGTTGGGAGAAATCATAATATGTATAGATTTATGGAACCTGAATCAAGATTTTGACAAAGACAACTATCATGTCCCCCCTATGAAGAATATCTTGCAACTTGTCTATGGCTCCAAGCTGTTTTCTTTGTTAGACGGGTTTTCAGGATACAACTAGGTTCTTGTAGTAGAACCCGACCGATTAAAGACCACATTTTGGACCAAGTGGGGGACATACACATACAGGAGAATTCCCTTTGGTTTGATTAATGTAGGTGCTACTTTTCAAAGGGAAATGGATATCACTTTCAAAGGGTTAATTGGTCAAAGCGTGGTGGTTTATCTCAATGATGTCACTGTTTACTCAAAGAAGAGGGAAGATCACCCAAGACATATAAAACATATTTTTGAACGATGTAGAAAATATGGGATCTTATTGAATCATAAGAAGACTATTTTTTTGTTTCATAAGGAATACTATTGGGGCATGTGATTTCCAAATATGGAATTTCGGTGGACTCGGAAAGGACAATATCCATTCTGCAAATCCCTCCACTGCATAGTAATAAATCATTGCAATCCTTTTTTGGAAAAATCAATTTCATGAGGAGATTCGTTCCATATTTTTCCAACATTGCTAAACCGCTTCAAAGAATGATTAAGAGGGATGTTTAGTTTAAATGGACTCTAGTGGAGAAGGAAGGATTTGAGAACATGAAAGCCGCCATAAATGATGCCCCATCTCTGCGAAGTCCATATTTCACCAAGGATTTCTTACTGTGCACCTTTGCGTCTGACCATTCCATTGCAACAATGATCACATAGAAAGATGAGAAAGGAGATGAATATCTCGTTTCATTTATGAGCAGTGGAATACAAGGTGATGAGTTGAAATATCCACCTGTGGATAAGAAATATTATGTTGTCCATAAATTGATCAAACGGTTCAGACCTTATGTTCTATGGAATCACATGAAATTTATCATCTATGACCCAGAGGTCATGTCTCTTTTCATCCAAAGAGATTTGGGAGTATGATGAGGTAATTGGACAAAGGTCTTATAAGAATATGACCTGGAGTTTAAACCAACCAAGACTGTGAAAGGTCAAGTCCTTTGCAAACTAGTAACATGAGATATTGGTGATGAATATCAAGAAGAGGATGGATGGAAAGAGGAACCAACAATGTATACACAATATATTCCTTACATTCCAACCATTGAAGGATCATATTATAATCATCTCAAATATTACCTTCAACATTGCACAACCCCAGATCACCTTAATGCTAAGCATAAAAGAGAACTCAGATTAAAATCTCTACAATATCAATTGTTACATGGCATCCTGTTTAGAAAGAACTATGATGGAGTGCTACTCTAGTGCCTCAAAAAACAAGACGTTGATAAGGTTCTTAAGGAAATTCATGATGGATCGACAGGAGGCCATTTTTCAGGAGACACAACAACTCACAAGATATTAATAGCTAGATACTACTATCCCACACTATTCAGAGATGCTCATGCATATTCACGAAGTTGTGAAGAATGCCAAAACACCGCAGGAAGAGAGTACAAAGTTTCTATCCCACTCCATCCTATTTTTGTTGAAGAACCCTTCTAACAATGGGGGTTGATCATCATTGGCGATATTAATTCCCATTCCTCTAAGAAACACATGTATATTCTAACCTCTACAGATTATTTTACACATTGGATTGAAGCAATACCAATAATCAAAGTGAATTAAGAGGTAGTGATTGATTTTCTTGAACAATATATTATCATGAGGTTTGGAATTCCTAACTCTCTAGTGTTTGATAACATAACTTATTTTTCATCTTTGAAGTTAATTGAATTTTCCTTGGAAAATGGAATCATTTTAAAAAACTCAACCAATTATTATCCTCAAGGTAATGTCTTGGGTGAATCTACAAACAAGAACCTAATCTAGATCCTCAGATGAACTATATTTGATCACCAGAGAAATTGGTACAATGATCTATCAAATTCCCTCTAGGTTGATCATGTCACCCTTAAGGCCTCTATAGGTACTTCCCCATATTTCCTTGTCTATGGGAAATAAACCATTTTACCCTCGAATATCTACCTTCCTTCCCTACAACTCACCCAATAGTCTCGAGGAAGAGAATGTCCCATCATCCAACGACATATCAATACCTTGTTGAGCTTATAAGAAAGTTTTTCCAAAGCTAAGGGCATGTTGGAGACTCATCAACAGACCGTTAAATGATGGTTTGATAAGAAATTTGCTAGTGAGAAATATTTCCAAGTTGGGGATTTAGTCCTCAAATGGGACAAGCCACATGAAGATAAATGAAAGCATCCAAACTTCCAACAATTATGGCTTGGACCCTAAGTTATCAAGGAGAATATTGACCAAGGTACTTATTGGCTACAAAATATTCAAGGGGAAGTTGATATCCTCTTTGTTAATGGCTAGATTCTCAAGCACTACATCGACTAGCCTTTGTGGCAGGTCCTCCTTTTTACATAAATACAATTTTGGTTTTCACTTTCCATTTCATGCTCCGCTTCTACATTGTTTTCCATTTATTTTTCACCATTTTCTAGCTTGTCCGATTTTCAGATTATTTGTTTTTCTTCTTGAAAAATGTCATTTGAGGTTTCTCAATTTTTTTACGGATTAGTCCTAGTTATGCTTCTAAATCATAGCACATCTTCTTTCAATAGCCTAATAAAATTGTGACATGGCTTCGAGACACATCCCATATTCATCATATAACTTTATTATACACTACCCCAAGTAATATCTAGTAGAGGAACATTGCTCATCAATACAAAATAATAACACAATGAAGCAGAAAACCATGGACCTTACCTAAGAACAGACCATTGTATTGTGTGAAATAAAAGGAAATGATTTAGGAGAGACATATGTAGTATTCCAGAGACCGTGATTGAGGGATTTCGGGCATCTATAATCAAGTTAGCAAATCTGCAAGATACCCGATATATAAAATATGCAGAATATAAATAAAATGCTAGAAATGGCAGAATAACAGTAAAATATTTAGCATAATCTTCACAATACACAGAAATGATATATGAAATAGCAATAGAAGAAGCACTTTGATTCAGAAAGAAATGTTCACGGGCCTCTTTGAGGGGGCAACCTCCAGTCGAGCAGCGCTCTATTACAATAATCTCCAAGCTAGGGTTCTCATACCCTCACCCCTTATTTATACTAAATATGTCTATTAAGAGAAGCATCTAGAGGAAGATCCTTCTAGAAGCGGGAGCTTCTATTAGGTCTTCTTACATCCGCCTTATTCTATTTTATTGAAAGGCCTTATTAATATTGACCTTTATTACATC
>ML799468.1:36542-68671 GCA_009831015.1 Picea engelmannii | reverse complement strand
GAGGGTTTATGTCAGAGATTTCTGGTGACTCGGGCACAGGGGGAGTGTCAACATCTTCTTCCTGAATATCCTCAGAGATGGCCATAAAGAGATTTTGTTCCTTACATTTGTGGCCTGGGAAATATTTTTCATCACAATTATAATAGAGGCCTTTGAGTTGGCGTTCATCCATTTCAGCCCTAGTCAATTTTTGGATTTTTAATGGGGTGGAGGGGGTAGTGGGGTTTACTGGTTTAGGGCACGGGATAAAGGAAGGCGTATGGTTTTGAGAGGAAAATTTTGTTTGTGCTTATTTATCTTTTTTGGTAGCCTCCACCCAAGTTGTAGGTCGAGCCATGAGGACATGGGCGCTAATCTCCTCCTTGAGGCCACTGATAAAACACTCTTGAAAGAAAGCATCAGTCATGCCCTCTGTTCGAAAAGTCAGACGCTCAAATGCAGCTATGAAGTCTTCGACTGTGCCTGATTGCTTCAATTTTGTCAAACGGCCCAAATGGTTGGTGTTAGTGTCAAAGTGTTCATAAAGCTCAGCAACAAATTGGGTCCAAGCAATATACCCTTGACGGGAAGTTTTTCTCCATTGCCACCATTGCCAGCGTTCTTGATCTAGATGGAGAACACCATACCGGAGTTTGGCCAAGTCATCTGTAATGTTGTAGAGAGAGAAATAATGTTTCATTTGTGTGACCCAACTGGTGGGGTCTGAGCCATCAAATTTGGTTACATCCACCTGTGGAAGGCGTATGTCCCTTTGAAAGTGATGGGGTTGAAAGGAATGGGAAGAATTTTCACCTTCAGTCTTTTTATGTGTATCAGAAAAAGAGTCATCGGTAGGGATTTTGATTTTGGTGCAGAGTGATGCAAAGACAGATTCAAGCTGGGTGGTCAGTTCGTGTTTGACTTCCGCCATTGCGAACTGCACGACTACATTTATGGATGCATTTATGGAGGCATCACGGGAGGCAATAGTAGCACTGAGTTGTTGCACTTCTTGTTGGGTCTCAAGGAAACCAGATTCAAAGGTGTTGAAGCGAGACTCTAGTTCTTGGCAATGGGTATGGGCCATGATGATGGGTGAACTAGAAAGGGAGCGGGTGGGGTCAAAATTTTTTGCAGAAAAATGATATGGATGAATGTGATAAGGGAGAAGAGATGAGTCTAATGGAATAGGTCTCAAATAATGGTGAAAAAATTTCCAGACTTTTTTTTTTTTTTACAGCTGCGGGGTTATAATTTGGTCTGAAGAATGTTGCAGTGCTGAAATCCCCAAATTCTGAACTAGAGAGTATTTACTTAGCAACGCGAACACATATGCACGTCAATAGATCTCGTCGGTTTAATTTGTTTATGCTATTGTTTATGTTCCCCAAGGGTTAGGTATTCAAGGGTTCTATAGACAAGGGTTTGCCCTCTGCTATAGCTCTCTGATATACGTGCGGGGTCCAACAGTAGTACTCGGCCCAATATCTCAGGGCACTAACTAAGGAGGATAGACCGTACCCTTAGCCGTACTACCCGACTACCCAGGTGCTAGAGAGTATCTTCCCGAGTGCTGTTCTCGGTGACACTATAGCAGTCTGGCGACCGATAGGTTTATCTAAAGAGGGCTTTAGGACATCTAGGCTGATTTGTACACAGGTGTTGTCTGATGCGCTACCACTCGAAGGGGTACCAACAGGGGTTACAAGGATGGCCAACAGAAGTGCGCTTAAGAACCACTTGTATTTCCTGCATGTATGAATCCCTCAACCACGGGTTTATGCATGTAACGACATATCTCTGTGTCTTAAAGACGTCGGAATACGTCTCTACCCTGAAAAAAATTACCCACAATTTATGCCAAGGAAAGTGCTCTGATACCACTTGCAAGATACCCAATATATAAAATATGCAGAATAGAAATAAAATGCTAGAAATGGCAGAATAACAATAAAATATCCAGCATAATCTTCACAATATACAGAAATGATATACAAAATAGCAATAGAAGAAGCACTTTGATTCAGAAAGAAATGTTCACGGACCTCTTCGAGGGGGAAACCTCCAGTCGAGCAGCGCTCTGTTACAATAATCTCCAAGCTAGGGTTGTCATACCCTCGCCCCTTATTTATACTAAATATGTCTATTAAGAGAAGCATCTAGAGGAAGATTCTTCTAGAAGCAGAATCTTCTATTAGGTCTTCTTACATCCGCCTTATTCTATTTTATTGAAAGGCCTTATTAATATTGACCTTTATTACATCTGAATACATTGATCTACCTATGTGCGGGTTAGGACCTTAACAAAATCTCACTATCACAAGTGTCATCCCTAGTGCCTTTAAAGGAGAACTGGAATCCCCCCATCCACTGTAAATGTGTTGAACCTTCACATAATAGATCTAGCTAGTAAATGGCATACACAGTTTGTAGAGAAAATATTAGAAAAGAGAAACATGAGAGAAAGAATGGAAGAATTATCTTTAACCAAATGAATGAATGATAATTTACACATTATATAATCTGTATAACTCAAATAATGTGCATTGGAGGAGAAGCCAATGCACCATAGTGGTGGTCTAGAGTGATATGGAAACACACCAACAGTCATGGGAGTAAACTACCACCTAGTCTAGTCTCTCACGCAGTGACAAGAGTGAACTGCCACCTAGTATGATTTAATTAGTCTCTCAGTATTCAATTAACTAACTGAAACAAAGTGAAGTGAGGAGGAGATCAAGGAATCATGAGTAATGTGCTAGTCTGGTGATAATCCTGAGGATAATGCGCATTAGTTGGTGATGATCCCAATGTTGCATGGTGATGATTCCAATGTGGTATCTAGGCTCCACTCAACTAATCAAACTGAAGAGAATATTCTCTTAGAGGAATATTCTCCCTAAACTATAGAAGACTGAATAATGACTAATAAACATAGGAAAAACCTTAGGAAAAATAAATCCTAGGTGTGTGTGAAGTATCTCCAACACCCCCCCTGAACATGACTATGGTGAAAATAAAAAATGGGTCCCAACAACGAGGCCATTTTAGGTACCCAAATACAAAAGATACACTGAAATAAATGAGGAAAGAGGGAAAACCTCATGGGAAACCCCCCTCAAAGTACAATGCATTTAAAAAGAATAACTGACAATTTCTAGGAAACGATGTCCTTCACTCCAAGACAACTGTGTAGATAATGGAACTTCTACTCAGTGAAGGTCTTGGTGAGTATGCCTGCAGTATGTTCTACCGAAGGAAATAACTGCAGGTTGATGATCCCCTCATGTAATAAGTCCCGGATGTAGTGCATGTGGATATTGATGTGCTTCGTCCGCTACCTCTGAATTGGATCTCTGCAGAACTTCAGAGTGCTTTGGTTGTCACAACAGATGATGATCGGTCGATGAAATTGAATGCCCAACTCAGTGAGAAAATGTTGTAGCCACATAGCCTAAATGGTTATGTTAACTACCCCTCTATACTTTTCCTCGACCGAAGATAGAGAAATAGTAGCCTGCTTCTTGCTCGACCAACAGATAGGCCTGGAACCAAGACTAAGTGAGTAAACAGATGTGGACTTGTGATCAATGCTATCGCCGACCCAGTCAGAAGCAGTGAACCCGATGAGGTCCAATGTAGATTTTGCTGCATAGTGAATCCCAAAGGTGATGGTTCCTTGTATGTATCGAAGGATGCACTTTTCAACCTTCCAATGTAGCTCATGCGACTCCTGCATGAACTTGGAGACTTCTCCATCTACATAGGAGAGGTTTGGTCTGGAGTGTCTAAGATTCAACAATATTCCCACTAGATATCTCTATAGTGTGATGTCAACCAGTGGAGTGTCCTCGCCATCCTCAAGTCTAACTCCTGATAGGAAAGGAGTCTGGGAAGACTTGTAGTCTTTCATGTGAAATATCTCAAGGAGATCTTGTGCATACTTGGCCTGAGACATTTTGATGCCTTATGCATATTGACTGATCTCGAGTCCAAGGAAGAAATGTAGCGGACCCATTTTCGTCATCAAGAACCTACCATGCATAATCCTCTTCACTGCAACAATCGTTGAATTCAAGCAACCGATGATACAAAAATCATCAACATACAGAACTAGGAGTAGAAATGAATTAGCCATCCTGAGGATGTAAACATTTGGGTCTGACTTACAATGTACAAAGTTTTGTGACAACATGTAAGAGTCCATCTTGGCATACCATGTCCTCGGGATTTGCTTGAGGTCATAAAGAGACTTCTTTAGTCGACATACCAAAGATGAATCCTACACAAATCCTTGGGGATGCTCCATATAGATCTCCTTAGAGAGATCGTCGTAAAGAAATGCATTCTTCATGTCCATATGATGGACTTCCCATCCCTTGGTTGATGCAATGGAAAGTGCCAAACATATGGAATCCATCTTCGCTATTGGAGCAAAGGTCTCATCATAGTCAATGCCATGCACCTGCTGAAATCCTTTGGTAACTAGCTTGGATTTGTATCTACTAACCTATCCATCCGTTGTGTTCTTGGTCCTATATACCCATATACACCCAACAATTTTCCTTCCTGAAAGAAGGGGAACCAGATCTCAAGTCTAATTCTTGAGGAGGGAGTTGTACTCCTCCTGCATGGCAGATTCACAAAAGTGATTTCTAGCAGCCTCGCCATAGGACTGTGGATCTCAATACTGAACCAATAAAAGATGCCTAGGTAGCATCAATTCAGTGGTAGTGAGTGCAATAGGAGGCTCCTCGAAATCAGATTGAGTCCTCCTAGTATCAACTAGATCCCTAATAAGATATCTTGCATCCTGAAGAGTAGTATTGGTCCACTTGGGCCTCGGATCTGGCTCTGCATATGCATATGCATGCACTGACTCTACATATGACTCTACTAACTCTGTATATGGATCATTTGAGTCCTTTGAATCATAAATATCATCTAAATAAGAGTCAACATGTGCATTCTCATCATCTCTGACAAGTAGAAGTACAAAAGTGTTTGCATGCGGTTGTTGAGGTACATGCGAGACACTTTCCTTGAATTGGACACTTCGCTCAATGATGAGATGGTTCAAGGAAATATAAATGAGTCTATATCCCTTCACACTTTCAGGATATCAAAAAACGATACACTCTATGCTTTGTGGATCAAGTGCCTTCCTCTTCTCAGAGGGAATCCTGACCCATACACGTGAACCGAAAATACAAAAGTGGGTCACTTCCGATTTGAGCCCACTCCAAGCCTCGTAGAGGGTCTTATCCTTGACATATCTATGAGGAGATATGTTTTGGATGTAGGTTGCACAATTAAGTTCTTCAGCCCATAATCTTTGTGGAAGTGACTTTGCATGTAGCATGCAATATTCCATCTCTTTTAGAGATCTATTTTTCCATTCAACAACTTCGTTTTGTTGCGGAGTATAAGGAACCATGTGTTTCAACTGAATCTTGGCCTCATGACAAATATTGTGTATCTCATGGTTGACATACTCTTACCCTTTATCTATTCATAGGATTTTGATTTTCTTTCCTCACTGTGTCTCAATAAGGGCCTTGAAATCTTTGAGGTGTTGAAAGACCTATGATTTTTTCCTAAGAAAGAAAATCCATGTGAAACATGAGAAATCGTCAACAAAAATGAGAACGCACCTTGTTTTACTGATTGATGGATGCATAAAAGGGCCCATTAGATCACTATGGATCATATCTACATGAAATGAAGCCTTCTGAGTATTTCCTTTGTTGAATTTCTCTTGAGGGTATTTTCCAAGAACACATCCCTCACAAATTCCTTTGGAGAAGTGGATGTCAGACAGACCATCAGCCATTCCCTTCTTGCTAAGATGTTGCATATATCTGAAATTTAAATGCCTGAACCTTTTATGCCATATACTACTACTTTCATCAACATGGGTAAGCAGTAATGCAAAATCTGGTTCAATAAATTCAAAAAATGTGTATAGTCTGTATTGATGATTTACCTCACCGGTAGAAACCTTGGAATTGGTTTGCATGTCATAGATATCCACTGCATCAGGTGTGGATATGACTCTCTTTCCGGTGTCGTATTTTTTCATTTGATACATGGAGAGAAGATTGACGAAAATTTTGGGAATGTGTATCACATTCTCAAAGCTTTTGTTTGTGAGTTCAGTTCTTAATTTCCCAGTGACCTCGACCTGAGAGTTATCCCCCATCAGATAGGAGGACCTTTGCATGCATCCAATGAAGAGTAGACTTATTTTGTGGCTTCCATGTGGTGTGATTCTCTTGAATCTATGATCCAAGCATCAAGAGAGTAGTTGATGGCAATCAAAGCATGGCTATAATTTCCTTTCTTGGGATTATGATCTTCTGGATTCTTCTTTTTGGCACCCTCAGGGATGTGATCTCCAAGTTTGTTATGTTGAAGTATTTGGGCCTTTTGATCTATTTTTTTCTGCATACATGTGGATTCTGGATGTAATCCTTTATGGGAGTAAGTGCATTTCTCCCATTTTCTTCCCTTTCCACCTTTTGGATCCGGAGGCATCGTTGAAGGCTTTTAAGTAACCTTCTTTCTTTGGATTTGCATGTGATTTCCTTTTGTCTTTGTCTTTATATTTCTTATTTTGATGAATGCTTCCATATTTCACAGTAAGTGCATGTGCCTTTGGGCCTTTGATTTTTCCCACATTAAAGAGCTTGTTCTTCTCTTGTGCCAGAAACTCGATAAAGTCCTCAAGAGAGGGTATCGTTCAGGTGGCTCCAAAAATGAGCCTAGCTGAATGAAATGTGGATACAAACACTAAGTATTCCAAACCAATTTTGGAGAGAATGGTAAGAACGATTTATTTCTCCTCCTTAGATTTATCAACCCCACAAGCCTTGAGTTGCGACAACAAATCCTTATATTTGGTAAAGAAATCTTGGAGATTATTGAAGGCTTTTGGATCCAAAGTGAGTGATTCCACCTCGAGCATGTGTCCCATCATCTCATCCTATTTTCCAAAAATCCATTCCATGGTGGTTCAAGATTCATTAGGGGTTTTACAATAGGATATGTGAAAGATGATTTCAGTAGAAATGAAACTGCAAATAGTTCCAAATGCTTCATTCATTCGATTTAAATACTTGGATTTTTCTATGGCTGATGTGGGTTCAGTATTTGTGTTCATGGTTAAATTGTATAATCCTCTGCCTCGAAAATGCATTATCATCTTCTCTTTCCATGCAAGGAAATTGTACGATGTAAGAATGAATTCTTTTGGAAATTCCATTTTTCCCGCTGTCTTCAATCTTCGGTACCTACAAAAATAATATGGTGTGTGTTTTTCCTAGCAACCTATCTACTCTGATACCATGTAAATGTGTTGAACCTACACATAATATATATAGATATCAAATGGAATACATAGTTTGCAGAGAAATTATGAGCAAAGAGAAACACGAGATAAATAATGGAAGAATTATCATTAACCAAGTGAATGAATGATAATTTACACATGATATACTCTGTCTAACTCAACTAATGTGCACTGGAGGAGAATCCAATGTTCCATAGGGGTGGTCTAGAGTGATATGGAAACACACTAGAAATTACGAGAGTAAACTACCACCTCGTCTAGCCTCTCAAGTAGTTACTGGACTAAACTGCCACCTAGTCTTAGTTAACTAGTCTCTCAGTCTTCAGTTAACTGACTGAAACAAAGTGAAGTGAGAAGGAGATCATGGAATCATGAGTAATGCACTAGTTTGGTGATAATCCCAAGGACAATTCACATTAGCTAGTGATGATCCCAATGTTGCATGGTGATGATCCCAATGTGGCATCTAGACTCCACTCAATTGATCAAACTTAAGTGTGAGTTGAAGAGAATATTCTCCCTAAACTATAGGAGATTTAATAATGACTAATAAACATAGGGAAAACCTTATTAAAAATAAATCCTAGGTGTGTGTGAAGTATATCCAACATCCACCTCTCTCTAAACAAAACATAATCAAATTTTATAAAAGCTAAAGGATTGTGGAAAGTCATTTCAGATCACATGGGACATGAAAGTATCTTCGTCTGGGCTATGGATGCTAATTGGCAGTGGAGCAAGGCTTGTGACACCGGGGTGACTCCACCAGAGCTATGGACACTCACTAGAATTGGAGAAACACCATGAAAATGCACTATAACTTTCATTTTCAACATTATTGATGTTTCTTTCTTCGTAATACTCCTTATGCCTCTCCTCAGTTCATTTATTATATGAATAAGAAATTAGTGAAAGGTATTCTAGTCTAAGGCATGGTCCTAATCTCTTTTTTGTATCATCCAATATTTATCTTTTCAAAATATGAGTTATGGTACTTACTATTTCTTTCCTGGGATGTTCATGATAACACACCCTTCCTAGAAATATGTGTGGATACAACCTTACAGAGATTCAAGGCTTCACCTAGTGTGTCTCCATTTGTTGTGCCAGGCACTACAACCCTCCATTTTCCTTATAATCCATTTGTAAATTTATTTCAAGAAATGAAGCCCTTTAATTTTTTTTACTTTGATAAGCTCCTCCAACAAATTCTTTAATTAGATATCAAGCTCATCCTTCAATTTTTACTTCCCTCAATTTACATTTCTCAAAAGGAAAACACTTAAAAAACTCTTTCAAGCAAGTCCTTTGGTTTTTCAGAAAAGTTGATCAGAACTAAGTTACCTTCAACTCCTCTTATACACATCGAAGGAGTTACTCCTAACTTTGTCGATGAGCTCTACCAAGTTACTTTATTTCCATTTTATTGACCTTTTAATTACATCAGTTAGTTACAACTCCTCTGATTACATCAAAGGAGTTGTATCCATCCGCTCTGATAGAATTAGACACACTTCATGCTAAGTTCCCTGATGTACATCATAAGGCTTAAAATCCACTTCGTCAATGTTAAATTTAACCTACCCACATTCAATGCTAATTTTTCCCAATTTATAAATATGTCTCTCCCCCTATTTTCGCTATCCCACTGAGCGCCAAGGAGAAAAGTATAAGTTCCAAGAAAGAGTGCACCAAGTCCCAACTTAGGCATCCTCAATTGATCACAATTATCCACATGACATCTAGCTTCCAGGTAAGCCCTCAATCCACCACCTGCAATTTGTGGTTAGGGT
Source organism: Picea engelmannii (assembly GCA_009831015.1). NCBI lineage: Eukaryota > Viridiplantae > Streptophyta > Pinopsida > Pinales > Pinaceae > Picea > Picea engelmannii. Next base: position 59,548 of record ML799468.1, on the reverse strand, counting down.
TTTCTCTTACGGTTAGGGTTATTTTTGTTTCTTTTATTTTCAATTATTATCCCTATAAGCTCTTACTCTCCCCACGACTGGTACAATTATCCGCTTTGCATCCCTACCAGCATAACCCTATTCCATCCCTTTGTTAATATATTCATCTCTCACAAAACCATTCCCAAGAAAAATCATTCATTGATACTATTTCCACCAACAATACTTTCACTCGTTGTAAGATATAAAAAAATTCCCCCGAGTTTGACACATCGATGTGCTACAAAAACCAAATCGACCTTACTCGACGAGCTATTTGATTAAAGATTTGTTTCCGGGCCTAATATAAATCAATACGGAAGGACTTAGTGTCAAACACCATACATATACTAGTCTTAACACCATCATTGTTGGCATAGTTAGGGTAAACTTCCCTTAACTCCTCTGATCGCATCAAAGGATTTTTTATTAACTCCTCCGATGAGATTGGAGGAGTTACCTGGAAATTTTCCAATGAAATATCCTAGACTTTTCAATTAACCTTGGTGATGTACATCAGAACACTTTCTAACAACTCCTATGATGCACATCGAAGGAGTTGATCTCAACTTCGTCGATTTGATTTAGCTCGAAAAACTTCTCAAAAACTCTGTTGATGTTTCAAAGCCCTTGACACCAAATCCCCTGATAGTCATCGAAGCATTTTTTAACAACTCGGATTTACATCGAAGGATTTAACATCAAATCCTTCGATTTTACCTTCTGGGCAGATTTTGAGCTAGTTTCTTCCCCAATCTTCACCAAATTTCTCACCATGCCTACTATTACGCTTTCATCTTCATATAATGACTTTCCACCCAACATTAGCATCATTAATACATTAGTTCTAGTCTTTTCTCTCACATTATATCCGTTTGTCACTCTGTAGGTACAAACAAGTCTCCCAAAAATAAAGTGGCAACAAGTCAACTATCATCGAAGCTTCTAGCAGTGGAAAATATATTGAAGATGAACCAGATATGGTCAGGGCCATTTATGATGACATCTATGGTGTCCTATAAAAATAAGGAGAAACACTCAAATGGGGCAAGGTCTACTAAATTTTGAATAAACAAAACTACGTCACTAACACCAAGGATAAGGATGAATAAAGAGTCTTCAAAAATATCATAAAATCAGGGATATTTAAAATTGCAACTCGAACTGTTGTTTTTTCATGCACCAATGCAATATCTTGGATCCTAAAATATATAGACCTAGGAAATAGGCACATCTACAACTCTAGAGGGGAGCCAATAAAAAATTTCCAACCTGGAGACTTAGTGAAATATTATCATATTGAAAAAGGAATGAAGAAGCTAGACAAAAATATACTTGTTGATTTCAAGCACACTGCCAAAGAATTGTGCCCCAAATGGTACAATATGGACAAGCAGTTCAAACATAGACATAAAGGAGGCTACCCCACAAATTCCTTAAGGAATCCATACCAATACATGGTAGCCATGTTGTCCCGACTCTACAGAGAACACGGTGCATCTCGATTATATTTTTTCTACTTTCATTTAATCTACGGATGCACAGATGAGGGAGAATCATTCAATTGGAGTGACATATTGTCTTCCAATATAGCAGAAGCTATCACAATTGTCTCAGAATCCAAACCAAGGACCTTCCCTAGTTTTCACATGTCATATCCTTTGGACATTATGTGTGTGGCTCATCGGTACCCAAAAATGGGATGGAGGTGACAACCATCAGAACAACCAATCCACGTCTATTGAAAAGTGCTTTAGGAGCATAAATACTAGACATAATACTAGAAAGTGTGTGAAAATTTCATGGCTCCATTATATGAGTTCATATTCTGCACACCTCCTTCGTGCATGACAGACAAAGAAAGCACAATAATCAAGAGAATTGGGGATTGGTTCCTCTTAGAACATGGAACTTACATCAAAATAAATGGTTCTTTGAAATATACTCACCTTCTCCCATGGTTCATGCCAGACATGTCATTTATCCAAGAAGTAGAATACCAAACTGTAATTTTGTAATGTTCCTAACTCGGATAGTCTAGGAAACACTACTAAACTGTCAAATCCACTGTTTGATATGATAATCTGGGAGTTAATGTTTTAAAATTTTTGGTGATTTTCACATGTGTGTTTAATTCAATTAATGTTTAGGAAAAATATATGATGCATAAAGAACACGGAACAAACACCATCTCATTCATATGTATTATGAGGGAAAATAGTAGGAAATACAATAATATGCTAAAAGCAGATGAAATCGTTAGCTAGATATCATGGATCATTAGTGGAATAAAATAAAATAATATAAAATACCCATTATTAGATTATGAAGGAAGATTTGCACATACACAGATAGATCAACAAAAATATGCAGTTCCAGAAACTCATGACAACTGTTGCAACTCTGGAAAACTCGCCCTGGTGGCTATACTTGAAAAACTTTCCTGGAAACTATCCCAAACTGAGCGCCTTGTCATCTAGGCTACTACTGATGATTGACAGAGTGAAGATCGGATGACGAAAGCTATGGATATCATCCCCTGAGGGGTTGTGCACCTCTTGGGCTCAATGAGTGCACCCTAATGATTCCACTGGCAAAATATACTATTATATGACTTGAAATGTGCACCCTGGACAATGTTGTACTAGGTCAGGAGGGTTTCCTCGGATCTGATTCAAAACTCCCTCTTGAACCCCAAATTCCCCTCTTCAAGAGTTGCACACTATCCGACTATTTGTTGTACTTTGGGAGATTCCACCATCAGAATCTGATGACTGGTGGCTCAAAATATGTGCCTTGGATATTCCTCAACATGGTAAGAAATAATCTACAATATAATCTCTGGCCTCGTGCAGCTAAACAAAACCCTCTCTAACCCTTGTGCCCTCACTAGCTGAGTTGCGCAAACATTGCAAAATGGATACTCCTAAATAGCATGGTGAAATACCTGGATGGTATCTTCGATAGGCTAGGGTGTGTCTCTCAACACCGAAACCGATCAATGGTGGTGGTTTCCTCCAGAAATGCACATAACAACACAAGGTTGATTCTCCTCCTCCTCTCGAAACTCTCTCAACATAAAATCATAACATAATGATGAATTAGGTTGATTTACCCTTCCTTTATATCTTCTCAAAACCCTAATTCGTTTTTGACCTTTTCCATCCAAGTGACTTTTAAATTATTTTATTATTCCTTGATTAAATCACTTAATTAATTAATTAACCATTTTACCTCTAAAAAGTGATTTATCCATCCTTATGGATTTTATGGCCATTGAAAGTCACCTCTCATCATCTTATCCTATGATTATGTTCCTCCTGATTCTGATGAGTTGTTACACTAAGAGTTTTATCCAAGTAATATGCCCATTATGACCTTATTAGTGAATTTACTTAAGATATGGCCCACAATAACTAGAAATTATTGAAATCGTCAAAATGCAACAAAACCAAAGCCAAGTTGTACGAAATGGATCCCGATGATGAACGATTAAAGTTAGGCCCAATAAAACCCCTCGATATCTCTTGAATTCTCTGTCACCCCTATCTGGCTACTTTGGTAGGCATAACACTCTATAATGTAATAATGTCCAAAAATGGGGACATTACAATCCTCTTTGTTGGAATATTGCTTTTCCTCAAGAAATAACTGAATCAATATGCATATGATATTAGGGTCTCATATCCACCTATGTGACACAAATTTGACTCCCCTCAATATGGAGCCTCTCCAAGTGCTCACCACACATGAAACCCAAATGCTCCTGATGAGTAGAATGATCAATGGCCAAATAATATCAATCAACTCCCCAAACAACCACTCTACTCGAAACTCAACTCCATCAAACAATGAACTACCAAGCACTCCAATACCTGGATCCCATATCAAGATGTGAACTGCAATTCCATGTGAAGTATAGTTTTGTAACATATCAACACCATGAGTCTCGTGAAAATAACACATGACCTCAACCCGAAATGAGTTTGTCCTACCAGACCATACCAAACCCAACACGACCCTCACCAATTGAACATGTTGCTACCATAGTGAGTTACTACAAGACCTCAAAGAATCACCATCTAGTGACATTCTCTCCCCAATACTTGAAATCAATGGAAAATCAAAGTGACTTCCCCCTTCAAAGATCTGCTTGTCTCCATTAGTCAATGAAATTCCCAACCTTGTAATCCCAGGGTCCCATGTTAGTCTCTGATAGGGACCATAATGTTGATGCTACTCTACTCTGATAATGACTGTCTGCTCAAAGTATCCATACCAAATCCTTCACTCCTAGATCCTCATAAGATGAAACAAACTATTGACCAAATGGATTCCTGAATCCCATGTCAAATTTGGAAGTTCATCACTTCCCATCCACACTAATTGTTGATGTGCCCTACTGGTAATTGTCAAAACCCCTCCATCCTCATCCAAATGAGATTCTGAATATGTATCAACCTTTGAGATATCCTCTGTGCCATGGCATAAGATACTCTCTATCATGCCCAGGGCCTCAACTGTCTGTCCCTGATGATCCACCCTTATCCTGTTGTACATAATTAAGACACTCCTATCAGGTGGTCTTAGCCTACCAACTCTCCATGTCCCCCTCCACTGTCTATTTCTCCCTGTGTTGTTGTCAATGATGAAAGTATCAGGAAAGGATATCCTAACTATATACAACCAACTATAGGACTTGAAATTATCATATTCTTTGGTCAATCCCAAAGACTTGACCAAAAGATTGTCCATCGAAAACCATGGTAAATAATCGTCTGTACTCATCATTGAACACCAACCATCGGATACATCATTAGGTATCTCCACAAACTGCGGGTCAATAATTCTCCATCCATCATCACTCATGCAATTTCTACTATGGTTAAGGTGATCTCCTATATCTATATATTGTTGCAAGGGAGAGGAATCTCCATGCTCTACTAAGTACATATCCTCCCTCCAATCTAGTGCATCCCCCTAAATCCCTCTGTACACCTCTATATGTATCTATGAACTACCACTCATCATTGTATTCCCCTGCATACTCATGTTGTCTCTTGTATACACCTGCAACATCATGGATCCTGGGTGTACTATTGGGTCATCCTCTACATGGAGGTTGAACAATCTTAGAACATAAATGGGAGTGTCCTCATAACTGCCCCTGGCTCTAGAATCCCCATGTGCATGTGTGTGCCCAACTGCCTCAAAACCCCTCGTGAAGGCTAGTCTTTGTGACCAATGGATATCCCCCTGCATCTTCAGATCATATCTCTCCATACTCATCAATGATCCTATGTACTCCTTATTCTCCTCCATCCATTGGTGATCCTCTATCAAACCACAAATATCCTCTAACAATCTAAATAACATATATATATAACTCTCTGTTAAGATAGATATAATGGATCTCTGACTAGTCTCCTCAAGGAGCTCCTCTAATCTGGCCTCTGATTCTTAAAGGGTTTTTTTTGTGCCTTCCAAGAATCCTCATGTGCTCACAAAATAATGAGTGATTCGGTCCATCTCAAACTCCTTCTCCCTCAGTGCCCTGTGATACATCTCTCCAACCTCCAATAGGTAATATCTATCCATCAATAACTATTGGTAGTCGTCCCTCATCATAGTCAATCTCTCCTTGAGTGTATGGAAGTCATCAATGGAAAGTACCCTATCTAAGCTATCATGTGCTATCGAGGCCCTCCAAAAATAACCTGCCACCAATGCATGTGTATCATCAATGCATCTAGTGGCTTCTGTGATCATGTCCTCACTGACTCTCAATTGTCCTGTCAAGTGTCATGACTCCTGATCACAACCCTGTTGAGGTGCTACCTCATGCCTCTCACTGCTAGTGTAAATAATATAATCCTCAACAATGAACTCCTCAAAAGGAAGGCACTGAACTACCCCTTGTCCACTGTGCTACTGAGTCCTCCTGTATGCACACACCATCACCAATTGCTACCCCCATATGAATTGCATTGTATCCTATATGGGCAGTTGTATCCTCTTGTGTGCTCACTCTGATAATGTCATCTACACTTGGATCCCATACATATGTATCCAGACATGAGATATGGTCATCCTGGCCAATAGGGAGTGCATCCTCATCACTATAGACTGGTCCTTGAAGTGAGTATGCCATCAAACTATCAGTCTCCACAACCTGATATAAAAATATACTCCAAAAAAGAAGTGACTTATTCTCTTCATACTGATAGGTATGTATATGGTCAACTGACTCCAAGTCATGCCTCTCCTCTTGGTTCTGCGGATCCATATGTACCTTGTGTATAATCCCCACACAAGGCTCCTATATCATATCAGAAATGCCACTGATATCCTCATGTGTCATGGTTTTCATAGGTGTCTGATAATATGGAAAATGTATCACTCTCATCATAGGAATCTCATCATCCTCCATACATGACTTCTCTGAAGCCATATCTACACCCAAGGGTAGGTCATCCAACCTCCTAATCTCATCATGTCTAAGTGCCAACACATATGAATCCTCACAAGTGTAACCACTATATTAAAGTGTTGGATACTCAATATTGCCTGATAAGGAAGATGAAGAACATGTGATATCATCCTTCCCATCCAACTGCTCATGCACATCCTCATTATCATGATTATCACTATTAAGGTATGATATTGAATCCTCAACATCGTTTGACGGGGTCTCTTCACCATATGCACCATTATCCTTTTTCCTTGGCACCTTCACCTTATTGTCCACTGATACTCGGGGTTCATACCACTCTACATGTTTGACAGTGAAAAACTATTTGAATGACATGTCCAAATGAAATGCCAGACCAAGCTCTTGATACTCCCTCAAACAATCTGCAAACTCCTCATCATGTCTTTTATGTCCAATTTGTTTCCTATTTGAACCACTAGATCCATTAATCCCTGCATTGTTTTGAAGGCTTTCCATATCCTGCCACAACTGTTGTCACCCATGTGCAAGCATATTACGGATATTCCTCATGTTGTCCTCCATATATGACCTAAACTTTTCTCTCTACTACGGCATTTGAAGGTATAAGTGCAACTTTTCACTGTCGAAATTTAGTGGAAACAATCTGAAATAACTCCTCACAGATTTTCCCATTAGGCTGGTAGGAAAACCAGCTCTAATACCACTATAATGTTCCTAACTCGACTAGTCTAGGAAACACTGCTAAACTATCAAATCCACTATCTGATATGATACTCTGGGGGTTTCTGGATGCATTTGAGTTAATGTTTTAACATGCTTGGTAATTTTCACATGTGTGTTTCATTCAATTAATGTTTAGGAAGAATATATGATGCATAAATAACAAGGAACAAACACCATCTCATTCATATGTATTATGAGGGAAAATAACAAGAAATACAATAATATGCTGAAATCAAATGAAATCGTCAGCTAGATCTCATGGATCCTCATTAGAATAAAATAAACTAATATAAAATACCCGTGATAAGATGATGAAGGAATATCTGCGCATACATGGATAGATTGGAAAAAAGATGTAGTTTCGAAAACTCACGACAACAAATGCAACTTTGGAAAACTCACCCTGGTGGCTATACTCAACAAAATCACCTAAAAATTGTCCCAAACTGAGCACCCTGGCTTCTAGGCTACTACTGATGACTGATGGAATGAAGATCAGATGCCAAAATCTCTGGATGTCATCCCCTGGGGGGTTGTGCACCTCCTGATATCAATGAGTAATCCCTAATGATTCCACCAATGAAATCTATTGTTATATCACTCAAAATGTGTGCCCTAGCCAATGTTGTACTGGGTTGGGAGGGTTTCCTCATATTTGATCCGAAAATCCCTTTGGAACCCAAAATTCCCCTCCTCAAGAGATGCGCACTATCTGGCTGTCTGTTGCACTCGGAGATATTCCACAGTCAAAATCTGATGACTGGTGGCTCAAAATATGTGCCCTTTCTAGTCCTCAACTGGGTCGAAAGGAATCTGCAAGATAATCTCTGGCCTCGTGCAACTACACAAAACCCTCTCTAACCCTTGCGCCCTCACTGGATGAGTTACGCAAACACTGCAAGTTGTATACTCGAGAATAGCACAGAGAAATACTTGGATGGTATCTCTGATAGGCTAGGGTGTGTCTCTCAACACCGAAACTGATCAATGGTGGTGGTTTTCTCCAAAAATCCACAAAACAACAGAAGGTCGATTCTCCTCCTCCTCTGGAAACTCTCTCAACATCAAATCATAACATAATGATGAATTAGGTTTCTTTACCCTTCCTTTATAGCTTCTTGAAACCCTAATTCATTTTTTACCTTTTCCCTACAAGTGACTTTTACTTTATTTTATTATTCCTTGATTAAATCACTTAATTAATTAATTAACCATTTTACCTCTAAAATGTGATTTATCCATCCTTATGGCTTCTCCGACCACTGAAAGTCACTTCTCATAATTTTATCTTGTAGTTCTCTTCCTCCCAATTCTGATGAGATATTACACTAAGAGGTTTCTCCAAGTAATATGCCCATTATGACCTTCCTAGTGAATTTAATTAAGAATTGACCCATAATAACTAAAAATTACGGAAATCGTCGGAATGCAACAGAACCAAAGCCAAGTTGTGCAGAATGTATCCTAATGATGAACAATGCAAGTCGGGCCCAATAAAATCCCTTATTATCTCTCGAAATCTCTATCACCCCTATCTGGCTACTCTGGTAGGCATGATACTCTATAATGTAATAATGTCCAAAAATGGGGACATTACAAATTCATAGAGTGGGAGGAGCTTTGTATTGAGCCAAGAAGGCTATATGCCCACCATTACCACTCTATATCATCAATTATTTTTTCTCAGTCACCAAACAAACACAAGAAGACGTGAATACCCTAATTTCCTATCACTTTTGAGAAGAAAGATTTAGGAGACATGACCCTAAAGGGGTCATAAAATATTATTGCAATAAGATAGGCCTTCAATAGGAATACACGACAAACATTTGGGATGAAAAAGAGGTTCATCACAATGCACGTACTAATGATGACTTTATCTTCAACAAACGATTCCAACCCATAGGTATAATCGTAGATGAATAAAAGGAAAGGGAGGAAGACAAAAGGAAAGTAGCAGAAGAAGCAATGGAGAGGTCATCCCCTCCTTCCATCTCTATACATTCAGCTTTAGCATAAGAAGAGGAATCCCTAACAGAAAAGAAAAGGAGAGATAAATAAAAAGTATCTAATAATGATGCTTCCAAGAAAAAGTGAAAGCTTGAAGCAGAGAAATCCAAAGTTGAGGAAGAAGTAAAAGCAACAACACGGAAGGAGATCGAGCGAAAAGAGATAGCAGAAAAAACAACAACAAAAGTAAGAGAGGTTATAGAAAATTCAGCCAAAGAAGTGGTGGAGAAAGAAGAAAATAAAGAGATATGAAATAAAGGTGTTGAAACAAGAGATAATGACACTCAATTGATGGATAATGATATCCAAGAAGTGTTAATGGAAGAAACCATAACAGAAGCACCATTCGGTAATCCAGGACTGGGAATCTAGGCCTTGTTTCAAACGAGTGAAGTCCTAAATTTGTGAAGCTTCACTTATGATAGAAAGACTAGAAAGATCATGCAAGAACAAGTGAAGAAAGTGCCAACAACTCAATGGATGTCGATCTCAGTCATCACACAAGTTCCTATAATAGGTGATGTTAGGGAAAATCCCATAGCTACCTCCATAACTGGAACCACATTCATGAGTGCCAACGAAGACAATAATAGGAGGTTGTGCCAACAAAATTAGGAAAAAGAGGAAATAATCACGAAACTAGAAGAAATTCTCTATCAAGTAAAAGTTGATGAAATCAGTATGCAAATTTTCAAATCCAGTGCTAAGAAACTTAGGAAAGAATTGGAAGAGGCCATTATAGATATGTATGCTCACATACACCTCTTCCAACAAGCAGTTTCCATAATCATAGAGAAAAATAGTCAAATACAAGAAAAACTTACTCATTTCAATGCAATCTGAGAAGGCATCAATGATATTGACAGGTGGATTGCTAAGAATCTTGATGCACCAACTGAGTTATATTGACCATCAACCTCAAAGACGAAGAAAAATATGTATCCACTATATCGCTTCCATCAAGTTGGGAAAAGAGAAGATAAAATAGGTCACCAAATCAATTGTCGTATTCTCTAAACTACAAAAGGCCATGCAAGAGTTAATTAAAAGAAGTTGGCTACCCCAATTAGATGAGCTTGGTAAAGATTTGGTCACAGAAGAACTCAAAGACAAAGTGCATGATAGCACAAATCATAGAAGATTAGTCTGTTGGAATATTGAAAGGGGGCATGAATCAGTATTCACACAACTACCACTTTTAACCACAAACATAAATGTCAATTTTATCAGTAGCATATCATCAATGCATCGTCAGTATATCATAAGCATATAAACATGAGCATCATCACATTAAAATACATAGTACACCATAATTTACATGGAAACCCAAATGGGAGAAAACCATGGAATGATTTCTTATATAACAAATATTGCATTCATTGGAAGCACCAACTTTCCAATTCTCCAACTACCACTGGAAGGAGGCTACGACCCCCTATTTACAGGATTGAACCTAAAGGAAGCTACAACTCCCTAAATTATCTGGATCCAACCATAAGGAGGCTACAACCCCTTGATTCTCGGGCTCCAACCTGAAGGAATCTCCAACTCCCTATTTTCTCTGGCACCAATTGGAAGGAGGCTACAACCCCCTTTCCTTGCCCCATCCTACCACCCTAAAATATAAATGTAGACCAATTGTCACTTCCATTGTCATTGTCACTGTCTCTGTCACTTCCACTGTCATTGTCACTATCTTTTTCACATCAACCTGTAACTATCATTGTACCATCAACCTGTTATACCAAACCTGTGCCATACCATGCATCAAGTATGTACCAAAAAATGTAGTATAACATGCATCAATCATGTACCATACGATATGCCAAATGTAGATACCAAAATATCAATGATGAGTATCCAATCATGTATCATGTACTAGAACATCAATCACATAGAAGAACAATACCATATACCATAACATAAATCATGTATAGACTTTTACCATATCATCAATGAAGTGCCTCAAAGAACCAAAGCATGTGTGTCATGCATATGCCACCATACATCAAGTGTATACCTCAACCATACATACACATCTCAAATATGAACCATAATAGTCATTTCATAAAAATATACATGAATATACATCAATCTACCGTGTAGCCAAGATGTACCTCAATCATGTTCCAAACCAAACATACCTTAAGCATGTACCATACCATAACCAAGTATAATCTTCACAACAAGCACATAAACACACCAATACCTATGTAGCTTACCTGATACTTAGTAGATATGAATTGTAACATTACTTCTAACCTCAGGGACCTGGTATAAGCATCACCCCCAAATCTATCATGTCCTCACAGGACTAAGACATCCTGTCACGCGGGGTATCACGTGACAAGCCCTAAGCAACCTACAGGGATTTCTCACGGGACAATAGTAGTATGACCCATGGGGGTCAACTAAACTAGGGGTTTCCCAAATATTTTCCCTATTTTCTGTAACTTCAAAACTCCTGCACTCCTCACTTGTCACTACCTCATATTTCACTATCGCTAACTTTCTAAATAGATCACTAGTTCACTAGACGATTTTCAATAGAATGAGTGAGTGAATGTACATATGAGAGACTCCTTGAGGTGTATTTATAATTTTTCAAAGTAACATCTCTCCTTAATCTTAGGGGCTTCTATACTTTCTTTTTACAACCAATTTAACCTTTCATTAAGAACTTGTAACCAACTACGGACTTCTTGACCATTCTTCGAGGCTTCTAACTTCACAAAGCCATAACTCCTCAACCGTGAGGAACCATGTGGAGTACCACCTATCAATGGAAATGGCATGAAGAAGAATATCCATCCATGAGTGAGTTACCTGCATTTACACCATATGCCATGACCCTTTTCCTTGATCAACTATGGGTTCCATAACCATATTTTTTGTGCCACCAGACTTCTTCAAGGGTTTACATCAATGACAACCAATATTTCAATAATATCCCCCTTTGGAATTGATGGAAACATTGATGGTATGGTAACACCCATGCTCCTTCTCATTCTCCCCCTGTGATTAGTGCTTCCCCTGTGACCATCGCTCCCCATGTCTCCAAACTTATGTTTTTTCTCTCCATTTCTATGCATTTGTTCTCTCTATCGCCCTTTGAAATCAATGGAAAAGGGTAATTGTCCTTGGGGCTACTCCCCCTGTCTACAATTTTTTTTTTCTCTTCATGATTCTTCCTCGTGTAAATCTCTGATGTAAATAAAAATCATTCAAAAGATTATTTACTTGTATTCTTCATGTCTTCTACTTCTCTCCCCATGTTTGACTATGTCTGATGTCATGTAGATCACTATGGGGCATAAACTACTTCAATTTTCTGCCAAAGATACTTAAAATTATCCCTTTGAAGAGGTTTGGTGAATATATCTATAATTTTCTCTTTTGTCCCAATGTACTCTAGCTTGATGTTCTTCTCTGTAGCTTGTTCCCATAGAAAGTGATACTTGATCAGAATGTGTTTCATCTTGGAATGAATCACTAGATTCTTAGAGATATAGGTGGCACTGGTGTTATCACATAGTAATGAAATGGGCTCATCATACTTCACTTGTATATCGTGCAAGGTTTGCTTCATCAAGAGAACTTGAGTGCAACATGTTTCCGCTGCAATATACTCTGCTTTTGTTGTGGACAAAGATATTGATGATTATTTCTTTCTCAACCATGATACAAGACATCACCTAAGTAGAAAGATACTCCACTTGTACTTATTTTATCGTCAATACAACCTTCCCAATCTGCATCTATGTAAGCTACCAAAGATATATCATTCCCTTTTGGATACCATAATCCAAACTCTTCTATTCCTTTGAGATATATGAATATCCTCTTTACTGCCATAACATGTGTTTCCTTTGGTGCTACTTGAAACCTTGCAACCTATCCAATTTCCTGCATCACATCTGGTCTAGACAATGTCACATATAGTAAGATTCCAATCATCGATCTATAGAGTCTCTAATATGAATACTTAGAATCATCATCATTTCTTAACTTGCATCAGGTTTGCATAGGAGTACTCATGGGTTTGCAATATTTCACTCCGAGCTTGTTCAACATTTATTTGATGTACTTGGTCTGGGAGATGAAGATACCTCTATCATGCTGACATATCTATAATAAAAAAAAAAATGTTAACTCACCAAACAAATACATTTTGAATTAATTTTGTGTAACATCCAGTTCCACTGATCACATTTTCATAACACTGTTTATTCTTTGAGGACACTTGCGTGCAAGTGATCCAGTTAAACATGGTACACTATGATTATCTATTTTGGTTTATGAGGTTATGTTATGATTGAGTATTGAAATTTTATATGTTATTGATATTGATGTATATCATTGACAAGTATTATGACGAGATTTCCTGAGTGTACATGAAATGTGACATGATGATGATGATGATGATGACATCGACCGACTTCCTTGGAATATAGATTGAGTCAAGGAGTGGATTTTAATTTGGTTGTGAGTACTTGATTTATTATGCGTGTTATATGATGATTTCAATTATGTATTTCATATATATTAGTTATTGATATTATCATTTTTAGTGGATGCAAACATGACGCTTGCTAATCCGACTCACATATGGAGTAAAGGGGTCATACATAGATATCAAATGGATGAGGAAGAGGTGTGGCAACGTCCCTGTCACAACGTAATATCACTCCCGCTGTGACCTGAAAATGAAGGTTAATGACTACCTTGTTTCTGATAGGTTCACGATGTTGTGAGGGAAGACTGAGACAGTCGTGCAGGAGGATTTATGAGGGGTGCACAATCAGATAGATACCTTATTCTTCAATAATCCTTTAGTCTCACACACGGTCGATAAATAGAGTTTGACTCCAAGCATCAGACAAATTCCAAACTAATTCAATGTTGAGTGGCACCCTTGAAGCACGAAGATGTGTCTTGAAGGGAACGTCGCATGAATAAAATTGAGTCAATAAAAATCTAGAAGACCTTAAAAAATAAAATGAATACTTATAACTGATAGAAAAGAAAATATAAATCAATACAAATTATAAACATGAAACATAATGAAATCTAAGTCTAGATGTTTTGACTAAATAAAGTTATAAAATGGGTTAAGGGAATTTAGACTAAATAACACTAGTAAAGGGAAAATAAGAATAAAAATTAAGGCATGTGAACAATGTGTGCATGAAATTAATAAAAATGATTTTTAAATAAAAAGAAATTAATTCATGAAAGATTGAGTTGTAAACATAGAGTTAGTATTGTAAGTCAATCAACCTCTAAATCCTAACTAAGAGAAGAGTCTTAATCAAAATCCAACTGTAAATTAGTTAAGGGACACAATAAAAGAGGATTTGGGGAACTAAGAGACAACTAAGAGAAAATCTAGGAACTAATTGAGGAGTGTGAGGGAAAATGCATAATTATTTAATTTATAAAAAAAAATATTAAACATACGCAACTTGGAGAAAGTGTGACATGTGTTGGGAGTGAACAATCTATAATTAAATTATTAAAAATTGTTTATTTGTGCATGGATGGACAAGTGTCAAGGAAATTTTTATTATAAAAAGAATGGTGAGGAAGAGGGAAGGTACCCTATTGTTGGATGAATTAAATTTTGTTGAAATTTTTATTGACTAAGTTACTTGTGTGAGTTGGGCTGCAAGTTTGTGCAAGAGGTGGAAGCCTCACCTTCCGATGACAAGCTTTTGCTAGTTGAGATATGTATTTGTGTGGATAGTCTCTTTGTGGCTTGAGGGGCTAAGGGGGAAGAAGAGTACCCCTAACATTGGTTGGGAGGTATCGGTGAAGTATTTGGATTAACGATCAAAGGAAGGGATGATTTTGCAAGGATCCAAGTTGATGACCATCCTCCTATATCAATACACTTATGGATATGGTATTTATGATTAGTTATTTGTTGTTAAGTATAAATCTAGTTGTACAATTTCCAGTTCCTGAATTTTGGACATGTAAATTCTGTACATTATAAATTTTACTGTATGTGCATGGAATCAATGTTTTCCTTGATGATATAACAATTTATGCACATTGTAATTTTATTGTATGTACATGGGATAATATTTTCATTTTTAATAAATAAATTACGTACATTGTAAGTTGATAATATTTTTAAATTCTACGAATTGATTGGAAATGAAATCTGGTTATTCTTTTAATCTCTCCTTAGAAGGTTTTTAAACAACTCAATATGGTCCTTCTCAAACCCTTATAAAAAAAAATAGCATGCCAAATTAGCCTAAGCTCAATTTGTTCCATGGTGAACTATTATGGAATTTAAAAATAAATAAATTAGTAGCCTAGATTCAAGCACCAAGACATTGTTAATGCGACTGCAAAAGTGTTATCAGTGGGATACATTTTGCAATTTTTATATTCTAAATTATCAAACATTAATGACACAATATCATAGAACCACGTGGAAGGGATTATATTGGTATCATCCTTATCGATCTTTCCTCTACAAGGACTGTTGATTTCTTTAAGCAATCAAAATAATTAGAGTTTTTGTATTATTACTTTTTAAATCCAACTATTGTGGGCCATTGTTCACTCAGGTTATAATTTCCCGGTAATTCTCTATATAAGAAATAACTGTAATTCTTATTGCTGTCATTCAAAACTTGGTATCATAGTTTTCCCTTCTTCTTGACACTTTTTGTGATACATTTCCTTGTGTAATTGCTTGCCATATGATCCATGATCTGACACTCGTGTGTTGGATAACCTCAACGTGGACATTTTCGAGAACTCGTGTGTTGGATAACCTCAATGTTTCATTCCCAAAAATATAGAGTGTGAGTGTAAAGTTTCCTTTAGGATCATAAAGAATGAACATGTTTTATTAGATGACCTTGAATTATGACATCGAAGACATGGTCATAACTATCATGCAATACATGCTATGGATGTATATGACTACAGTCTTCTCAACTTAAGTAGATGGTTTTACCCCTTTTCAAATAAATAAAAAGGTTAAATTGTAATAGAATATCTATTATAGGATTAAATGGATACAAACTATATTCAATGTTATTAAAAGTAATATGTAATACATAACATGTAGATGCGTTTTTAAAAAAGAAATTAGTAAACAGCGTAAGTGTTAGACATAATGATTTTACCTTTAAGATTTAATAAATAATTTATCTATGATATACTCTACTTCTTGTTGTGCCCTTAGATAGATTTTGAGTTGTCAATCCTTTAATAGTATTTGAAGTGATGAATTGGCGAATTGTGCCAACAATGAGTTTGATGAACCATTCATTTCATTACTGTGAAGTTTTAATTGCGTTATATAATAAATATTCAAAAAAAATATTGAAATAACTTTTGAATTCATCAGTATATAGTTTCATATTCTTTGACATACTTAATTTGTTGATTAGTGGACTAGATACCTTATATATAGTATCAGAGCGGGGTTATACTTTGTGATATAGGACTCGTTATGACTTCCAATGCAATTTTATTTAAATTATGATGCATTGCTAATATTATTTGAAATTGCTTATGCATGTATCATGATTAGAGAATGGAGAATGAGTAGACATAACGGTGCGGGAGGAAGAGGTATGCCTTCTCCCAGTACATCCACACTTGGGGGATCTGCTCCACAACGAGAAGAAAAAACTATCGAGCAAGAGCAAGTTGTAGTGGGTAATGTCATGGGTATGATGAGGTCTTTTCAGAGGATGTCAGGGGTGCTAATAAATCGCCTTGATCGCGATGAAGGAAACGGGCCTATACCTAATGAGGGTTCACAACTCCCTCTTGTAGTTATTGGTAGTGTTGATAGAGAACTTGAGAAGGTAAAATTTCCTTAGTTATGGGGTTCCACAGACGGTTTAGCCACCGAAGCTTGGTTGGAGATTATGGCAATGTGTTTTTCATTGTGTGATTATACCTCCAACATGAAGGTCCACATGGAGGTCTTTCAGTGATCCGTAGGATCTTTTAATGACTTATGGTTGAGTTTTAATTTTGCATGTGTTAAATAACCATTTGAGAAACTTAGTGAAGGAATGAGGAAAGAAGAGGAATTATAACAGCCATATATACATTTGTAGATCTGAAATGAAAGAATAAACAACAAACCATAACACACAGATTGATAACGGAGTTCGGCACAACTTTGCCTATGTCTCCGGGCCTTTTTCTCTATGGGGGAGGCTTCTTTATTTATGTTCAAAAGATCAAAAGTACATCTCTGAAATTCTAAATGGCTACAAGAATGATCTTTTCATGTTCTTCCAGATCTCTAGAACTCGGCAAAGAAAATGGCACGCAAAACGGACGTCCAGAGCTCCCAGAAATGGTCTGACAGCGTCTCCTCCTCAAAAGTTTCTCAGCCTCAAAATGGCTTTGGCTTGGCTTCTCTTCAGCATAATTCTACTTTGAATGCCCTCTATAGCCTCAAACAGGCCTGGGTTATATAGTTGAGAAGTTTGTTACTCATCTCCAACTTCCTCCTAAAAATTAGGCTCCAAAAATGCCCAATATCCCCCCAAAAAGGAGAAAATACATTAAAACTAGGCTTAACAATAATTAAAACTCAAAAAGTAGTTATAAAACCCACTTTATAATTATAATTGGGCGCTATCCCCCTTCCCTTGGTTGCACGTTCCCTTTAGCATGGTTATATGGTGCCATGTGGCCACATGCTAGCCCAAAGGCTAAGCGCTGGCCACCCCTGCTAGCTCCCGGTCTCATGGTGTGTTCCATAGGACCCAATGGCTAACAATTTTATCCTTGCGCGCTATGCGCCCGTGCCCTCTTTGAGTGGTTGGTCATATAGACCATGGGTTGAACCATGGGCTGGGGCTTAGCCCCCAACCCCCTCCTTTATGCGCACATACCATGCAATATATTTCATAATGTGGGTTTCATAACATAAAAATTAATGTGGTGCATTGGTAAAGGACCATTTATTAAGGTGTTGGGCTTGGTGGTGGTCGTGGGTTCAAATCCCAAGGACCCCAAAACAATTTTTTTTTAA
The DNA here is from genome assembly GCA_009831015.1 of Picea engelmannii. NCBI lineage: Eukaryota > Viridiplantae > Streptophyta > Pinopsida > Pinales > Pinaceae > Picea > Picea engelmannii. The sequence goes on along the minus strand of ML799468.1, from coordinate 41,315 downwards.
ACATGCCACTTCAACTGATGACTGGGTGCCACATGGCTGCCCATGACTGGGCCACGTGGCATCTCCCCATTTGACAGATTAATGCCACTTGTCAGCTATTGACTGGTCCAGTTGCCTGCCACATGTCTGCCTTGTCAATGAACCTGTCCAATCACCATCAGCCAGAGAGTGCCACATCATTGCCTGCACAGTCATCATGCTGACATCAGCATTGACTTTTTGACCAGTTGAGCTTTGACTTTTTACCTGTTTGGGCTTTCGATCAGAACGCGATAACTTTCGCATACGGAGCTCGTTTGACAAACTAAATATACCGCCGGAATCGGGAAGACGAGACGGACGCAATGGTGTTGGTTTCATTGGATTCTGAGCACTTTCATTTTTGAGCATTTTTCAAGCCCTGTCAAGCTTCTGGATCCGATTTCGGATCATTCAGTTAAAAGGGAGTGCACTTATTTGGTGGAAGACACTATTTCCACAGCTGAATATGGTTGTTGAAGACATGTCTTGGGAATTGTTTGAGGAACGATTCTGTGAGAGGTACCTATCTGGTGAGTTCATTGAGCACCAACTTAATGAATTCAACGATTTACGATAAGGAAGTCTTACGATACCTAAGTATGAGGCTAGATTTATGGAGTTACTCAGATACGCTATGCACCTGAACACTGAAAAGTTGAAGGTGAATAAGTTTATGTTCGGGCTCAAATACAACATTCATGCTAAGGTAATAATTTTGATGCCTTAGACCTTGCACAATGCAGTATAGAAATCATTTATTGTTGAAGAAGAGTTGAATAGTGGTGGTCAAGGTAGGACTCCTTATAGAAAGATAGGACATATGCCACATAGTCGTAGTAACGTACACCTGCTAGAAAAACTTATGGGAACCATGATACACCAAAAGGATGTGTAGTTTCTACACCACACAGACAAGCTAACAATCAAAGGACTTCGTATAGAACACCACCACAACAACAACCATGTCATCCTCAACAACATCAACAATATAGATTTGGTCCATAGAACAGATCAAGGCCTCAGAACCCTAGACAAGTAGATTCTTCCTCTAGAACCAGGAGCACCGACCCTAAGACCGAATGTTGGATTTGTGGAGAGCCCCACTATCAAAGAGAATGTATTATTGAGAAGGAAAGAGCTACCGAACCAGCAGGACATACAACAGTGAGAGATTTGGTCAAGGCCCATAGGATTCATGCAGCGATGAATAATCGCCAGGATGAGCATCAATCCACAATGCTCGAAACTTCAGGTATGATAATATATCAACAGTTTAGTATTTTGATAGATCCATGAACAAATAAGAGTTTTATATCTAGTGTTGCGGTTAAAATAATGAAGGTGAAGGAAGTTGAAGAAGATGAGTTTAGATATGTAGAAATGGCATCCTGATCCAAGCAAAAAGTTGGAGAAAAGGTTAAGGATTGTAACATTAATTTGGGTGAATTCGTCACAAGTGTAAACATTTTTGTCACCATCTTGGGATCCTATGACATTGTGATTGGAATGGATTGGTTAGAATCGCACAACACGATACTTAACTATAAGAAAAAGATATTAAGCTTAATTGATAATTTGGGACAGAGTAGAGTAATTGTAGGAAGAAACCAAGGAGAGTCGCTAATATTTATTTCTTCCCTTCAATTACAGAAAAAACATGCGTAATGGATGTAATTTGTACGCCATATTAGAGCTTAATGAAAAAGGTGATGCGGAAATATTGGAAGACTTTCCAGTGGTATTAGATTTTGCCGATGTTTTTCTTGAAGAACTATTGGGTTTATTGCCAAATAAAGATTTAGAATTTACTATAGATCTAAAACCTAGAACATAACCAATTATTAGAATGCCATATCAGATGTTGACACCTGAATTGCAAGAGTTAAATATGCAATTGAAGGAGTTGTTGGATTTGGGAATTATACATCCTAGTTTATTGTTGTGGGGTGCACCAGTGATTTTTGTAAGAAAGAAGGATGGATCATGGAGGATTTGCATTGACTATCGTCAATTAAAAAAAACCATGATCAAGAATCAATACCCGTTACCGATAATTGATGAATTAGTTGATCAAATGAAGGGAGTGACCGTATTTTCATAGATTTATTTGAGATCAGTATATCACCAATTGCAAATAAAAGAGGAAGACATTCCTAAACTAACGTTTAATACAATATTTGGATATTACAAATTTACTATGTTACCTTTTGGATTGACAAATTCCCCATGTATATTTATGAGTTTAATGAATGGGGTATTCCGCAAATACTTGGAAAATTTTGTACATGTATTTATTGATGATATTTTTATTTACTCTTGGACAAGAGAGGAGCACGAGGAACACCTCAGATTAGTGTTGTAGTGTTGAAGAGAAAGCAAGTTGTACGGAAATTTGTCGAAATGTTATTTTTATCAGACAAAGATTCATTATTTGGGACACGTTATTTTTGGAGAAGGTATCATTGTGGATCTAACAAAGGTAGAGGCTATTATGGAATGGCCAGCACAGACAAATGTACAAGAGGTACGTAGTTTTATGGGATTAACAGGTTACTATCGACATTTCATCGAAGTAGGGATGATTTTAAGGATGGAAATTTATTTTAAAATGTAGAAACCTTGGCGAATCTTACTAATCCTTCATATGTCAACTATAAATGTTTGGTGAGATTTTTGTAAAAATATTCAAATTTTTAAGTATTTTATATAGCTTTTATAAAATTTTGGCTATTTTTAAGGTAAAATAATTTTATCCTATAGAATTTGGGCGAATCATTTTTAAAATAGCGAATCTCATTTTTGGAAAAACCATAGAAAATTAGCCCACGAGCGAAATTTAGCCCCTAAAATCATCCCTGCATCGAAGGTTTTCAAAAATTGCAAACCTAATTATAGAACTACAAAAGAAGAATAATAAATTTGTATGGTCAGAAAAATGTGTTGTATCATTTCAGAAGCTTAAATAGATACTAACAACAACACCGATATTGAAGGTTCCTAATATGGACAAGGAATTATTAGTATGCACAAACGCATCCAAGGAAGGATTGGGTGGAGTACTAATGAAAGAATGTCACGTTGTCGTGTATATTTCAAGGAAACTAAGACGGAATGAAGAGAATTACACAATCCATGATTTGGACTTATTAGTGATTGTTTATGCCTTACGAGTTTGGAGACACTACCTTAATGAACGAAAATTGAAACTGAAAACTTATCACAGTGGATTGCAACACATTTTTACTCAGAGTGACTTGAACGCACGCCAAAGATGTTGGTCAGAACTTTTAAGCGAGTATGATTTTTAGATCACGTACATTAAAGTAATAGTAACCGAGGAACCTTCGAGAAAATATTTTAGCATTATAGATTGATGACAACTGGTACAAGGAAGTAAAAGACAATATCAGACGTGATACCATGATGATACCTAGATATGAGGGATATTCTTTGGACAGTGACAAGCTACTAAGGTATAATGGCAGAATTTGTGTACCACCAAATGATGAATTGAGAAATTTAATTTTGAATGAAGCTCATCGACCAGTGTATATATCCTGGAGTCATGAAAATGAAGGCAAATCTTAAACCACTATTATTTTAGAAGGGAATGAAAATGGATATAGTTAAGTATGTGGTGAGATGTTTAGAATGTCAACAGCTGAAGGCTGAACATAGACATCCAGTGGGATTATTACAGCCACATGTGCCGATTCCTAAATCGAAATGGGAAGTTATATCGATGGATTTTATGGTTGGATTTCCATTAACAACAAGGAGACACGATTCTATTTTTGTAGTCTTCGACACTTTGATGAAGAGTGTGAATTTTATCCCAATTCGTACTACATATCAAGCACTAAATATATCTAGAATTGTTGTTAACGAAATTGTAATATTGCATGGTGTACCAAGGAAGATAATATCTGATAGAGGATTGGTTTTCATTGAACAGTTTTAGACTAGTTTCCAAGAGGCTTTAGGAACACAATTAAATTTTAGTACAACATATCACCCCGAAAAAAATTGACAAAATGAAAGAACGAATCAAATTTTAGAAGATATGCTTCAAATGTATGTGATGGATCAACTGAAACGATGGGAAGAATTTTTACCATTGGTATAATTTGTGTACAATAACAATTATCAGAGTACGATAAAGATGGCACCTTTTGAGTTTATCTATGGACGATCGTGTAGGAAACCTTTTAGTTGGGATAGACTAGAGGATAGGGTCCTGGTGGGACCAGAAGTGATTTAGGATATGGAATATCAGATGCAATCCATAAGGCAAAGGATTAAGGAAGTGCAAGACTGAAAAAAGAGTTATGTTGATGCGCATCATATAGACCGCAGTTATGAGGTTGGAGATAAAGTGTTTGTGTGGGTGAAGTTGCATACGACTTAGATTAAGTTTGGAAAGGGTGCTAAACTCTCTCCAAAGTTTGTGGGACCTTTAATAGTTGTAGAAAAGGACATGTGGTTTACCGACCAGCCTTACCTGATTCTTTGAGGTATATGCACGATGTGTTTCATGTTTCAGTTTTACGTGATTATATTTTAGATCCATCACATGTTATTGAATTGAGTTCATTGGAGGTATCGAACGAGGTGTTGATTAAGGTTGGTTGTCATTGATGTCAACCCTTGAAGAAAGACCCGTAGCACAAAGTTTTGGGTAATGGACCCAATAGTGTTTGATGTAAATATGACTCATTATTGTTTTTTCATGGTTGATAAGAAGTAAATATG
>ML799468.1:25171-36442 GCA_009831015.1 Picea engelmannii | reverse complement strand
CACTGGTGTACTGTTCATGTGTGTGATTGTTTATTTATTACTGCTCATTTTTGGATAATAATTCTACATTGATATAACATTTGAAGAAAAATGATTATAATTACGTTATTACTGATTCACCCCCCCTCTCAGTAATCCAACACGAGGGTGATCTCATAGCGGAGCCAATCCACATATTGGACCATCACAATCGACAACTATGACGTCGAATAGTCGATCAAGTCAAGGTCCAGTGGAACAGTTATAGTCCACATTCTGCTACTTGAGAGGACACATATGAGATGCATTGACAATTTCCTTACTTATTTTGATAGTTTGATATATATATATATATGTATGTATGTATGTATATTAGTGGCAACTATATATATTTTTTTATTGTTAGATTGTACAAACTTCGGGACGAAGTTTAAAACAAGAGGGTGTGTGTGTAACATCCAGTTCCACTTATCACATTTTCATAACACTTTTTATTCTTTGAGGACACTTGCATGCAAGTGATCTGGTTAAACATGGTGCATTATGATTATCTATTTTCGTTTATGAGGTTATGTTATGATCAAGTATTGAAATTTTATATGTTATTGATATTGATGTATAACATTGACAGGTATTATGATGAGATTTCCTGAGTGTGCAGAAAATGTGACATGATGATGATGTTGATGGCATCGACCGACTTCCTTGGACTCCGGATTGAGTCAGGGAGTGGAGTTTACTTTGGTTATGAGTACTTGATTTATTACTCATGTGTTATATGATGATTTCAACTATGGATTTCATATATATGAGTTATTGATATTATATTTGTCAGTGGATGCAGACATGTTGAGGCTTGCTAATACGACTCACATATGGAGTAAAGGAGTCATGCATAGGTATCATATGGATGAGGGAGAGGTGTGACAACATCCCTGTCACGACCTACTAGCACTCCCACCGTGCCCTGGAACTTAAGGTTAAAGACTACCTTGTTCTGGAGAGATTCACAATGTTGTGAGGGAAGACTGAGACAATTGCTCTCGAGGATTTCTGAGGGGCGTGCAATAAGGTGGATTCCTTATTCCTCAATAAGACGTTAGTTTCACACAAGGTTAACAAGTGGAGTTTGACTCCAAGCATCAGACAACTTCCAAACTAATTCAATGGCGTGTGGCACCCTTGGAGCATGGAGATGCATCTTGAATGGCACGTCACATGAATAAAATTGAGTCAATAAAATATAGAAGACCTTAGAAAAATAAAATGAATACTTATAACCGATAGAAAAAATAATATAAATCAATACAAATTATAAACATGAAACATAATTAAATCTAAGTCTAGATGTTTTGACTAAATAAAGTTATAAAATGGGTTAAGGGAATTTAGACTAAATAACACTACTAAAGGGAAAAATAAGAATACAAATTAAGGCATGTGCACAATGTGTGCATGAAATTAATAAAAATGATTTTTAAATAAAAATAAATTAATTCATGAGAGAATGGGTTGTCAACATTCATTTAGTATCCTAAGTCAATCAACCTCTAAATCCTAACCAAGAAAAGAGTCCGAGTAAAAATCCAACTGTAAATTAGTTAAGGGACCCAATAAAAGAGGAATTGGGGAACTAAGGGACAACTAAGAGAAAATCTAGGAACTAATTGAGGAGTGTGAGGGAAAATGCATAATTATTTAATTTAAAAAAAAAAAGATTAAACATGTGCAACTTGGGGAAAATGTGACTTGTGTTGGGGGTGAATAATCTCTAATTAAATTATTAAAAATTGTTTGTTTGTGCATAGATGGACAAGTGTCAAGAAAAAATTTATTATAAAAATAATGGCGAGGAAGAGGGAAGGTACCTCTTATTGCTGGATGAATGAAATTTTGTTGAAATTTTTATTGACTAAGTTACTTGTGTGAGTTGGGTTGCAAGTTTGTGTAAGAGGTGGAAGCCTCACCTTGCGAGAGAAATCTTGTACTAGTTGAGATCTTTATTTCTTTGTATGGTCCCTTTGAGGCTCAGAGGGCTAAGGGGGAAGAAGAGTACCCCTAGCGTTGATTGAGAGGTACCGGATAAGTTTTTAGATTAGTGAACGAAGCAAGGGATGGTTGCACAAGAATCCAAGTCGAAGATCATACTCCTATATCATTAAACTTATGGATATGCTATTTATGTTTAGTTATTTGTTGTTAACTAGAAATCTAGTTGTACAATTTCCAGTTCCCGAATTTTGGACATGTAAATTCTTCACATTGTAAGTTTTACTGTATGCGCATGGAATCAATGTTTTCCTTGGTGATATAAAAAATTATGGACATTGTAATTTTACTATATGTACATGGGATAATATTTTCATTGGTGATAAATAAATTCTATACATTGTAAGTTGATGTTATTTTCAAATTCTACGAATTGATTGGAAATGAAATCTGTTCTGAGAGCCTTATAAAAAAAATAACACGCCAAATTATGTTAAGTTCAATTTGTTCCATGATGAACTGTTATGGAATTAAAAAATAAATAAATTAGTAGCCTAGATTCGAGCAGCAAGACATTCTTAACGCGACTGCAAATTCCTCTTGTTTTCGCTGTCGCGGCTAAGGGTTATCAGGTGGATACATTTTGCAAATTTTCGATTCTAACTTATCAAACATTATTGACACAATATCAGAGAACCACACGTAAGGGCTTCTATTGGTCTCATCCTTATCGATCTTTCCTCTACAAGGACTGTTGGTTTCTTTAAGCAATCAAAATAATTAGAGTTTTTATATTATTACTTTTTAAATCCAACTATTGTGGGTCATTTTTCACTCAGGTTATAATTTCCCGGTAATGATCTATATAATCAATAACTGTAACTCTTATGTATCATAGTTTTTCCTTCTTCTTGACACTTTTTGCGATGCACTGCCTTGTTATTCGAATGGTCTTTAGCTCACATGAGTTACTTCTGTAGTTCCTTTGAGAAACTTAAAAACGAATTCGAATGGTCTTGAGTTCACTTAGTCATTCTGAATTTTCACCAGCGAATGGTCTCGAATTCACTTAATCACTTAATGTCTTGAAAATCCCCTTTGTCAACATTTTTCCCAAAACAAATCCAATAACACCAAAGTGAAGGACCCATTGTGTAACTGTGTGTTGCCTCTGTTTTATGACTTTCGGGTGTGTGCCAATTTTGAAGATAACATTAAATTTTAGTTAGAATTTCATTTCACCTTGGGATAAGTCAGTTAATTGTCACCAGTTTAATTATGTATCATGTTCCACATGTGTCAACAATATCGAGTTGAGGGTTGTTGCATGTTCTTTGTATCTTTTATATTTTAATTTAATGCTTGACACCATGTTGATAGTTCCCAAGAACAGTGACAACAGTTTAGCTTTTCACAGAATTTTAATTAAGGCAATGAGGGATAAATTTATGGCAAGAAGGATAATAAAATTCTAAGAAGAGAGAGCACATACAAGAAAGATAGTGATAATATTTTTAAGAGTGCATTGAACTTCGACTTCTATACTTCCGATCACCTAATATTTCTATTTTCTGCACATGCACACTTATAACATAGATTTGTCCACTTTTTTATATTTTCATCTTGATTTTGTAGATTGTTGGTTATATCAAAGGAGAGAGAATAAAAATAGAGAATGGTATAAGGAATTATTTGTATTAATGGTGTTTTTGCATAACCCAGAGTCGTGGCATTGTATATAATTCATATGATATGTACTCATTTCCACTTCTATGTATTATTAAATATTCTTCCATTATGGATATCTTGTATGCTTTGTGACATACCTTGCAGTAGTCATGAGATGCCTAGAAAGGCACTAGGATTTTCTAATGAAAATTTTAGCAATGTTTCATTCCCAAAAATACAAAGTGTGAGTGTAAAGTTTCCTTTAGGATTGTAAAGAAAGAGCATGTTCTATTAGATTACCTTGAATTATGACATTGAGGACATGGTCATAATTATCATGCAATACATACTATGTATGTATATGACTCCAATCTTCTCAACTTAAGGAGAAGGTTTTACCTTTTTTCAACTAAATAAAAAGATTAAATTGTAATATAATATATTTTATAGGATTTAATGGATACGACCTATATTCAAGGTTATTAAATGTAATATTTAATACATAATAGGTAGATGTATTTAAAATAAATAAATTAGTAAAGAACATAACTGTTAGACATAATGATTTTACCTTTAATATTTATTAAACAATTTATTTATGATAGTAATCTACCTCTTGTTGCATCTTTAGATAGATTTTGAGTGTCAATCCTTTAATAGTCCTTGAAGTGATGAATTGGCTAATTGTGCCAACAAAGAATTTGATTAACCATTCATTTCATTACTGTGAAGTCTTAATTGCATTATACAATAAATATTCAAAAAAAAATATTGAAATAAATCTTGAATTCACCAGTATACATTTTCTTATTCTTGGACATGCTTAATTTGTTGATTAGTGGAATAGAGACCTTACATTTTTCATGTATTTGGTAATATTTTCACTCATCCTGTCATCATCACTTCCAAAGATAATGTCATCTACATAAAATTCAATTATCAATATACTGTCTCAATCCACTTTCGTGTAGAGATTGTTGTCTACATTTCCCTTCCTAAATCCTTGTTGTTGAAGATACTTGTCCAATATTGAATATTGATGTAGGAGCATCGCAACAACAAGCAAGCGCGGAGGTGGAAGACAACTGGAACAAGCGCCAGCGCATTTCAGCATGTTGCAAAAGTGTTTTGAGATGTTTTGAAATAAATGTGTGGATGTTAATGTAATAGTTAAGAGAAAGCACACTTAGATATTGTAAACAGATCTTGAGCAATCTGCTCTCATCTGTAGTAGGTGAAGGCATAAATACATAATTAATGTGAGTAGGTAGATTTAAATGCAGATTAGACAGTTTAGAGCATAGGAGGGAAAACCGACTATAGACACCCTCATCTTGTATCATTGTAACATTAGCATAATCAATCAAGCATAGAGCACAGAGAGGAGAAGGAGAAGGAGCAGATAACTGTATTTGAAAACATCCATGTACAGAAGTCCTGAATTAATACATGAAGCTTTGATTCAGACTTATGGTGTTGTGATATTCTCTGTGCATGCATGTCGAATGCTATGCTTATGGCTATTCTACTCTTTTTGTTATGCATTTGTTGTTACGCTGTGTATGAATGATTTCTTGTTGAATGTTTGAAATCAGAGGGGGAGAGAGAGAGTAAGGAATGAGTTTCAATTGTTTCTCAACCTGAGTGAGTAAAATTCCTGCAAGAAGTGTAGTGGAGTTTGTCTGCAAGGAGTGCGTCGACAAGGGTTCAGAGTTTTTATCACTGAAAGCTCAGGAGGGATAACATTGTTCTCATTCTCGCGGAAGTGCAAGTTAAGCACAAGATTCGTGCAAGGTGTGCGCAGGCCGAATAGAGTCTCAGAGGTTACAACCTGAGGGAATTGTTGAAAGACTGTTGTTGCAAGGAGTGCACAAAGTCGAAGGGGTTCAAATACTTAGGAGTATTTGAAGAAGTGCCACAAGGAGTGTGCGCAGAAAGTATTCCCAGAATACTTGAGGATTTTTCAATCAAGCTCAGGAGGGATAGAGTCTTCGAAGTTGTCGGAGAAAAGCTCAAGAGGGCTAGTGCCTTGAAGTGTTGGAAGGAGGCATAGCAAAATTGTTTTGCAGGTGGAAAATTTCCATGAAGGAATACCTTGTTCATTTCGTAGGAGTTGTCAAGGAGGAATTGGACGGTCGGAATTCTCCATGGAGAATTCACAAAATTTCGAGTGCCGTCAGATCTTGCAGAGGAGCAGGGAAGTTACAACAAGCATTCTTCTAGTGCAAGCTCGGGAGAGATTGGACCGTAGGATCCAAGTCGACAGGAGTCGTTGGATCACTCGTGAATTCTCACTTCGGGGATTTGCGAGTTGAAGGATTGAAAACCTTGCACCAAGATTTGCGAGATCGCGAAGTGCGAAGTCTCGACAGGGAGAGAAGTTTCGTTGTGGGCCGACATTAATAAAGAGTCAGAATTCACGATTTTGACATTTGGAGGACAGGAAGTTGAGACTTTTGTCCTAAAAGTCCTGAAGTCACGAGTTGCGATAGGGAGTATCGAGGAGTTCGGGATCTCGGCACTTCGGGTGTCGGGATACAAAGGAGGCAGCGCTTGGGGGAGTGAAGTCACGAAGTGCCGAAGTTGGGCACGAGGGACACGTGGAAGAACCACAAGGTGGGCCCGCATGGTTGACAGGAAAACACGCGTCGCCAGGAGGAAAGGAGTCAACACTCCGTTGACTTCTCATGTCTCGGGGAATCGTGGGAAATAGGATGGAGACTCAACCCTTCGACTTGTGAAGTCATGAAGTCGTGATGGGAGCTAGCGTTTAGCCTAGTTGGCGATCATGCACAGAGGGCACTGACAGAAGGGAGCTATACCCATTTTGTGATCTCGGGTATCGTGAGATTGGGAAGGAAGAGTCAGGGGTTTCAACTCGCGAACTCGCGAGATTGCGAGTTGCGACAAGCACCTTTGGGAATAGGCTTTGGTCATAGCATTTTGGTCGCTCGGAGAAGGTGCAGCTCGTGCCTAGTGCTGTTCGCACAGGGGAGTTGCCGAAAGGACATGTGGATTGATAAACGAAGATTCCAACAGGGAATTGAAAGAGCCATTTCAGCTCAAGGGGAAATCGAAGGATCTCGTAGCGGACCTTGACCCAAGGGCCGATAAAGGGTTGGGGGTCTGCACCAAGTGGTATCATAGCCCATAAGGATTTCTTTGCTTTCTCTAGCAGGGAAAATAAAGATTCACCATGCTGCCGAGAAGAAGAGACAGGAAAACACCTGATCCACCATAGGAGAGGGAAATGCCAAGAAGAAGGGGCAGGCAAGTGCCTGATACAGCCATAGAAAGAGAGATGCATGACCTACACGCCAGACTCAAGGACACGGAGACAACACAGAGGCGCACAGCGAGTGTTGGAGATGTCAGTGAATCTGAAAGTGAAGATGAAGCTGGACATGAAGGAGAAGAATTTGCAACAGAAGATGCAACAAATGAATGCCTGATTAGGGCTGTTGCAAGGATGAGTGCTAGGGAAAAAATGGACATTCCAGTATATGAGGGAAACCTGGATGTTGAAGAACTTCTAGACTAGATTAGAGCTCTAGACACGTATTTTGACTATGAAGATGTCGAGGAAGACAAGAAGGTCAAACATGCTGTCACAAGATTGAAAGGACATGCAACATTGTGGTGGGATGAACTACAAGCTGACAGACGCTGCAAAGGCAAGCAGAAATCCGGAGTTGGGATAGAATGGTCTCAAAGATGAAGGCAAAATTCATACCCAAAGATTATCAAATTACTCGGTTTTGAAGGATGCATAATTTGAGATAGAAGCTAATGTCAGTGAAGGAGTACACTGGAGAGTTTTATAAGTTAAACATTAGAGTAGGTCATCGCGAAAGTGATGATGAAAAGGTTGCCAGGTATATGAATGGTCTGAGATATGACATTCAGGATGAAATGAGCATGATGATCATTCAGACCATAGAAGATACTTATCAGATGGCTCTGAAAGATGAAGAGAAGCTGAGCCGAAAGAAAATTCAGAGAGGTCGAGGAAGAAGTCATCCCAGAGGCAAAACAGTTGTCCAAGATAGGAATTAGAAGTCTAAGGAAAAGTGGAAGAAACCTCAACCTCAAACCGAGAGAGGTGGAAGCTCACAGAGAGGGAAGTATACTGAACAGAGAGGACAATGTTGGACAACTAAGAGAGGGAGGGGGGTGAATCAGTTGTTAGCATGCTTAAACAATTATGCTTCTTTTAAACTCTTTGCAGAAACACTGAATGATGATCATAATAATGCAGGGAAATGAACAATGGCACATTCAACATCAGTCACATATATGAGAAACACAAAGACAGATATTTCCCGAGGAAACCCATACAGGGTAAAAACCTCTTTTTCTTTATATGATAAGTAATAGTTACATTCTTTACATTATCATACATATGAGCACCAACTCATAATGAGGCTACAACCTCAATTTTGCAAGCTGCTACTTGTTGAGAGCACCAACTCTTTGTTTTCTCTAGCACCCACTAGAAGGAAGCACCAACTCCCTGGTTTCTCTAGCACCAACTAGAAGGAAGCTACAACTCCCTGGTTTCTCTAGCACCAACTAGAAGGAAGCACCAACTCCATGGTTTCTCTAGCACCAACTAGAAGGAAGCTACAACTCCCTGTGTTCAAGCACACACTTGAACCTCTAAGGACAACACTCCTCCCTACCACCTTCCTACCACCTTGGTTTCTCTGGTTGTAACTAGATGGAAGCTACAACTCCCTGTGTTCAAGCACCCACTTGAACCTATGAGGACAACAGTCCTCCCTAGCACCTCCCTTCCACCCTGAAATATAAATCTTTGCTACTGAAATTTATTACAGTGATATAATGTTCAACAGTGGCTTACCAAACTCATCACTGTTCTACTGCATTTCGTTGCTCTGTCTGCCTCACTGCCTTCCTGCACACATGAATTGCATTGTCTGTTCTTTTGATCTTTATGCTCTGTGCACCATGTCCATTCACTACACAATTCCTCTTCTGTTCAATTCAGCTGCTGCACTCTCCTCCTTCTTCACACATGAATCACCTTCAACAACGATAATCACAGCTACACCAACAAAAACAACTGCATCTCTTCTCTGTACCATGTATATATAGCTTCTGTGCACCTTGTGCATGCAATATTCGCCATTCCTCTGCATGCTCACACCGCGCCAATTTCCTCCACATCTCAAGTGCTCTGCCTGATCATCATCATAACTCTTCAGCTTCTCTGGTGGTTCCCACCACACGTCTAGCATCACTGGATGTTCTACTAAGATTCTTCAGCCTCTCTGGAAGTTGAGACTTCGTCTTCTCTGGCATAGTCAACCTTATCCTTTATTTTTCAGTTACAGACATCAATCCCCTTCCATCAGTCAATCGCCTGTATCAATAATCCTCAATCCACTAGAAGATGCCTTAAGACTCTTCATCTTCTTTGGCGATCACACTCAGTCCTCTTCGAGTCCTTTGGCAGAGATCATCATTTGTTTTAGTTGTTACACTGAGAAGTGCAAAAGTAGCCCTTTGATCTTGTTCAACTTCACCTGAACCATTGTATTAAGGATAAAGAATCTTGTTCCTGTTTCGCCATTTCGTAATTCAGCATTTTAGGATCCCTGTGGTGAATCTTAGCACCTCTATCTCCTTCTTCCATCTTCCATCGATGTTCCCAATGGTTTTGACCACACTCTTATGCATAAAGTTCTTTTGCGATTTCTCATTTCATGAATATGGAGATGAGGCATCTCGAATCTCCAAGTCACGATCCCTGAAACCCCGAAATGAAGCTTATCTGAACTAACTCCTTCCCTTCTCGTGACCACCAACGGTGACCATAGGCTGTGCCAAAAAGCACTTCATATTTCACGAGTTTCCACACCATGCTCTGTTGACTCCAATTCAGTGAAATTCCAATCGCTTGCCACTTGTCCTATGATTCGACGGTTCAGATCTGATCTTGATTCAACAGCTCAGATCATATCGCGATTTTGCATATCGCAATTTCGGGGTTCTTGTGGTTATGTTTCTTGCCTCTCCAAGTTGTGATTCACGAAAATCTAAAATGGAGTCGGATCAATGGTCCAGATCACACCTTGATCTGACGACTACGATTGAATCGCGATTTCACATATCGCTTTTCCTAAGATGGAGGTTCTCGTCACTCAAAGTCAAAATAGGTGAAGCTCCGATATGGAGCTTAGATCAATGGTCCACGTTCTTGGTGATCTAACGGTCATGATCTTTTTGCGATATTTCATCTCATTGTTCCTTAGATGGAGATTCTCGTCACTCCAAGTCGCGATAGGAGAGACTCCAAGATGGAGCCTAGATCAAGGGTCCTCATTCTTAGTGATCTGACGGTCCTGATATTTTCGTGATCTCGCATCTCACTGATCCTTAGATGGAGATTCTTGTCACTCCAAGTCGCGATAGGCAAAGCTTCGATATGGAGCTCAAATCGATGGTCTAGAATCCTTGGTGATCTGACGATCTAGATCTTATCATGATTTCTCATCTCACGATTCCTGCGATGGAGGTTCTCAACACTCCAAGTTGCGATAGGCGAAGCTCCGAGATGGAGCTCAGATCGACGGTCCAGAATCCTTGGTGATCTGACGGTCAAGATCTTTTCGTGATCTCGCATATCATGAATTTGAACCTCTTTCCTTTGGATTTCACAACTTGAGAAACTCCAAAATGGAGTCTTTATGGTGCTCTGATATTTCGCCATGCATCCTCTTGATCAACGGTCCACGACTGTCCCCGATGGATGGCCAGGATTCCTTCATAGTTTTGGAGAGTTGGATGACTTTTGGACTTATCCACCTTGCAGCTTCACCATATCTAATGGCTATTGAGCCTTCATAGATACCCTAGATCCTACGGCCCAGATCTTCTTGCGATTTCGCCACTTCGTGATTTCGCCGCTTCGCGATTTTTTCCACCTTCGCTATTTCGCCGCTTCGTGATTTCATCCACCTTGTGATTTCGTCACTTCACGATTTCTCCACTTCATGATTTCGACACTTCGGTGGTGAAGTGTTTCGACACCTCAACTCTCAGTATCCAAAGTTCTAAAATGGAGTTTACTCTTCCATTATCACTGCACTGCTGATCATGCCGATCTTTGTCATCGTTGTTCTTGCCATCAATGACAAGCTTACTCCCAACTATAAACCTTCCAACAATCTCCCCCTTTGGCATTGATGGAAACCCTAAACGGATGCACTAATATGTTTGGACCTCCAACTATAGCATATGATCTGGACAACTCATTTTCTCCCCCTTTGACATCAATGTCAAAGAAAACACGCTCCCCCTGAGTTGTTGTAGTAATTTTAGGAGGTATCAGATATTAAGCCAACAAAAACTCCCCCTGATGGGATGGAATCTCTTATTCGAGGCTTGCATATGTTTGTATCCAAACCAGAGTCTTCTTTTTCTGATTCTTGGACCTGTTCATCTTCATCTTTCGTTGTATCCTCTATAGAATACTAAAAAATGCTCACCTCTCTTACTCGGACTCCTTCATCAACCTTTTCTTCTCATGAGTGGATGACTCCCCCTGTCACTGTTATCTCTCTACTGCTGACTCTTTTCCCCTTTTGTTCCTAAAGGTTAACTTTCCTT
>ML799468.1:0-11841 GCA_009831015.1 Picea engelmannii | reverse complement strand
CAGATAAGTTGAGGATTGATCTAGATAAAGTGGAGGTGATTAAGAATTGGCCATCACCGAAGAGTATATTTGAGGTTCGAAGTTTTCATGGATTGGCTAGTTTCTACAGGAAGTTCATTAGGAATTTTAGTGGAATTAGTGCACCAATGATGGACACAATGAAGAAGAGACACAAGTCTTTTCACTGGACAGAAGAGGCTGAGAAAAGCTTCAATTTGTTGAAAAGGAAAATCACGGAACAACCAATTTTGGTGTTGCCAGATTTCAAAAAGACATTTCAAGTAAAATGTGATGCAAGTGGATTTGCAATAGGGGCAGTCTTGAGTCAAGAAGACAGACCGATAGCATACTTCAGCGAGAAGCTGAATGAAGCCAAAATAAAATACTCCACGTATGACAAGGAGTTCTATGCTATTATTCAAGCATTGAAGAAATGGAGACACTACTTAATTCCTAAGGAGTTTGTCTTATATAGTGACAATTATGCTTTACAATTTGTGACTCAACAGGAGAAGTTGAATCAAAAACATGTTAAATGGGTTGAATACATGTAGAACTTTACTTTTGTAACTAAGCATATTTCTGGAACTGTTAACAAAGTTGTTGATGCTTTGAGCAGGAAGTGTTTGCTATTGCAGGAGTTCAGAGTCAAAACTTTGGGTTTTGATAACCTCAAGGAAATGTACACAGATGATCCAGATTTTAAGGAGGTGTATGAAGCAGCTGAGAATCCAATTCTCAGGGACAAAAGTCAATGGACAGAATACATGATCCAGGAAGGATTATTGTTTAAGGGTAATCAACTTTGTATTCCAAAATGCTCCATGAGGGAGAATTTGCTGAAGGAGAAATATAGTGGAGGATTGGTCGGGCATTTCGGTCATGACAAGACGTTCTCAAAGTTAAATGAGTCATATTTTTGGCCAGGAATGAGAGTAGACCTCAAAATATTCATGGACAGATGTAGAATTTGTCAGCATTCAAAGGGAAAGAGGAAGAATGTAGGCTTATATCAACCATTACCCATACCTGAAAGGACATGGGATGAAGTAAGCATGGACTTCATATTGGGGTTGCCGAGAACATAAAGAGGGTTCGACTTGATCTTTGTAGTGGTGGATGGATTTTCTAAGATGGCACATTTTATACCATGTCAGAAAACTAGTGACGCAACTCACATTGCAAGTCTATTTTTCAAAGAAGTCATTCGACTTCACGGCTTACCAAGAATCATAGTTTCAGATCAAGACACCAAGTTCGTGGGACAATTCTGGAGAACCTTATGGAAAAAGCTGGGAAAGAACTTGTCATTCAGTTCAACTTATCATCCTCATATGGATGGATAGACAAAAGTCATGAACAGAAGTTTGGGAGACTTGCTGAGGAGTTTGGTGACAGAACACCACAGTCAGTGGGACAATATTCTGCCACAGGCGGAATTTGCTTATAATGATTCAATCAATAGAAGAACGGGGTAGAGTCCATTTCAAATTGTTTATGGCATGCAGCCAAGGGGAGTTTCTGAATTGAGGGATTCAGAATAGAACACAACTAGGAGTGCTAGTGAAGAAGATTTTGTCGAGGCAATGAGGGAGCTTCACAGCCGGGTGAAGGAGTGATTGCAGAAATCGAGCCAAGAGTATAAGCGAAGAGCAGATCAACACAGGCAACAAATTCAGTTTGAAGTTGGTGATTTGATCCTTGTACACTTGAGAAAGGAAAGGTTCTCAAGGGGGACATATAATAAATTGAAAATGAAGAAAATTGGACCATGCCGGATCATAAGGAAATTTGGGGCAAATGCTTATGAGATCGAATTACCTGATGGGATTAGAATTTCTCTAATATTCAACATCTCAGATTTGTACCCTTATAAAACTGAAGAAGAAGAAGCAGGTAGAAAACAACCAGAGGTTCAGTGGGATAAAAATATGCCAGTTGCAGAGAAGCCACAGATGGAAAGCATACTGGACAAAAGAGTTAGTAAGAGGACCAAGCGAAAGGAATATTTTGAATACTTGGTCAAGTGGAAGGGACATCCAGTTGAAGATGCCAGCTGGGAAAATGAAGCAGAGATCCAAAAGAATGGGTAGACCATGCGAGATCTCATGGACAGGAGCCCATGAAAATTTTCAAGAGAGGGAGTATGATGCAGGAGCATCGTCAACAACAAGAAAGCACGGAGGCGGAAGATAGCTGGGACAAGCGCCAGTGCATTTCAACACGTTGCAAAAGTGTTTTGAGATGTTTTGAAATAAATGTGTGGATGTTAATGTAATAGTTAAGAGAAAGCACACTTAGATATTGTAAACATATCTTGACCGATCCCCTCTCATCTGTAGTAGGTGAAGGCATAAATACATAATTAATGTGAGTAGGTAGATTTAAATGCATATTAGACAGTTTAGAGAATAGGAGGGAAAACCGACTATAGACACCCTCATCTTGTATCATTGTAAAATTAGCATAATCAATCAAGCATAGAGCACAGAGAGGAGAAGGAGCATAGAACTGTATTTGAAAACATCCATGTACAGAAGTCCTGAATTAATACATGAAGCTTTGATTCAGACTTATGGTGTTGTGATATTCTCTATGCATGTATGTCGAATTCTATGCTTATGGATATTATACTCTTTCTATTATGCATTTGCTGTTACGTTGTGTATGAATGATTTCTTGTTGAATGTTTGAAATCAGAGGGGGAGAGAGAGAGTAAGGAATGAGTTTCAATTGTTTCTCAACCTGAGTGAGTAAAATTCCTGCAAGGAGTGCAGTGGAGTTTGTCCGCAAGGAGTGCATCGACAAGGGTTCAAAGTTTTTATCTCTGAAAGCTCAGGAGAGATAACATTGTTCTCATTCTCATGGAAGTGCAAGTGAAGCACAGGAGCCGTGCAAGGTGTGCACAGGCCGAATAGAGTCTCAGAGTTTATAACCTGAGGGAATTGTTGAAAGACTGTTGTTGTAAGGAGTGCATAGAGTCGAAGGGGTTCAAATACATAGGAGTATTTGAAGAAGTGCCACAAGGAGTGTGTGCAGAAGGTATTCCCAGAATACTTGAGGATTTTTCAATCAAGATTAGGAGGGATAGAGTCTTTGAAGTTGTCGAAGAAAAGCTCAAGAGGGCTAGTGCCTTGAAGTGTTGGAAGGAGGCACATCAAAGTTGTTTTTTAGGTGGACAAATTCCGTGGAGGAATACCTTGTTCATTTCACAAGAGTTGTCAAGGAGGAATTGGACGGTCGGAATTCTCTGTGGATAATTCGCAAAATTTCGAGTGTCGTCAGATATTGCAGAGGAGCAGGGAAGTTACAACAAGCATTCTTCTAGTGCAAGCTCAGGAGAGATTGGACCGTAGGATCCAAGTCGATAAGAGTCGATGGATCACTCGTGAATTCTCACTTTGGGGATTCGCAAGTTGAAGGACCGAAAACCTTGCACCAAGATTCGCGAGATCGCGAAGTGAGAAGTCCCGACAGGGCGAGAAGTTCTGTTGTGGGCCAACATTAATAACAAGTCAGAATTCACCATTTCAGTGTTTCAGAGGACAGGAAGTCGAGACTTTTGTCCCGAAAGTCCCGAAGTCGCGAGTTGCAATAGGGAGTATCGAGAAGTTCAGGATCTCGACAATTCGGGTGTCAGGATACAAAGGAGGCAACGCTTGGGGGAGTGAAGTCGCGAAGTGCTGAAGTTGGGCACAGGGGACACATGGCAGAACCACAAGGTGGGCCTGAGTGGTTGACAGGCGAACACGTGTCGCCAGGAGGAAAGGAGTCAACACTCTGTTGACTTCTTGTGTCTCGGGGATTCACGGGAAAGAGCACAGAGACTCAACCCTTCGACTTGCGAAGTCACTATGGGAGATAGTGTTTAGCCTAGTCGGTGGTCATGCACAAAGGGCGTTGACAGAAGGGAGCTATACCCATTTCGTGATCTTGGGTATCGTGAGATTGGGAAGGAAGAGTCAGGGGTTTCAACTCGCGAACTCATGAGATTGAGAGTTGCGAAAAGCACCTTTGGGAATATGCTTTGGTCATAGCACTGTGTTCGCTCAGAGAAGGTGGAGCTCACGTCTAGTGTTTTTCGTATAGCGGAGTTTCCGAAAGGAACTGTGGATCGATAAACGAAGATTCCAGCAGGGAATCGAAAGAGCCATTTCAGCTCAAGGGGAAATCGAACGATCCTATAGAGGACGTTGACCCAAGGGCCAATAGAGGGTTGGGGGTTTGCACCAAAAACCATGCTCTAGGGGAATGCTTAAGTCCATATAGTTATTTCTTCAACCGACACACATAGTCTTCATTTTTTTATAGTAGAAATCTTTCTAGTTGTTTGATGTAGACTTCTTCTTCTTATTCTCCATTAAGAAAGGATGATTTAACATCCATATGATACACTTTAACTCTTTTGGAACATGCATAGGCTAATATCAATCTGATTTATTCCATCATAGCAACTAGGGAAAATATTTCTTCAAAATCTATGCCTTCAACCTGAGTATATCCTTTACATAGTAATCTTTATTTGTTCCTGGTTACCTACCCATCTTCGTTCAATTGTTTCTGAATACCCACTTTGTATCGATCATGTTCTTGTTCTTCGATCTTGGAACCAATTCCCATGTATCATTCTTCTCCGTCTGATCCCAATTCTTCATCCATAGCCTTGATCCAATGTTCGTCTTTGCTAGCTTATTCAAAACTTCTTGGCTCGATTGTGAATAATAGTGGTAGGTGTTGTTGTTCTGGTGAATGTATTCTTCTTCGGGTTTCAACTCCTTCATATTTATTCCCAATAGTATGTTCTAGTGGATGATTTTTCCACACTCATCAACTAGGTTTCTTGGGAGGTATATGCAACTCATCTTCCTCTTGCTCTGCTTCTGGTTTCTCTTCTTCTTCACCTACTTCTTCTTCTACTTCTTCTTTTAGATCTTCTTCATCATTTTTCTCTTTTGAACCTTTTCTTCCTTCTTTAATATTTTGTACATATTTATTGTCAATCATTATATTGATGCTTTCCTCAATTCTTTTGAGTCTCATATTGAAGCATTTATATGCCCTGATTTTGCTTGAGTACCCGAAAAATATGTCTTTGTCAAATCGGGAGTCAAATTTTCCAATCCTTCCATCTTCTCTCTTGATGTAGCATTTGCTTCCAAATATTCTG
The DNA here is from genome assembly GCA_009831015.1 of Picea engelmannii. Taxonomy (NCBI): domain Eukaryota; kingdom Viridiplantae; phylum Streptophyta; class Pinopsida; order Pinales; family Pinaceae; genus Picea; species Picea engelmannii. Next base: position 6,674 of record ML799468.1, on the reverse strand, counting down.
AAATGTTTCACATTTGCTAGCATTCCTTTCCATAGCTCGTAGGGAGTCTTATCATTGTTTCTTATGAGCATTCCTCTATTCAGAATATGAACTATTGTATGTACTGCTTGTACCCAAAATATGTCACCCAACTTGGATTCTTTCAACATAGTTTTGGCCATTTCCTGTATTATTTTATTCTTTCTTTTAGTGACTCCATTTTGTTGCAATGTCATGGATACTAAGAATTTCCTTTTTATTACATGTTCACCACATAAATATATAAATTCTTTTGATGTAAACTCTCTGCCATTATCCAATCTTAAACATTTGATTTTCAAGTATGTCTCAGTTTCAACCATTTATTGGTATATATTGAAGTTTTCAAATGCTTTTGAATTTTTATTGAGAAATCTAACTGTAGTCATTATTGTATAGTCATCAAATAGTACCATAAAGTATTATTCTACATTTAATCCCCTTGTTCTTTTTGGTCCACATAAATTGGTATGTACAATATCCAATGTTTTTGTCGTACCATACTCTTTTGACTTGAAACTGGTCCTAGTTTTTTTTCCTTGTAGACAATGCTTACATAAAGTGTCCACTGGCTTTGAAATCTTAGGCATTTCTCTTAGTTCTTCCTTTCTACTGATTTTGACAAGATTTTCAAAGTTCATGTGACCCATCCTTCTATGCCAGATCCAACTTTCATTTTCCTTTCCTAAGCAACATCTTTATTTTCCAATTTCTTTCAGGACATATATGTTGTTTGGGGTTCTTATAGTTGTAGCCACCAACCTTCCTGATCCTTCTTTTATTATCTCACATTTTTCTCAGTCAAAATTTTTTTTGTGTCCTTAATCACACATTTGACTTACACTGAGTGTATTGTGCTTCATATCTTCAACTAGTAGAACATTTTATTCCTTGGAATCCTTGCTTCCAAGATTGATTGTGCCTCTTCGTATAATTATGGTTGAAATATCATTGCCAAATGAAATTGATCCATCTCATTCCTTCTTTAGGGTAAGGAACATGTTCTTATCACCTTCCATATGCTTTGAACAACCACTGTCAACATACCACCCACTCTTCTTGTGTTGATCTTGTAGAGAAAAAGAGCATTCTTTGGTATTGAATTGATCTTGCTTTCTTATCCATATTCTTTTTGGTTCCTGTTTATGATAGTTTATTTTATATTTTTATTCTCTTGGAGGAACAAATTATGTTGGAGGAACAATCAATCTACAATCTTTGGCCATGTGTCCAAAATTGTTGCATTTGTAACATTCCACTTCATTACTCAATGATCCAAAATTGTTGTAGTTTATGTTATGTGTTTCATAAGGCCTTCTTGGATAACTATTATTTGAGTATCCTTCATAGTTCATTTTGTTCTTGGCATAGGCTCTACATTTTATATCTTTGTGTCCAAAATTATTACATGAATATCATAATCCAAGAAAAATAGTTTGACACCTGGATGTAGGGGATCTTATGAATGGTTTTACTCTTCTGAAACCTTCTTCTTCTTGAGTTGTTGATGATTGTTGATTATGTGTTCTGAATCTTGTAGGTGGTCCAGTTCCTCTGTGATTTTCTTCTTGAGTACCTCTAACTATTTTTGCATAGCTTCTTTGTTCTGCTTCCTATTTTGTTGTCTTGGAGCTTGAACCTTTCTCAATCTACATCTGATTATATCCTAGCTTGGACATGTCATGGTATGGTATTTGACTACTGATGATCTCATCCAATATTTTGGTGCTATTCTACTACATATATTTATTCTAAAGATCATTTCTTAAAGTGAGTATTTATGCTTCCAAGCTCTCAATCATCTTGTCCTTTTATTCTAATTGATTTCTGAGTGTTTCTTGAATTATTTTTTCTTCTTCTACCTCGATTTTTAACATCGTTATTATTTGTTCAATTTCTTTTGAATTGGAATTTTGATATCCTTCTTTATTCTTTAATTCAGTTTTGAGTGACTTGATTTTCTTTCTTTCTTTCCCTAGTTCTTATAAGGCACTGAACTCTTCTTTGAGATTGAATTTGCCTTCTTCTTCAGAATTTTCTTCATCATCATCATCTGCTGCCATGAAGAGTACTATTTTTGAATAATTTTCACTATCATAATCCTAATATGATGATGAGCTATCTTCCTTTGAGTTGAAACTTTTCTTGAAACTTTTATTTTTGTTTCTTCTCTAATCTCCCTTTTGACTTTTCTTTTTCTTCTTAGGATTGTCTTTTGCATTGCTATTTTTATTCTTAGCATAAGGACATTTATAAGAAAAATGACCAATACCACCACAAATAAACATTTCAATGGAAGCATACCTTTGTACATATCGGTTCCTCTCTTCAACTTTCTTACAAATTTTGTCATTTCTTCATCTTCCTCTGAATCATTGTTGTATAGCTACAATCAGATTTTGACTTTTGCTTGTTTTACTTCTTTGACTTCTTGGATGCCTTGAATGTTGCTTCCTTTGTGACTGGATTATATTTCTCTATCCTCATTTCGTAATATGTGAGTATCTCATGTAGCTAGTGCATACTCAATGTAGTTAGGTCTTTTCTTTATTCCAGGGCTGAAATATCTGGGTCATATCTCATAGGTAGAGACCTTAGTACATTTTGAAGAATGAATGGTTATTTAATTTCTTCTCCCAAACCTTTAATAACATTGATTGTTTAATCAAATCATAGAAAGTAGGTGGCAATGTATTCATCTTCCTTCATCTTCAATTATTTGAACTTGGCTCTAAAGGTTTGAAATTTATCTCCCTTGACTTTGACATCACCTTCATAGATATTCTAAAGTTTGTCCCAAACTTCCTTTGCAGATTCACAGTGCATAACCTTGACATGTATTGATTCAGTTAGACCATTTAGAATATCATTTTTGTCCCTTGAGTTGTTTTCTTCAAGTTTCTTTCCATCCTTGTCTATTTTTTGAGTGGTTGGTGCATTGTATCCATCTACTATTGCTCACCAGACATCAAATCCCTGTGCTTTCACATATGTTTTCATCCTTATGCTCTAGAAGGAATTTATCTAGCCATAAAACTGTGGTACTCCAATCTTAGTGTGTTCCATGATCTCCTTCCAGTATTTCTTGAAGGACCTACTCTGATACCAATTGTTGGAATACTGAGAGGGGGGGTGAATCAGTATTCACACAATTACCACTTTTAACCACAAATATAAATGTCAACTTTAACGATAGTATATCATCAAGGTGTCATCAATATATCATAAGCATATAAGCATGAGAAACATCACATCAAAATACACAGTACACCAAAATTTATGTGGAACCCCAAATGGGAGAAACCATAGAATGATTTCTTATATATCAAAGATTGCATTCATTGGAAGAACCAACTTCCCAATTCTCCAACTACAACTGGAAGGAGGCTATGGCTCCCTATTTACAGTCTCCAACCTAAAGGAAGATAAAAATCCCTGAATTCTTTGGCTCCAACCAAAAGGAGTCTACAACCCCTTGATTCTCAGGCTCCAACCTAAAGGAAGCTCCAACTCCCTATGTCCTTTGACACCAACCAGAAGGAGTCTACAACCCTCTTTCCTTGCCCCGTCTTGTTTCCCTAAAATATAAATGTAGACCAACTATCACTACCATTGTCACTACCAATGTCACTATCATTGTCTCTATCACAACCTCTGTCACTACCACTGTCATTGTTACTGCCTTTGTCACATCAACCTGTAACTGTCATTATACCATCAACCTTCTATACCAAAACTTGTGCCATACCATGCATCAATTGTATACCAAGAAATGTAGTATAACATGCATCAATCATGTACCATAAAATATGTCAATGTAGATACCAAAACATCAATGATGAGTAGACAATCATGTACCATGTACTAGAACATCAATTACATATAATACCAGTACCATTTACCATAGCATAAATTATGTATAGAATTGTACCATATCATCAATGAAGTGACTCAAAGAACCAAAGCATGTGCCTCATACATATGCCACCATACATCAAGTGTACACCTCAACCATACGTCCACATCTCAAATATGAATCATAACAATCATGTCATAACCAGATACAAGAGTATACCGCAATCTACCATATATCCAAGATGTACCTCAATCATGTGCTAAACCAAACATACCTTAAGCATGTACCATACCATAACCAAGTATAATCTTCAAAACAAGCGCATAAGCATGCAAATACCTTTGTAGTTGATTTTATACTTAGTAGATCTGACCTATAATATTACTTTTGACCTCAGGGACCTGGTATAAGCATCACCCCCAAATCTATCTTTTCCTTATGAGATTAAGACATCATGTCACACAGGGCCTTGCATGATGATCCCTAAGAAACCTATGGGGATGCCTCGTGGGACACTAGTAGTCTGACCCATGGGGGTCAACTAAACTAGGGTTTTCACAGATATTTTCCCTCTTCATTGTAACCCCGAAACTCTTGCACTCCTCACATGTTTCTACCTCAGATTTCACCATTGCTAACTTGCCAAATAAATCACTAGTTCACTAGAATATATTCAATAAAATGAGTGAGTGACATATGAGAGACTCCTTGAGGTGTATTTATAATTTTTCAAAGTAACATCTCTCCTTAATCTTAGGGGCTTCTATAATTTCTTGTTACAAGCACTTTACCCTTTCATTAAATACTTATAACTAACCAAGGGCTTCTTGACCATTCTTCAGGGCTTCCAATTTTACAGGGCCATAACTCCTCAACCTTAAGGAACCACGTGGCGTACCACCTATCACCAGAAACTACATGACAATGAATATCCATCCATGAGTGATTTATCTTCATTTACACCATCCTTCATGAAAATTTTCCTTGATCAACTACGGGTTCCATAACCATATCGTTGGGGCTACCAGACTTCTTCAAGGGTTGACATCAATGACAACCAATATTTCAACACATTTGTTGAAGAAACCACCACAATTACCATGGATCTGATAGAGTAGAATCTCCTACAAATCATCAAATTGCATACAATGATACAAGCATTCATGGAAACATTTTTAAAGGATATGATCACCCTCAAAGATAAAATAGGTATGCATAATGCAACGCTAGAAGAACTAGCTTACCATATAATAAGATCTCTATATGATCAGCTAGAAGTATGGACGACACACCTTAGGGGAAAAAGTTCTTGAATAAAGACAAAATAACAATACAAATTTCTATTACCTTCCTCTCATTTTGTATTTTTCTCAACCAACTTCAATTTTTTCTTTATTGTACACTTGTCACTAGGAAAGAGAAAATCAAACAATTTTTGTAACAACTTCTTTAAAGAAGAATACAAAGAGTCACTCATGAGTTACAAATTATTTTATAAAAGAGGGAGGATTCCCATTTTGTAAGATACTTTTTACTTTAAATGAGTGATTAGATTGTTTCCAAAGGAACATGCTCTGATACCAATTGTTGAACTTATTATTATATGGGGGGGTGAATCTGTATAATATACTTTTTACTTTAAATGATCATTCATCAATCATTCATTAAACTTAAAATAGTAAATGAATTTAAACTCAAATCATAGTACACATAATTTAATCTGGAAACCTGTGTGGGAGAAAACCACAAAAACTTATCTTTATAAATGTTTGTAGGCACCAAACTACTGTTACAAATATTGTAGGAACCAACCTAATAGAGACACCAATCTCTTTAGTTGATCACCAACCAACTCAACAAGATATTGTGTAGGAACCAAACTATTAGAGACACAAATATATTTATTTGAGCACTAGGTCAACAAGATATTATGTAGGAACCAACCTATTGGAGACACCAATATCCTCACCTACACACCAACTCAGTAAGACCTGTATAGAGACCAATATAATTTTTTCATACACAATGTACTTATGACTTCACCTACATGCTTCATACTTCATGCATTTCATAAAATCATCGTACCCTTAACTTTAATGCTTCAACACCTCTCTTTGCTTCATACCCCATACATAGCTTCAAACCCTAGTCAAATTTAGCCTTCATACCCTAGAGAATCTCATAGAATCATTCCTGGAATATAATTCTATAATGCAACATCACAACCTCAAAACAACATACCTTGCAACATCATAGACCTTAGTCCTTCATAGCGCACCCTTAAAAATCCAAGAAAACTCCTATTATGCACCTTTAGATCCAAAGAATACTCACAACTCATCTTGCACACCTCGTATCTCTTCTACCCACTTGTGCTTTCTCTTCTTACTTGGATTGTATTTAAATGTGCACATATTTCCTATATTTGTAGTGTTTCTACGTTCACTTATGGGGACGACTTGTAAAACTGGTTGGGCCGACCTATACTTTTTGGTTGGGCCAACCTTACACAATATTTCATATCTCCTTATTCCTATGGAGTTAGAGGGAGTTACATATACCATTGGAAAGGTATTGGAATAAAATTTTCAACCATATATAAGAGTAAAAATTCCTTCAAATATAGGGTATCCAAACTTAGCATCAAAAATCCAAAACAAATATTTCCAACAATCTCCATTTTGCAATATTTTTCTTGGAAATCTATTGTCTCCCCCTATATTTTAAATAAATGACAACAATATTTCCAACACTAGTTTTCGATATGATAATCAAAGGTGAATCATAATAGAAAATGAAC
>ML799467.1:236725-324609 GCA_009831015.1 Picea engelmannii | reverse complement strand
TCTTGTACTTGAACATTTAAGTGGGGTAAAAGGAGGTTTCCCCCTCGAAGAGGCTTATTATCTGATATTATCTCTTTTTCAAGGCGTTGAGTACTTTTCCTGAGGTTTTTCTATGCTATATTGATGTTTGGTTCTTAACAATCACTACCTTACTCCTTCTAGATTACTTGGTCATAGCGACCCCTAGTAGGTCACTATGTCTCCTCATACATGCCCATCTGATCAACTTTCACCATGGAGGCAATGCATTAGGCTCGATCGGTTCTAGTAGTATCCATTGATTAACCAGTTCCTTTGCAGTTATGCCCAACTCGCCTATTTTCTTAATGGGGTGGGGGAAGAGAAATGTAGCGAATGTTTCTTTGGTGGCTATTGATGGGGTATCCATGTCTATCCTCTGTGCACACTTCTTTCTTACTCGCCCAGTAGAGACCCGAGGAACCAGGGGTATATGGTGCTTTCTTGGTTGTGTGCGTCGGGCATTCAAATATTGGTTGTGCACCCCACGTCGTCGCTTGCCTATACATCTCTTTTTGCAAGAGAACGTGTATTGAAGAATATATACACATGATCTAAACCTTTCTCGCATGGATTCTTCTACTGCGACCCATTCCCAAAAAGGGTCTCGAGCACTTCCGCCATCGCATAGGTATTCCTATTAGCACAGTATCCAGAGTGAAAAGTTGGTGGTGTTCGGGAATGTGTTGTATCCAAGATATAAACACATCCATTAGATCTGAACCATCGTACCAGTAGGATCCAAACTCTTCCTCGCACATCTCAGTGGTGATATGCGCATCTCCTTGTCGAAACTTCATACAATTTTCACTTCCACCTCTCCATGGCATCTTCGAAGTTAGTATCATAGGACTTGACGCTCCACCAACTTAACTCTCCATCTGCGGTGGGATTGATGTAGTCTTCCTTGCGCCTAGTGAACTTATAGATGTTATAAATAACATAGGTTCATTAATCCTTATCCACCGACTCATTTTATCTGTCCCCTTCATTAGGATCTAGAGGTGCGATCATGCGCAAGGTGTCCATCTCAAATGACATATGCCTCTTCTTCAAATTCAACGTCGCATTATTGTCGAATGCCCAATCAATGCCAAGCAATGTAGGGTATGGATTGGAGTCATCCATAATCTCTATAACTTCAAAGTTAGCCTTCATCTTCACCCCTGCAATATTCACCTCAACTTGCTCCAGTCGCCCTGTAGGGTAGATCTTGTATTAGTTCGCCAACCGCAGCTGGATGGGTGACCAGACCAAATTCAGTTTTCCCATCAACTCCCAAGATTTCTTCGTCATGATGTTCACATCCGAACCCAGATCCAACATGATTCCATCCATTTCATAACCACCAAGCTCAACTGTCATCTTGAACTCTCTGCAAGTGCGTTTCTCCTTGCTAACATGACACACCTCTCTTTCTGGTAGGGGAGCTGATATAGCCCTATCTGTCACCTCCTTTCTTATACAAGTGGCTAACATCTGCGTCAACTTTCTTGCAACATCAAGATCATTGAGCAATCTCAAACAACAACGTAAGAAATTACTTACTTGATCTTCAATGTATGTCTCGTGACTTAAGTAGTGCAATGCGCTTTAGCTCCTCAAGGCGATGTTCTTCGATAATTCTTTGTTCGATGCATCGCAACTCTTCTTTCCCACGTGCTTTTTCTATCGACCTCTGCATTGCGCACTACATCTCCTCGTGCACACGATCTTCCTCAAACAATATTTACATTGCACATTGTAGCTCTTTCCAGGCATGAGCCTCTTTTAGTGACCTCTATGTCTCCTATTATACCTCTTCATGGATCGGGGCCTCCTAAAGCAACCTTTATGTAGCTTGCTGCACTTCTTCATAGATGTGGGCCTCCTCAAGTGACCTTTGTGTCGCGTGCTGCAACTCTTCACGCACTCTTTCTTCTTCCATGGCTCTCTGTGCATCGTGCAAAAATTGCTTTTGCTGGGCAACATCAAACTTAGAAGGGGGTTGTGTTGCCTTCTTGATATTCCCCTCCATATTTTGACCTGAACATGCTCGAAGTTCCTCCCTGTCTTCACTCCACCTCGGGTTATCACCCCAACATTAAATTCCTCATTCGTATTCTTATTTTCACTCGGGTCTGCATGCACTATGTTGCAATGCATATTCTTTTATTCCCACTTCTTCAATAAGTCAAGACAATCCTCTATGACATGCTCAAGGCTATAGTAGTACGCACAAAGTGTGCATGGCTTTTTACAAAACCTTGACACATGGCCAATTTATCCACAATTGAAACAAGTGGGGGCCTACCTCTCCATCCTCCATATCCTCAACTGCAACCACATCCATAATTGCCTCTAGGACCTCCTTCGTGCCCGCCTATTTTAGCACCACCATGATCACCACCCTTCCGTTCTTCTTGCACCCAAAATACATCATGGGTGAGGTATTGCATCAACTGGAGTGACTAGCAATTTTTGACATCATGTCCCACAAATTTACAAAACTCACAGAATGGAGTGTGATGCGTCTTTTGATACTTCTCCAAAGCTAGGCAGTGGGGTGGTACATGGCCCCACTGTCTGCATATCTCACACCACTTTTCCTGAGGCTCCGTTGGAAAAGGACTAGACGCACCCATCACCACATATTTGCCAAGTATAGGGCACTCGTCCCTATGATGTCCTTCAGATCGACACATGGTACACCATACATGCTCACACATGACTTTTTCCTTGGTCATGTCCTATAATTGCATCATGAAATTGTCCAGTTGCGACTGCACCTACACTGATCCTACCAATGTCGCTGCCCCTCCTGGTGTAGCCTCCAATCGCATTGCAATTTCCACTACCTCTTTTTGAGTTGTCACCTTTTGCTAGGTGAGTGGGACTCAGATATGGGGGAGTAACCCCAAAATAAACCATTCTCTGTGTTGCACATCCTGGATTTGGAACGTCAGCCTATCCAACAAAATATTGAATCGTTGGTCATAATCCCACACAGTGTCTCCTTGTTTATGTTTAATCTCCTTGATTTCCTTAATACATTGATATTTTGACTTAGGATTTTGAAATTCCTCAAGGAAATCTCTTTTGATCTTTATCAGGGACCTCGTCTGTCCTGCTCGTGCAATGACCTTGTACTTCATGTACCATGCCAAGGCTTTGTCCTTGAACATGGTTTCCAGCTGCACAATTTTTGTTACTTCATTTATGATCCTCTTCACATACCATATTGCTACACACATGAACTAACGTTGTTCCTCATCATCCTTACCTGTTCCATGGAACACATGTAACCTCAGGGTACTATCCCAATTCACCATTCTCAATCTCAAACTAACTCCTTCGATTTGATTGCTTGGTGTCAAGGTTCTTAATAATGATACTCTTCTTGGTGAAGTAACACTAAGTTTTCCTTCTTCTTCACTCGTCTCTTCTTTTCTATCTCCTTATATTCTTTCTCCCACTCTTTCTCATATTCCAATTGCCTCACTATTTGCTATTCTTTCTTCTTGATTACAAATGTGCAAGGGGGGTGGTTCAAACATCTTCTTCTGACACTTCTTGTGAGGTGACCCAAAGAGTTTCCTACCTACAATTGTGGAAGACCATCCAATATTTCCAATTCTTCTCCCCCAAAAATAGGGGATCCTCCATCTTCCTCTCCTTCTCCTATGTCTCTACTCTACGCCTCATCTTCCTTCGAGGTTGCGACACCCCACAATAAGCAAGGGGTTCATAATTTTCCTCCTGGGCCCCTACTCTTACTCCTACTACTACCACTACCACTACTACTACTAGCATCCCCACTAATCACCCTAATATCCATGCCATGCCACTTCACAGACCTATCTTCACATGTGCTTCTCCCTCACACAACACACTCACCCACACTTCCTCCGGGTGTGGTCTCCTTTCTTTTCATCCTGGGCCCGACCCCTCGTCATGCACCCCTTGTTATCTTCTTTCCACTTCTTTGTTCCACTTTCCTTCTTAACTCAACTCTTCTTGTGTATCTTTCGACTCTTTCTCTCCTCCACTCCTCTGGGCCCATCCTATTCCTCACCTCATCTCAACAACTTATGGATCCTCTTGAATGGATCCATCTCCTTCCTCATTCTTCCCCTGTCTTTTCACCCCCCCCAACATTAAGGGAGTCTACTCAACCATCCTGTTGAGATCCATGTGCATTATCCCTTTCTCCACGAACAACATATTGATGCAGAGTGGGATTTCTTCCATCAATATTTTCTAGGACCTTCCATAAACTTTCTTTTAGCCTCACTAAAAGAATCAATTCACTCCATAACAAATTCAATGATTTACCCCTCCTTTACTCGAAAAAACTAGAAATCAATGGCCCGAGTCCACTTTTTGTCCAATGCCTTCACCCTATCAAATGTGACTTGATCCCAAACCACTAGTTCTAGAGGCCACAAAGCAGTATTGATAGTAGTTTTCCTTTTCAGCCATTCATACAACAAACAAGGGAATTCAACAAAGAAAGTCTCATGCATATCAGTGTAAAGATACTTATCTTTCCATCACTTCACATTGACTCTCAAGCCCCAAGTCTCCCGTTGGGAAAACTCATGTTCATTTGCAGTTAACCAATCTTGAATTCCCCCCAAGATGGATACCACCTGATTATTTTCCTTCATTGTTCAATACAATAATTTTAGGTCTTGACAACATAACCATTGTTGAGTCGTTTCACATTTTTGCACATCCTTCTTAATGTTGGGGGTTTAAGACCCAATGTTCATCCATATTTGACCAAAAAAACCCCCAGAGCATCAAGATATCAATCCTCAACCAAGGCTAAATAAAGTCCCACCTAAGACGCTCTGAGGATCACATAGACCATCTGGTCTTGTGTTGGGGATGAAGGATTAAACACACACAAATCCAAATGTGATGGCATTCATCTCATTCATGGAAGCTTGATTAACATATTACAAGACATAACAAAAACCACATATTCATTTAGACACATAATTGACACATCATAGGCTTAGAATCATTGTGGCTTTATTATCATCCTCATTCCATCATGCACAATCATACAGTAAGTAAATCATATTTGTTAGCAACAAAGTCTCATATCCTTCCAGATAATTCCCCTAATTTACAATACATTATGCCATGCTCATTCTTTCAGAAATTTCACCTATGACAGACTCAGACTTGCAACCAAAGACATTACAATACTACAGATTCTCAAAGTGAGCCAATGGACTAGAACAATGGATAACTAGTAGCATCCTATTGAATTGACTGAGCGAATAAATTTGTTTCTAATGTTGTTACTTCCTTTTATATATTTCTCTGCTCTGGTTTTCTATCTCTTTTGGTTTTGCTCCACTCACTCTACTGACTATCGGTCTTGCACGCTTCTCTCACCCTCTTACATTCCATGTAGCCTTCCTAGAATCGGGGCAATCTTAAATACATTGCCAACTCATCTTTTGTCTACTCCACTTTCCCTTGTGCTACCGTGAGTAATCATTCATGGAGATTTGTTGAAGATTATTTTCTTGATTCCAATGTGCAGGTGTTGTCTTCTTGATTTCTAGCATGCATCACAAAACTCAGGCTGGGCCACATTTGGAAGAACTTGGACTTGGTGGGAAATATCAAAACTCGGCCTTACACGTGCTTCTTGTAAATCCTTGTTGGAAGGCTTATAGTTGGGAGTGAGCTTGTCATTGATGGCAAGAACAATGATGGCAAAGATCAATATGATCAACAACATAGTGATAATGGAAGAGGAGGAGCAATAGTGAACATTGGATCGTATTCAGAATCCCCAATGACCGTCATATATGAATTCAAAGAGGAGTAGCACGCAGTAGACGAGAATAGATCTCGGGCGTTCAATCTAAGCGCGGGGTCCATCCATCGTTGGATCAGGGAGATGGCACACAGTGCATAACATGAGAAGAACATAAAGCGTAGAGGAGTGTGCAGAAGGCACTGATGCAGACAGAGCAGCGCAGTATAGCAGAACAATGATAAGTTCGGTAAGCTAATGATAAATATTGTATCACTACGATAAGTTTCATTAGCAAAGATTTATATTTATGGGTGGTAGGGAGGTGCAAGGGAGGAATGGTGTCCTCAGAGGTTCAAGTGGGAGCTTGAACACAAGGAGTTGGTGCTTCCTTCTAGTTGGTGCTTCCTTTTGGTTGGTGCTAGAGAATCCAGGGAGTTGGTGCTTCCTTCTAGTGGGTGCTAGAGAAAAATAGAGAGTTGGTGCTCTCAGCAAGTTGCAGCTTGCAAAACAGAGGTTGTAGCCTCACAATGAGTTGGTGCTCATATGTATGATAATGTAAAGAATGTAAATAATACTTATCATATAAAGAAGAAGAGGTTTTTACCCTGTATGGGTTTCCTCGAGAAAATATCTGTCTCTGTGTTTCTCATATATGTGACTGATGCTGAATGTGTCATTGCTTATTTCCCTGCATTATTGTGATCATCATTGAGTGCCTTGTAAAGAATTTAAAAGAAGCATAATTGTTTAAGCACGGGCACAACTGATTCACCCCCCCCTCTTAGTTGTTCAACAATTGGTATTAGAGCCAACCCCTTTTTATCTAAAGGTAGATCCAAGAGATTAAACATGTCAAGCAATGAAGGAAATTCAACCAATAAGGCCCCTCTGTTCAATGGAACATACTTTGCCTTCTGGAAAGTTAGAATGAGAACCTACATAATGGCTTTAGGTGTAGATGCCTGGGATGTGGTAGATACTAGTTATGTAAAGCCAGTTGTGCTAGCTAATAAGGATGACAAGCTAGAATTTAGTTTCAACGCTAAGGCTATGAATGCTATCTTGAGTGGGCCTGCAGAAGCATAATTCGTAAAAGTTATGCACCTAGGAAATACCAAAGAAATGTGGGACAAACTCATTAGCAGTTATGAAGGTAATGAGAAGGTAAAGGATGCCAAGCTTCAAACCTACAGAATACAGTTTGAACAGCTGAAGATGAAGGAAGATGAAATAGTTGGAAAGTACTTTTTGAGAGTATAAGAAATGGTAAATGCAATGAAAGCACTTGGTGAAAAAATTGAGGAACCTTCTTTAGTTCAGAAAATCTTGAGATCTCTCCCAAATAGGTTCAATTCGAAGGTCTCTGCTATAGAAGAACTAAATGATCTAAAAACCTTGGAGTTTGATCAACTTATAGGAACATTGACTGCATATGAAATGAGAATAGTTAAAGATAAACCCACCTCTAGAGAAGCATCATTTAAGGCAGACAAGAATGAGGATTCTGAGCCCGATGAAATTGAAGCAAAATTTGTGAAGAGACTGAAGAAGGGATCAGGAAAATACAAAGGTAAACTTCATTTGAAATGCTTCAACTGTGGTAGGATAGGTCATTTTTCCCCCACAAAGGAAAGGATCAAACTTGTGATGATGAGGAGAAGTACAAACACATAAATTTCTTTAAAGGGAATAACTTTAAGAAGAAAAGTCTTTGCGTAAACAATGAGGATGATCCTTCAGATGATGAAGACAATGACTCCCCTATTGAAGATAAAGTAAATGAATTCATACTTATGGCCAAAGAGGATTAGGATAATGACATCACAGGGAGTGAAGTTAATGAAGAAGAAGCTGTGGTTGACATGGAAGGAGAACTGATCAGTGCATTGGAAGAAATTGACAAACTAAGAATTAAGAACATAAAGCAAAGACAATTGTTGATACAGTTCGAGAAAGACAGTAAAGAACCTAATGAAGACCTTGACCTACTAAAAGTAGAATTAGAAGAGGCAAAGAAAATCAAAGACATTCTAAAACGACAGTTATCAGAAAAGAAGGCAAGATGTGAAGCATTAGAACAAGAAGTAGTGAAAACTAGGAAAGAGATGGAGAAATTTCAAGCCTTTTACAATCAGAATCTGTCAAGTATCAAAGCCTCAGAAGGATTAGCCACCATTCTGAATCAGCAAAGGAATCCAAAGCTGAAAACTGGTTTGGTTTATGAAGAGGGATCAAGTAGTGGCAAGCCAAGAAACGAAGAACCCATCAAGTTTGTCAAATGTACAACCAATAACAACAACGAACCTGCAGGAACAAAGGAAGACAATCAGCCGCCCAGGACGATTAAGGTAAAAGATGCCAGAACTGAATCTGTAGAACAAAGAAGTAATGCGCTCACTGCTGAAAGACGTCATCAGCCTGGAAGAAATCGATTTGCACAAAGAAGACAACCATTTCCCAGGTACAAAGAATTTTTCCATGGCTATTGTTTCTACTGTTCTAACTTTGGTCACAAAGTTGTAAATTGTTCCTTAAGACTTAGACATGAGAAATTAAGATTTCAAAGGAATAAATACTTCCTGCAACAAAGAATGATACAATCAAGTAATAATCCTTCACAGACTGCAAATTGCCAAATTAAGTCTAGACACATACAACTAAGGAGGCCAGGAAATAATCAATAGTCAATAAGTAGGAAACACTGCAACAATAATTTTGACCTATTGAATAATGAGGTTGAATTCTACACCTGTCATAAATTTGGACATAAATCTATTGACTATCGGTTAAGGAACTATGAACCAGATTCGAAATCCCCTGCTGAAAATGTCAAGTTTTGGAGGAAGAAGGAAAGTGACAAGTGTGGATTAGTATTGTTCGCTCAAATAAAAACGAACCCTTGGTATATAGACAGTGGATGCTCCAAACACATGACGAGAGACAAAGACAAGTTTCTATCTCTAAGTGAAAGCAAATAAGGAAACATAACCTTTGGAAATGATGCTCCAGGGAAAATAAAGGGCAAAGGGATGGTGAGCTTAAGTAATGGAAAAGGAAAAGCCCAATATGTTCTACTTGTGGATGGGCTGAAACATAATCTGCTCAGTGTAAGTCAAATGTGTGATAGAGGATGCGAAGTGTTGTTCCAAGGAATGCAAGATAAAGTCTGTAAACTTAAGACAAGTGGTGGCCAAAGGCATAAGGACAGAAAATAATGTATATGTGCTGAAAGAAAATAGAGAAGAATGTCATCTAAGAAAACATGATGAAAGCTGGTTATAGCATAGGAGACTTGGATATCTAAACTTTGACCACTTAATCAAACTCAAAAACCTCGAGGCAGTAAAAGATCTTCCTAGAATATTAAAGCCCCAAGATTCAATTTGTAAACCCTGTCAAGTAGGGAAGCAAAACATGACACAATTTAAGTCCAAGAGCTTTACTTCAACAGAGAAACCACTCCAGCTAGTTCATATGGATTTATGTGGACCATCAAGACAGGAAGGCACAGGGAAAGAAAACTACTTCATGTTGATTATCGATGATTACTCCAGACTTACTTGGGTTGCCTTTATCAAAGAAAAAACTGAAGCATTTGAAAAGTTTAAACTATTTAAGGCTTTAACAGAGACTCAAACAGGCAAGAGGTTAAAGGAAGTTAGATTGGACCAAGGAGGAGAGTTTATGTCAAGAGACTTCAAGGAATTCTGTGATGAGCATGGTATCAAGAGAGAATACACAATCCCTAGAACTCCACAACAAAATGGAGTTGTTGAGAGGCAAAACAAAACAGTGCAGGAAATGGCCAGGTCAATGATGAATGAGAAGAACATTGGTCAAAACTATTGGGTAGAAGCAATACACACACTAGTTCATGTCCTTAACAAAGCTCACCTCAGACCACAGAGTGACAAGACACCTTATGAACTGTGGTTTGGAAGACCTGCCTCAATCAAACATTTCAAAGTCTTTGGGAGTAAATGCTACATAAAGAATAATGATGAGAACCTTGGCAAATATTATGACAAGGCTGATGAAGGTATATTCTTAAGGTATGTTACAAACAGTAAAGGATATAAATGCTATAATAAGAGGCTGCATAAAATGGTTGACTGTATTGATGTAAAAATTGATGAAGGAATCCCAACAAGAGAGGTGTACAATAATGAGTCTTCTACGAAAGACACAGCTAAAGTTGAATATGAACAGGTCCAAGAATTAGAAAATGAAGACTCTGAATCAGATGAAGACTCATACACTCAGATAGACTCAAATCAACAGTCAACTGCAAATTCCTCCTCCAGAATCATTCAAAAGAATCATCCTGCAAGTCAGATAATTGGAGAAAAAGACAAAGGTGTACAAACCAGGAGAAAGCTAATCAAAAACACCGAACAATCTCATATAGCCTTCATATCCATGCTGGAACCCAAGAATTTTAATGAAGCCAACAAAGATGACCACTGGGTTAAAGCAATGAATGACGAACTTGATCAGATTGAGAAAAACAATACGTGGGAGATGGTTCAAAGACCTGAAGGTAAAAACGTCATTGGCTCCAAATGGATCTTTAAGAACAAGTTGAATGAGCAAGGACAAGTTATCAAGAACAAAGAAAGGTTAGTCTGTAAAGGCTATGCTCAGATAGAAGGACTGAATTTTGATGAAACATTTTCTCCCATAGCAAGATTAGAAGCTATCAGAATGTTTCTTGCCTATGCTTGTCATAAAAGGTTTAAATTCTATCAAATGGATGTCAAGTCAGCTTTTTTAAATGGAGGTTTAAGTGAAGAAGTCTATATGGAACAACCAAAGGGTTTCAAACTATCGGACAACCTTGACTTAGTATGCAAGCTGAAGAAAGCTTTATATGGGTTAAAACAAGCCCCTCGATCCTGGTATCACAGACTGGATACGTATCTCAAAGACAAAGGGTTCAAGAGAGGAACAACTGACAACAATCTGTATATTAAAACAAAGGATAATAATTTGCTCATCGTATTGGTCTATGTAGATGACATCATATTTGGATGTAATAAGGATTCACTGGTACAATGCTTTGCTTCTGCCATGGAGTCTGAATTTGAAATGTCTATGATAGGAGAACTGCCATTTTTTCTTGGTCTACAAATTACTCAAAGGTCCGAAGGGATGTTCATTTCTCAAGAAAAATATCTAAGAGAAATGCTGAAAAGGTTTCAAATGGAAGATTCTAAACCTGTGGGTACACCTATGGTATCTGGATGTAAATTAAGCAAGGATGATGATTCACTTGATGTTGATCAAAGCTCATATCGAACAATGATAGGCAGCCTGCTGTACATCACAACATCTCGCCCAGACATAATGCATGCTGTAGGAATGGTAGGAAGATATCAGGCTGCACCCAAACAGAGTCATTTGCAAGGTGTCAAAAGGATATTCAGGTATTTAAAAGAAACAATGACTTATGGTCTGTGGTATCCCATAAATCAAAATTTTCAGCTAACTGCTTATTCAGATGCAGATTGGGAAAACTGTGTTGATGAGAGAAAAATCACCAGTGGAGGAGCATTCTTCCTGGGTGACTCTTTAGTAGCCTGGCTTAGTAAAAAGCAAGGTTCCATTTCTTTATCAACCACAGAGGCAGAGTACATTGCTGCTACTACTTGTTGCACTAAGGTATTATGGATGATTCAGACACTTGCAGACTTGGAGGTAAAATACACTGCACCAATCCCGATTCAATGTGATAACACTAGTGCCATCAATGTGTCTAAAAATCCTGTATTCCACTCCAAGACCAAGCATATTCCCATAAAATATCATTTTCTGAGAGAGCAGGTCACCAATTAGATTGTTCAGGTCCATTACATTCCAACCATAGAACAAATTGCAGACATTTTTACTAAACCTCTAGCCAAGACACCATTTGGATATCTCAGACAAAAGCTGGGTGTTATCCCGTCTCACATCTAAGAAAGTCCATCCTATGAGGGGGAGTCTTGTATTAATTTCATATCTGATACCTCATAAAAATACTGCAACAGCTCAGGGGGAGCGTGTTTTTTTTAACATTGATGTCAAAGGGGGAGAAAAGGAGTGGTCCAGATTGGATGCTACAGTTGGAGGTCCAAACAGATTAGCGCAACTGTTCAGGGTTGCCATCAATGCCAAAGGGGGATATTGTTGGAAGGTTTACAGTTGGGAGTGAGCTTTTCATTGATGGCAAGAACAACAATGGCAAAGATCAACATGATCAGTAGCGCAGTGATAATGGAAGAGGAGGAGCAACAGTGAACGTTGGATTGTATTCAGAATCCCTGATGACCATCAGATATGAATTCAGAGAGGAGTAGCACGCAGTAGACGAGAATAGGTCTCGGGCGTTCGATCTAAGCGTGGGGTCCATCCATCGTTGGATCAGGGAGAACCTACACGTTCATTAGAGAGCAAGAAGAGGCGAAATGCGAAATGATGAAATATGTTGGTCTGACTCCATTTCAAAGTTTCGTAGATCTATACTTGAAGGCTTGAGACCCTTCATCATAAGAAGGCGAAATCGCGAAGTGGCGAAATTGTGAAATGCAAAATGATCCTAACCGTTAGATCAAGGTGTGATCTAGGCCGTCAGATCTAGGAGGTGAATATGGCACACCACGTCAGAAAGGATAGTTGTGGACCGTTGGATCAAGAGGACGCATGGAAAAAGATCAGAGCACCACAAAGAATCCATTTTAGAGTTTCACAGGACGTGATTTTCAAAGGAAAGAGGTTCAAACTCGCGATATGCGAATTCATGAAAAGATTTGGACCGTTAGATCACCAAGATTTGTGGACCATTGATCAGGCATAAAGAAGGTCTGTGAAGTGTCGAAATCACGACAAGATCTGGATTGTTGGTTCCATAGGACACATGGCGAAAGATCATCATGTCGCTGATTGGAAAGTCAAAAGAACGGGGTTCCCTAACCTCTCGAATTTGCGATATGTGAAATTGCGAAACAATATTAACCGTCAGATCGACGTTTGATCTGGACTGTTGATCAGACTCCATCTTGGAGTCTCGACTATCATGAAATGGAGTGATGAGAACCTCCATCTAAGGAACAACGAGATGCGATATTGCGAAAAGATCAGGACCGTCGGATCACCAAGAACGTGGACCGTTGATCTGAGCTCCATCTCGTAGTCTTTCCTATCGCGACTTGGAGTGACGAGAACCTCCATCTAAGGAACAACGAGATGCGAGATCGCGAAAAGATCAGGACCGTCGGATCACCAAGAACGTGGACCATTGATTTGAGATCCATCTCGGAGTCTCGCATATCGCGACTTGGAGTGACGAGAACCTCCATCTAAAGAACAACAAGATGCAAATTCACGAGGAGATTTGGACCATCAATTCATCGAGATCGTGGACCGTCGATCAGGGTCGATGAAGGTCATAAGTTCGCAAAAATATCGAAAAGGTGAAATAGATGTAGTCTGTGGTCACATCCGTGGAAGATGGGGGAAGGAGCTAGTGCAGACAAGCTCCTTTTCGGAGTTTCGGGGATCACGACTGGGAGTGTCAAGACACTTGGTCACACGAATGCCGAATTGCCGAATGCCAAAATGCCAAAATGAATGCAAGATCCCATGGATCCAATCTAACGATGCAGGTGAATTTGAGTATGATCGGAGGGCTAATGTTGCTCTTCACAGTGTAACTACTAGAAACCATTGATGATTTCTGCCAGAAGATTCAAAGAGACTTCTGCATGATCGCCAGAGGAGATGAAGAGTCTCCAAGCTTCTTCCAGTGAATGAAGACTATTCTAAGAGGGGATTGACAGATGGATGAAGGTTGAAGTCTGTAACTGAAACAGAAAGGATAAGCTCATCTGTAACAGAGAAGACAAAGAGTCTCAACTGCTAGAGAGAAAAATGAATCTCAACTGAACACCCAGTGATGCTGGACGCGTAGTGGGAACCACCAGAGAAGCTGAAGAGTTGCAATGATCAGGCAAAGCACTCGAGATGTGGAGGAGATTGGCACGGTGTGAGCATGAAGAGGATTGTACACATTGCATGCACAAGGTGCACAAAATATATAAGTACACGGTACAGAGAAGAGATGCGGTTGCTGTTGTTATGAGGGATTCAGGAGGGCAGAAGGAGGAAAGTATAGCAGCTGAAATGCAGAGCAGAAGAATGGTGGGTCAAATGGAGATGGCACACAGTGCGTAACGTGAGAAGAACATAAAACGTAGAGGAGTGTGTAGAAGACACTGATGCAGATAGAGAAACGTAGTATAGCAGAACAATGATAAGTCTGGTAAGCCAATGATAAATATTGTATCACTGTGATAGGTTTCATTAGCAAAGATTTATATTTATGGGTGGTAGGGAGGTGCAAGGGAGGACTTGTGTCCTCAGAGGTTCAAGTGGGAGCTTGAACATAGGGAGTTGGTGCTTCCTTCTAGTTGGTGCTAGAGAAACCAGGGAGTTGGTGCTTCCTTCTGGTTGGTGCTAGAGAATCCAGGGAGTTGGTGCTTCCTTCTAGTGGGTGCTAGAGAAAAACAAAGAGTTGGTGCTCTTAGCAAGTTGCATCTTGAAAAACAGAGATTGTAGCCTCACAATGAGTTGGTGCTCATATGTATGATAATGTAAATAATGTAAATAATACTTATCATATAAAGAAGAAGAGATTTTTACCCTTTATGGGTTTCCTTTGGAAAATATTTGTCTCTGTGTTTCTCATATATGTGACTGATGCTGAATGTGTCATTGCTTATTTCCCTACATTATTGTGATCATTATTGAGTGCCTTGTAAAGAATTTAAAAGAAGCATAATTGTTTAAGCACGGGCACAACTGATTCACCCCCCCCCTCTCAGTTGTTCAACAATCCTCACACATATGCTTGAGCACACACAAAACTATAATAGGCACGCATAACTTCGTTTGTGCGTGTGCACAATATTAACCCAAAACTTTGGGTGCCAACAAGTGGCCATATAGATATTTGAAGTACAAAAGATGATTTTTAAGGTGAAGGACATGGTAAACAATAGTTAGGGTCCAAGTCTACACCAAATACCTATAGGGTCATGGGCCATACATGGTGCCTCGTATCACCATATAGGGTTTGCATGGAGAATATTTATCATATATGATAACCATTTTGGGGATGGGAATGACAAGGATGGATCTTCGACATCTTCCATGGTCCAGGGATAAAAGCTATGGTATTAGGCAATAATATTTGCATTTTTCTCTTATTGTCCATGTGTGGGGTACACTAGGGATGGTTCTATGGGATAAGGGTGTGGGTGGGACCAACATTAATCTTGGGTCTTTGTCAAACAAATGTAGTAGTACCCTTGCTAACATAATGGTTGATTAATTATGAGTTGATTATCATTTCTTTTTCGAAAAGGCATGTATGGGAAAAGTATAGGGAGGTTCTAAATTGAATCTCATTGTAGTGAATTTCATTTCCTTGTTTCTCCTATGTATTGATTTCATGTTTCTTTTGATTCATTTCCACCCACTCACATTTGTGAATGAGAATGGATGCCTAGATTGTGAGGAAAATAAAAAAACAGAGTGATTGTGATGGAACACCCTCATCATTTTGTGATTTTAAAGGTGGAAGGTTGTTGATTGGCTAGTTTTCCTTGTAATTTCTTTGTGTGGCCAATATATCTCCATTCTTTGTGACTTAGATGTGTTTGGGACATAGAAGGCAAGTATTTCTATGAGTTGAGTTTTTAGTGTGCGTATGAACCAAATTGCATTGTACTAGGCCTTCTTTGATACCTCTCATTACTACTCCATCATGATTCGATGTTGGCATTTCTCTTGGTGTTTAATTACTGAGAGGGGGGGTGAATTAGTAATAGATAAATTTAATCCTTTTTAACCATATAATGCAAGTGTTATATCAATGTAGCATTATCATCCAATAATTGCAGAGTAAATAAACAATGAACAAATGAGCAATCATACACATACACAGTACACCAGTGTTTTTACGTGGAAACCCAAAGCATGAGAAAACCACATAATGCTTTTTCTTATATGTCTTAAGATTTAGATTCATTGGAAGCACCAACTTCCTTTGTTTTCCAGCTACAACTGGAAAAAGGCTACAACCCCCTAGTTTCTCAAGCTACAACCTGAGGGAAGCCCCAACTCCAAAATTCTCTGGCTACAACTAGAAGGAGGCTACAACCCCTTATATTCTCCGGCTACAACCAGAAGGTGGCTACAACCACCTGTCCTTGCCCCATCCAACCACCCTGAAATATAAGTAGAATGATGGAACCACTGTCACACTATCACCGTGAGATATACTGCTGTAAACCTGTACCAATAACCTGTGCCAACATGTGCCATACATCAACCTGTACCATAAAAAAATGCATCAACCATGCACTAAACCTGTACAAATAACCTGTCACAATAACCTGCAGTCAACCTGTACCATAAACAAGTGCATCAACCATGCACCAACCTGTACCTCAACCTGTACCATCAACGAGTGCATCAACCATGCATCAAATATGTACCAATCATGCATCAAATACACATAAACTATGACTCATCAATATGTACCAACATCATCAACTATACACCTCATGTATGTGCCAACTCATCAACTACTTGTCTCAACCATGTACCCAACATGTACCTCAACCAAAATCCCTCATCAATTTCATCATCCAAATCTGATTTATAATTCTCTAATAAACCTGATGTATATGATCACATATCTACAAACCTTCCTTAACTTTAACAACAAGAGACTAGCATTTTCATCAAACTTTACTTTAGTCTCACAGGACTAATTTTGGATTAGTCAACAACCCTAACTTGAAATAATCAAACTATGTACCTGTAATGAATAAAGATATAAAAATAATACACAATGTTCTTCAATGTCTTTTATGCAATTCCTCCAGGTTTCACTACTCGGAACCTCTCAGAAAAGGAGTTATAGCAAAAATGGCATACCTTGTTGAATTCTGACTTATTCTAGAGAGTGAACTTGTAGAGCATGCCCCGCATGGAATATTTGTTGTATGGATCTGAAAATGGTACACAAAATACTAAAGATTTTACTCTAACCAATACATTTTGTCTTACTGAATTTGGATATGTTATGAAGAAGTTATGACGTTTTTACCCGAAACACCTGTTTTAGACTAGTTTCAAGACTAACCACAAACCCTATTTTCCACGGAGTGTAACTCAAAAAATACAACGACTCACAAGCTGAAATTTTTATCACAACTAATTGGATATGTTTCCTCAACGACCTCCCAATTTCACGTTCTGAATAATTCTAGAAAAAAAGTTATTGCGAAAATGGTGAGATGACCTGTAAATAACATACCTTAGAAAGCACAATCAAAAGAATTTATCGTCCCTTGAATTTTGGTCTTCTTTACTTACCTTCCCTCTGAAACTCGGCTTAAATATCCTTTGGTTACCTCAGTCACTTGTAGATATTCAATATGCTCAAGTGTGATTAAAAATGAGAGACCCTTGCCTCTTATTTATACTTTCATGTAGCTTCCTCAAGGGGTTACCTTTTAACCATCTTAACCCACTTTCCTTATTTTAGGGCTAACCCACTTCTAACCATTTGTCCACTTAGTAATTTCTCCATTAAATTTATTATTTAAATAATTTCTTTTGTATCCACTTTGACTTATAGTACACTCATCACTTCACTTTATTATTTAAATTACCTTCTAACCATCTTAACCTACTTTCCTTATTTTAGGGCTAACCCACTTCTAACCACTTGTCCACTTAGTAATTTTCCATTAACTTTATTATTTAAATAAATTCTTCTTTGTAACGACTTTGACTACTTTGACCTTTTGGGGCTTCTAGATGACTCACGAGGGTTCTCCAACTTCACATGGCCATAACTCTCTAACTGTGAGTAGTTATGTGATGTTCCACATACCACTGGAAATGACATGACATGTACTATCCATCTAGAATAGTATTTCCTGCAAATATATCAACACTCATACCATTATCCATCAAACAAACCTGGGTCAATTACCCAAACCTTTGTGCTACTAGAATTTCTTCAAGGGTTGACATCAATGACAACCAACCCAATTAATCAACACTTGGTTCCTCTCAACTTATTTTTTGCATCCCCAACATTGTCGTTGCCACTTGATTACTTCCTATTACGCCTTAAGATACAAGGAATTAACTTAAGTGAATATTTGAAATACTCCTCCCTCGACAAGCATTTACATGGGGCTCTATAGAGGCTTGTGCTATTTTGAAGTGCTAGGCAACTACTTGGTTGATCCTGCCAGTGGTCATATGATTGTCTCAAAGATTAAGCCATGCATGTCTAACTATCGACTGATTCAAACTATGAAACTATGGATGGCTTATTAAATGGTTACAATTTCATTTATGGTACCATCTTACTACTTGGATACCCATAGTAATTCTAGAACTAATATATGCGCCAAGTCCTAACTCTTTGAAAGGGATGAATTCATTAGACAAAAAACTAGTGTAGGTTTGTAGCATCCTTTTTCTATGTATCATGATAACTTAGTGGATCGTGCAACCCTTGTGGTAGTGATTCCTCATTCAAATTTATGTCATATCAAAGTTTAGTAGTAGGATAGAGGCCTGCCATGGTGTTTGATTTGGGGAGGCAGCCTAGGAAATGAATACCATATCCAAGGAAGGTGGAAAGCACGTGAAATACCCAATCTTGACTTGGGAAGGTAATGCATATCTCTTGTGTGTGCTTGCCAAAGGTGGTTCATCCCACTTAACCTCATGCACTCCCAAGGGTTGATTATACACAACCACACCTTGACTTAACTGTCCACTTGCTACTTATGTGTCATATCCATCTAAATTCATCTCATCTTGTCCATACCTTGCCATGATAGTTTAGGTGAACTAAACACAAGACTCATAAGCTTTGTTACTTCAATAACTAACCTATCTATGATGTTGCTCAAGATGTGCCTTGTGACCTGTACTCTGTAGTATGAGTTGTCTCTTGCTAAGAATTAAATTTGCATGTAATTTCCTTATTCCCCTTTGAACCTCATCATTCATTTTTATGCATAGTTGACAAACAACTAGGATGGGTTTGACATAACACTTAGAGTTAGCAATGGACATAGTGAAAATGTTAGGTGTAATTAGTGGGTTAGGGGTTAAGGAATCAAGCGATTGTTAGGGGTTATGGGTTTCAAGCGCAAGTTAGGTATGTAAATTAGGTGCATGGGTTATTTGTGTAGATAATGTGGATTGGGTTAGTCTTTCTTCTTTGCAACATTAGTTTTAGTGTCATGTCTTATTGGTTGTGAGGATTGGTCTACAACATCATAGCTTGTATGCACGAGTAATAAAAAAACCTAAATATGCCTATCTTATGACATTGTAACATTGTTTCAATGACTATAAAATCTTGTCCCTTTCAAAAAGAACCCTCCTTTGGATTGTAACTGCATTTACAATAACAAGGCACCAATAATTAGCCATTACAGTGTATGAAAAATTGAAATTTAAAAATAGGATTACACTAGGTACCAATACCTCAATTGAAAATGCAAAACAATAATGCCAAAATATGTGATAGGCCCAATTTTTCATTGGGATAAGACAAAAAATGTAAAAACACGATAGTCTCTTGAGGTCAAGGCGCACACGATTGCGATGGTATCAAGGTTGAACGAGAAATAAAAATTTGAAAAACTCAACTTGATCTCGCTTGCCTACTACCTATTTAGAATCGAACCCAAGCAAATAAAAATGAAAAAAAAATGATTGAGAAATGATATGCCAAACAAGGTCAAGCCCGTACCATCACTCAATCAATCCATTATGTCTTGATTTATGTTATGGTCTCTACTACTATAGGCAAATCAACTATGTACACCAATTGTATGACAAAATTCCTGTTAGTCATATAATGGAATGGAATGATTGCATGGTTTGTTTGCAATGGGCTTGTAGAGGAAGTATTGGAGTTGTTTTCCTAGATGCAATAGAAGGGAATGGAACTAAATTCAAGTACCATAGTTAGTGTTGTATTCGCATGCAATAATGTATTATATATTGAAGGACATAAGGAGGTTCATTTTTATATGCTCATAAATGGAATCAAGTCATGCTTTTGTGTGTAGTGCCACATGATAGAGGAAACAAACAATGTATTTGACAACATGCTGGAAAGAAATTTGGATTTAGAGAATGCAATTATTTTAGGATATTTGAAATGTGGGATTATGGAAGATGCATGTCAACTATTTGACAAAATGTATGAATGAAATGCCAATTCATGGACTTCCATAATTATGGGTTATGCCTATAATGGGCATGGTGAAGAGGCCTTGCATTTGTTTTTCAAGATGTTGTAGGCAGGTGTGAATCCTAATCATATCAATTTTTCCATTGTTCTCGGTGCATGTGCGAGCTTAGTGGCATTAATGGAGTAAGGCAATCCACGCCCAAATAATCAGAAATGGATTTGGATCATACCTGACCATGATAAATGCTTTATTACACTCTACGCCAAATGTAGGTTTTTAGAAGATGCATGCCGATCCTTTGACAAAATGGTGAAAATGAATGTTATGTCGTGGATTTCCATGATAGTTGGTTATTCACATTATGGGCATTTGGACAAAGGTTTGGAAATTTTATGTCAAATTCTAAACGACATTTATAAACTAGACCAATATGTGTTCTTTATGCCTTTACTAGTTTGGTAACTTAAAAATGGATGTTGCAAGTCCATGCACACATCATCCAAATCGGGAATGAGTTAAATTTCCTTATGGCTTGCTCTTTGTATCGATTCTTATGCCAAATGTGGTAGTATGGAGTTTTGTAATGTCCCCGCTATAATCCTTAGTTTAATTAATGCTTAATGTGGACATAATGTATGGTCGTGGCCAAGTGATGTATACGTGAATTGTATTTCTGGATTTTAATAAATAAAATGTGATGCCAACTGCTAAGGAGATATAGACAGAGGTGAGGGATGATTAATCCACAAGAGAGGGGGATGTCTAGGGGTGTATAAGACATGACCAAAGGGGGAAATTATTCACGGGTATTAATCCAAACCCACATTATTGAATTTTATTATGATTATGTATTAAACTTCTATTTTATGTTTGAGTGTGGAAGAACCCAATCTTTGAATTCATGTAAGAGGGTGGGTGTGAGAAGTCACATCCCATAGTTATTGGGAGCATGATATTGAGTAAAACAATTTTGAGGAAGACTTTGAGTCAGCAAGCAAGCCAAAGGAGATTAAATTCATATGGCCGAGAGGGCAATTTTTTGACAATCATGTTTGGCATGAACAACAAGCAAAGAATAGGGAAGAAGAAAATTAAAGTGAGAACAACCATGGAGGGAAAGTTTTGGAGCATATTCAAAGTAGAAGACTAAAGAGCCATGTTGTCACGCCTAAAGAGTGAACTCCTGTGTGAGTTGCACTATAACAACACGTGATTGTTGCTATTTTCCTGGTAGTTTTCCTAGCAGTGAGCTCCCTTGAGTTTCTTAGTAGCGAGAGTCTTGTTTACCTATGCCAAAGAGACCCTGATAAACAAATGGGATGCATGATGGACTGAGAGTAGTGAATGGGTACATTCATTGGGTTGGGCAGGTCTAGAGGAAGAGAGCTAGTGGAAAATTGGATAGTTGTAGGAGAATGTCAGTGGGTTGTGGGATTTTCTAAGTTGTGAGTAGATAGTGAAAGACCACCCTCTTTTATGGATTGCTAGCCCTAGCTCGAGGGTGACTTGCTATCGATACTTGGAAAAATAAGTCTATGGTTTTGTGGAACGTCCATCCCAAGCAACTGGTTGCACAACTATTTTAAAAGATAAGTGTTGTATCTTGTTTCTATGTTGCCTTATGAGTTTTAATTGTTGTGCATGAACTCTATGTATGAAAATGATTTATATATTATTGTGTTGAGTTATTTAAACCACATTCATGTTAGTTTTAGCATGTTGTAGTTGTATTTAATAAATGGTATCAAACAATAGTTAAATTTGTGTGTAATTCATAGTTGGTAACCTATAGGAAATTGGTTAGAAGTAAGTTTTTAATTTATGTGTAATTTGTTACAGATTTTGGATATGTGATAGATTGGGGAAAAATGATGAATTTCATAGTGAAATCCCCAAATATATAAACGATTCAGCTTGCAATTAGATTCAAAACCCTTTCAAAGATGATCAAGGGCGCTAATATGTAGATTGTAGAGTTAAAGTTTGACTTGGAAGGTAGAAATTCATGTTTTAATGACCATAGAAGAATTGGGCGAAGTTTGATGGATCAACTATCAAGATTGCGTTTTATTTTGAAATCAACGACCCAAATTCGTCATAGATTGACCCAAAAACTTAAAAGTTTTCGATGGTTGGGAAAATGGAGTAGAGCGATAGTTTGGATTCATTTTCAGAAGTTTAGAAGGTGAAGCATATTAACACTCTGGATTCGTTTTTGACAATTTGGAAGGTGAAGTAGATCGACGCTTTGGATTCGTTTTTGATAGTTTGCAAGGTGAAGAAAATCGATGGTTTGGATTCATTTTCGATAGTTTGGAAGACAAAGAAAATCGATGATATGGATTTATTTTCAACAGTTTGGAAGGTGAAGCATATCAATGATATGGATTCATTTTCAACACTTTATAAGGTGAAGCATATCGATGGTCTCGATTCATTTTCGACAATTTGGAAAGTGAAGAAAATCGACAGTCTGGATTCATTTTCTGCAGTTTGGAAAGTGAATTAGATTGATGACAAAGACTCATATTCATATATTGGTGAAGTGTTTCTTTCAACAACATAAATCGCCGATGGATGACGGTCAAATCGACAAGTTTGGCGAAGTTTTCAATTCAACCAAAGGAAATTGTCGATCGTTAATGAAGGCAAAGAGGTTGATGACGTGTCATGCCACGTCAACATCCATGTGTTATGACATGTCAACATCCAATAATTATGCCATGTTATCCAGATCATCATGTGAGCATCCAAGTGTTAGGCCACGTCTGTAAGGTCACCATGTCAGAATCCACGTGTCATGCCATGTCAACTTAGTTGACACGCTGGCCAAGAAAAGGCCGATGGTCGATGGTCGAGTCAGTGGAATTGGCGAAGTGTTTTTCGTATGCCAACAGGAAGGGCCGATGGCTAATGGTCAAGTCGACCGGTTTAGCGATGTCTTGTAAAATTGGTTTTAGAAGGAAATCGTTGATACCTGATGGTCGGGTTGGAGAAATTGGTAGGGTGTTTCACATGTCTAAAGGAAATTGTCAATCATTGATGGAGCTTAGATCAACAATCCACATTGCTTTGACTTGGGTGATCAATGATGGAGATTCATCCACGGTCCTGGAGAAGGTTTATAGAATATACGACTAAGATTACTCCCAATTTTGAGATCAATGATGCAAATTAAAAGACTGTTACAACAGTAAAAAAAAATTCTATGAATTTTTTTAGTTTTCGAAGGTCTTCAACTTGCAAAGCAATTTTGAGGGCCTAAACCACATTTTTAGGGAGTCAAAAGTCATAGGCATTATGTGTACATTTGGTACACATAGTTTGTATAGATTAAAATGAAATATCTCAGTGAGATCTTTCTAATGAGCTATTCTGAGAGCAAAACAGAGCTGATATGAGAAAGTTACAACTGAAATAGTGCAAGGTATATTTTCGACCTTAGTTTACTTCCAGAGGGCATAACTCCTTGATTAGAAGTCCATTTGGGGCACCAAAGCAGTATGTGGAAAGATTATGAAGCAGATAAGTCAACAATGGAACCATATTTGGAATCCAGGTATGTAAAATAAGACACATGTACCATACATGGGTAAAAATGAGAAATAGTTAAAACTTCCATATACCATAACTTTATGCTCAGAGCTCATATTTGAGCAAACGAATAGTCGCTAGAAAGGTATCAAGGAGGAGAAGACATCTATATACCCAAAAATTTAAATTATGCACAAGAATTTCATCAGAAAATAATAAAGCAAATTTTTAGCAATGAAAACAGAGCAATGAGTGTAAATTGCAACTTGAGAAGGTTATAACTTTTCGCTCAAAACTCATAATGAGGCATGAGTATAGTCGTTGGAGAGATATTTCAAATAGGAATGTGTCTAAGGAATCATATTTTGACTTAGTGCATTGTTTTATTCATAAATTGAGATGAAACATAACCTGTAATCTAGTTAATGAAATGCTTTATAGTAAGCGTGCGCTAACGATAATTATTAAGATGCCCAAGGATCTTATATCCAAGACGAAGATGTCAGAGGTTTGCATATCAGTATGGGTAATGTTGAGATAGATTATAATGGAAGAAGAGGTAGGCATGAGCCTGTAACTAGGAGGATCTTTTAAAGAGAAGTTAGAGCTATAGGGATGATAATGAAAAGATTATGAAAACTCAGGAGAAGATACTACAACGTTTGAATATGCTACATAGGCAATCCAATGAAGAATCTGGAACAAATCGAGCAGATAGTGCTAGAAAAGAGACAACATCCAGATCCCATAGAAAAAGTGATGATCATGGAAATGAAAATCAACCAGGAAGTATGAGCAAGTGTCATCATTCCCCAGAGAAATCCACTAGGAGAGCTCATGCAAGTTCATGGCCAGGGAGAAAACCAAGTGTGTCTCCTATCAGGAGGTAGAGGAGAAGGCCTGAGATAGATATATTTTAAGGTGAACTTAGGAAAATCAAGCCACCAACTTTCAATGGTGAACACATGAAAGGAGAATAGGCTTAGGCCTGGCTGTTGGAAATGAAGAAATATTTCCAGCTGCACGATTACCCCTCAAGGGTAGAAGCTAGAATTACAACCTACCACTTGGAAGGAAAAGAAACCATGTGGTTGGATAAACTTAAGCAAGACAAGCACCTTGAAGAAAATAAGGTCTCGTGGATGCAGTTCAAAGGATATTTCCAAAAGAAATATTTGTCTGAGCATTACTATGAAAGGAAGATGAAAGAGTTCTTTGAACTCAATTTGGGAAGCATGATAATGGATGAATATGAGAAGAGGTTCTTTGAATTGATGAATTATGTGGAATTTATAAAGGATGAGAAAGTCAAAATCCAAAGGTTTTTGAGTGGGTTACCCTCCTTCTACAACAACAAGATATAATATGATAACCCCAAGACTTTGGAGGAGGCCATAAGGAGAGAAAATCATCCTTATGAGTAGAGCAAAGGAAGGCCATATTTCTAAAAAGATTAGAATGGAAAGATGAAGGGTAAAAAGGATCAAAGGTACAAAGGTTTAAATCCATGGCAGATTCATTTGGGAAAAGGCCAAGGTAACAACCTGTACAATGTCGGGGATGTGAGGGAAATCACTTATATAGGGATTTCCCTCACAAAGGAGAAAGAATGAGGATGGTCCACAACATCTAGGAGGCTGAAATGGTTGAATACATGGGAGGAACCATGCCAAGGATTTATGCAACCTTGGACAACTAGTAAGTAGAATATCAATCCCCCATGATTGAAGTGGAAGGTAAGATTGATAACCAACCCATATCAATTTTAATTGATTTTGGAGATAGCCATAGTTACATAAACTCTAACATTGTCGAAATATTTCACTTACAAAGGGGTAAGCATGAAAAATATTGTTTAGTTCAGTTAGCCATAGGGGTTAAGAGGAAAATCAATGAGCTGGTTAAAGATTGCCCAATAGACATGAGTGGACTCAACACAAAGGTAGATGTGAACATCATACCAGTGGGTTCATATGATTGTCTAATTGGCATGGATTGATTGGAAAAACACCATCATGTGCTAAGCTATTACAACAAGACAATAATTTGTCTTGATGAAGAAGGACAGCAAGGCAAGGTTCAAGACATTCCAAGAGCTATAGTTTTTAGATAAATTTCAACTATATTGTTGAAAAAGAGTTTCAGGAAGGGATGCCATATTTTTGCAGCCCATATGGAAGAGGCAAACAAAGATGAGGTCGTAAGCATTTAAGACCATCCAATCTTGAGGGATTTTGAAGATGTTTTTGGGGAAATCCTAGGTCTGCCACCAAAAAGAGACATTGCTTTCTCTATTGATTTGGTGCTAGAAGCTACCCCAATATCCAATACACCTTACAAAATGGGCACACTGGACTTGAAGGAGTTGCAAATGTAGCTTGAAGAGATGTTAAAGAAGGGGTATATATGCCCAAGTATGTCACCTTGGGGTGCCCCAATATTGTTTGTAAAGAAGAAATATAGAACCTTAAGGGAGTGTATTGATTTCAGACAACTAAATAAGGTCACCATAAAGAGAAAATATCCTTTGAAAATGATTGATGATTTATTTGATCAGATGAAAGGTGCAAGGATCTTTTCCAAGATCGACTTGAGATCAAGCTATCATCAAGCAAGGATAAATGAAGAAAATATCAACAAGACAACATTCGGAACAAGATATGAGCATTATGAATTCACGGTATTTCCATTTGGGTTATCAAATGCACCGATAGTTTTCATGTGCCTAATGAATGGAGTGTTCAGAGAGTACCTAGAAAAGTTTGTAATTGTGTTCCTGGATGATATACTCATCTACTCAAAGATGAAATAATAGCATGAGAAACATTTAAGAATGGTGCTAAAAGTTTTAAGGGAGCATAAATTGTATGTTAAGTGCCAAAGACCTGAATATAGAAACACCACAATAGATTCAAAGAACAATAAAGAAAAAACCCAATTTATTATTATCAAACCCTTGGGGTAGGGAAACACCATACGATAGATCCTATTACAAAAGGGATCTACTCTTGTTCACTTGCCTCTTCGAGCGGGAAACCTTCTAATGAGCTATCGCTCCAAATACAATACTTATTGAATTTCCCATTACATTGCTTGAACCCCTTTATATAGTGTTACCAACCACCTAAGAACATTTTAGAGGAGGAAATTTCTAGAAGTAGAACCTTCTATTAAGTCCTCTTACATTTATTTTATTCACAATAGGCCTTATTTATTAAAAGTGGTCTTTATACATGACAATACTTATCTACTATTATTCCCCTTAGGTGCCTCCCTAGGTACCCCATATTATTCCCCCTAGCTACACTACATTCCATCTCCCTTATGAAAGTGTTGTCCTCAATGCTTGTTATGTACAACCATATACCAGGGTCCCATGGATAAGTGTGGACCATAATGCCGAAGTAGGCTAGAGAACCAGGGTCCCATGTAGAAGTGCTAGCCACCAAGTTGAAGTAGTCCATGCTCCACTGTAATTCGGGGTCCCGTGTCCAGGTGCTCATGTGAAATCGCCTATGAAGATATCATAACTCAATAGCCAACTGTAAATGGTGCTCCATTGAAACATACCCAACCACCCACAGGCTGG
The DNA here is from genome assembly GCA_009831015.1 of Picea engelmannii. Lineage (NCBI taxonomy): Eukaryota > Viridiplantae > Streptophyta > Pinopsida > Pinales > Pinaceae > Picea > Picea engelmannii. The sequence goes on along the minus strand of ML799467.1, from coordinate 297,419 downwards.
GTACGCTACCTTCAAGCCCACCCTTGGACTTCTTTCTCTTACTGATACCTTCTTTAAAATTTAAGGTTGCATAAAAGAAAAGACTTTAATGACATGCATATCAATATCCAACAAGCATGCATAATCTAAGATTCAATTAAACAATAATTAAATACACAACGGACTACATTCATACACAGATAATAATATCACAACATAGAGCACTTATCTTTATGAAAGATGACACCAACTGGCTGCAGACCAAGGACGTTCCACCCAACCGTAGACACCACTGCTCCAAATCTCAACATTAGTGTCACCCTCAAGCCAGGGCTATGAATCCACAAGGATGGTTCCAGAGTGTGCTTGGGTTCCCAAACCAGTCAGCTCTCAAGCTCTCACAGGTTTCCTAGCACCCACAACAATCCAAGTACCCAACTCTCTTCTACCCAGCCTGTGCCACCCGAGAGAATGGACCTCCACCCTTCGCTGCCATGCAGTCCCTCAGACATTCCTTCTCCTTCTTACTAGGGCCTCCAACACAACTGGTCTATAATCTCAATGTTGGAACTCTTAGGACTCGCATTTGTGAGAAAAAAAGGGAACATGCCAATGCATTTTAGACATGCAGGCCCTAGGTCACGGCTGGATCACACCAGTGACCACTACAACCAAGTATCCTATGGCTAATTCTTTAGAAGCTCTGTTCCCTTTCCCAAGCTAAGACACGGATGAGGATGGATCAATGAATGGGTCGGGGGTGCATGGGAGTGCATGAGGGAATGTATAGGAAATCAAAGAACAAGCCATCACTAGAACCCGCCTATTAGACCAGAGGTAGGTTTAAGTAACTTCGTGGGGAAATCAAGAACCTCCTGGCCTTCCCTATGAAGCTCATGTAACCGATCCCCTCCCTTAGACAAAAAGGGGAATTAACATAGGAATAAACACTTAGCCCCTCAAGCTCCCTCTCTTGTGGAATCATAGGCCCCTATAACTCTAGTCCTTGTCTGTCTAGCAGCCAACGATGTATTTATTATTAATAATGATAAAAAAATTACATGTCTTGGGCACACTGGCCTTTTAATAATTGTTTGGGCACTCTGGCCTCTCAGCATTGTAACAATACATTATTTAAAACGGGGGTTCAAAACCTAGGGTGTTACATCCCCTCCCCCTTATTTTGGCACTGTCCTCAGTGCATATACAAAATAGAGATCAAAATCTCAAATTTATTCAAAAATATGCAGGTACTCTGCTTGCATGGCATCTTCATGCTCCCATGTAGCATCTTCAGGACCTTAGCAGGTCCATTGAACTTTTACCAGCTCTATAACTCAATTCCGGAGCATTTTGACTTTTCTGTCCAATACTCATACTGGCTGAACCTGAAAATATCCCTATGTATCTACCTGAATCAGATGCCAATCAATAACATGGTTAGGATCATGTACATATTTCTTTATTAAAGAGACATGAAATACATTATGAACATTCATGGAAGCAAGTAATGCAAGCATGTATGCAATTGGCCCTATTCTGTCCAATATTTCAAATGGACCACATAATCTGGCTGCAAACTTTGTACAACTACACAATTTCAAAGAGATTTTGTTGGGCTTCACTTTCAAAAGTACATGCTCCCCTACTTTAAATTCTCTAGCTGTCCTGTTCTTATCTGCATCAACTTTCTATCTATCTTGAGCTGCCTTTAAATTCTGCTTGATCTTAACCACCTGGTCTTCCATGTCCTTGAGCAACTTCGACCCAAGTACCACTATATCTGTTGGGTTGTCCCAACTTACTGGAGTATTGCATTTCCTACCATACAAGGCTTCAAATGGGCTCATTCTCAATGAATCTTGATACCCATTATTATATGCAAACTCCACCAAGTGTAAGTAATCTTCCCACTTAGATGGCTTATCCATGACATACATTCTCAACATGTCTTCAATTATTCAATTGGCTCTCTCTGTTTTCCCCTCCGTCTGGGGATGATATGCGGTGCTAAAGTTTATATTTGTGCCAAATACTTTAAAAAATCCCCTCCAGAAATTGGAGGTAAACTTTGTATCTCTGTCCGAGACAATTGTCCTAGGTATCCCATGTAACCTAGCAATTTCCTTCATAAAAAAATCTGCAATATTAGCTGATGTATGCGTTGTGTTCACATGCACAAAATGAGCAGCCTTTGTTAAATTGTCAACCACCACCATGATTGAATCATGTTGCTTATTCATTCTGGGTAATCCTGTGATGAAATCCATGGTGATTACTTCCCATTTATTCTCTCGAATTGGCAATGGCTGCATCAAACCCACTGGGTGCCTATGCTCAATCTTCACCTTCTGACATTCCATACATCGAGCGATGTAATCAACAACATCCTTCTTCATTCCCAGCCAAAAGAACTGGGTTCTTACTGCTGTAATTTTTTTTTGGTAACTGGGATGTACATAATAAGGAACATCATGCATTTCCTTCAGTACCAAATTCCTCAGTTCTCTAGAACTAGGAACATAGATTCTATTTTTATGCATGAGTAATCCGTCTTCCTTGATCTCATACTATATTTTTTGCTATACATCTCCTTGTTGTAAGTTTTCCTTTACCTGTAGGTAATGCTGGTCTGTAACAAGACCATCTAAAATTCTTATCTTCAAGTCTGATTGATGCATACTGACAGCAGTAGCATGCATGATATGCACTCTTCTACTAAGCACATCGACAACTTTATTCTCCTTTCCCTTGATATGATTGATATCGAAGTCATATTCACTTAAAAATTCCAGCTATCTTGTTTGCCTGGCATTCAAGGTCAGTTGTTCAAAAAGATACTTCAGGCCAATGTGGTCTATCCTTAATTCAAATTTCTTCCCCATGAGATAATGCCTCCACATCCTCAAGGCGTGAACAATGGCATCAAGTTCCAAGTCATGTGTGGCATAGTTCCTCTCATGTTCCTTAAGATTTTTGGACTCATATCCAATGACATGTCCATTTTGAGCGAGGACTCCCCCAAGTCCTTCCTTACACGCGTCTGTACATACCACACAACTTTCATTTGGGTCAACAATCTTTAATGCAGGTGCACTAGTAAGTAATTCCTTCAACAGATTAAAATTATTTTCACACTTGACTGTCCATTCAAATTTAGTTCCCTTCTTTTGCAAAGAAGTGATGGGATGAACAATCTTAGAGAAACCTACTATAAACCTCATGTTGTAGCCAACTAATCCCATAAAAGATCCGACGTCTAACACATTTCTGGGTGTTGGCCATCCTCTAATGGCTTCGATCTTCTCTGGATCTACTACTATGCCCTGCTCTGAAATAATGTGTCCCAAGTAATGGATTTTCTTTTGATAGAAATAACACTTACTCAACTTGGCATACAACTAATGTTCTCTTAGTACTTGAAATACCAGTCTTGAGTGATGTTCATTCTCCTCTTCAGACTTAGAATAGATAAGTATGTCATCCAAGAATACTATGACAAACTTATCCAAATAATTTCTGAATATGCCATTCATTAAGCACATGAAGACAACTGGTGCATTGGTCAGTCCAAATGGAACTACTACAAATTCATAATGCCCATACCTGGTCCTAAAGGTTGTCTTATGAATGTCTTCTTCCTTGATTCTTACCTGATGGTATCCTGCCCTCAGGTCAATTTTTGAAAATATATTTTCTCCTCTTAGCTGATCGAAGAGGTCATCAATTTGAGGTCGAGGATACTTGTTCTTTATAGTGTACTTGTTTAACTGTCGGAAGTCAATACACAACCTCAAGGTTCCATCCTTCTTTTTGACAAAAAGTACTGGTGCTCCCCAAGGTGAAACACTTGGACGTATGTACCCTTTCTTCAACAATTCCTCCAACTACATTTGTAATTCTTTTAACTATGGTGTGCTCATTTTGTAAGGTGTTTTTGACACCAGGGCAACTCCTGACACTAAATCAATTGAGAAATCTATCTCCCTTCTTGGTGGCAATCTGGGTATTTCTTGGAATACATCTTAAAATTCCTGTAGTCCTGAGAAATCTTTGAGGCTTGGCCCCTTTATATTATCTGGCTCTTCCACATGAGCTGCATACAATTGGCACCCTTTCCTAAAACATCTTTTCAGCTGTAAGGCTGAAATCTCCCTTATAGAAATGGGTCTTGGAATTCCTTTCACAGTGCTCTATTTTCCATTTCCATCAAGACATGTAAATGTCTTGTTATGACAATCTAGGACAACATGATGCTTTTCCAACCAATCTGTCCCAATCATAACATCATAAGACCCCAATGGTATGATATTTAGATCAGTGCTAGTATTCACGCCATTAAGACTTATGGAACAACTTCTGAACATATCATGGATTCTTCTTTTGGTTCCAGTGGCTAACTGAACAAAGCTTGCTTTTCCAAGTTTTGTTTTCTCCAAATGTAATCTATCCACTATCTTAGGATCAATGTAGCAACGGATTTGTCCTGAATCAATCAAAATAGCAACAGGTTGATTCATGATATTACCTTCCACCTCGATCATATTGGACTGGTACTCTGCTTGTCGATCATTTAAAGTTGCATAGATTCTTCCCATATATTCGACTGTTGTAGCTTCTTGGATGTTGTGCACAGTCTTCACTCTATCCTTTTTGTGTGGTTAATCCTTGTACAGGTGATCTTCCTTACATCCCCAACATTGGATTGGTGGTCTTCCCCTTTTTCCCAAGGAATCTTCCTTCTTGAAATCTCCCTTAGCATATTGATCTTGATTATTTATATTAGGCTCATTCCTATTGAAGGGAGGTTTGAATCCTTTCCTCCTCTGATCAGACTTTGCATTTTTCTTGTCCTTCCAAGATTTATGCAGGGATTCTCTTCCTTGGCCTTTCTCATACAGTTATTTATCCTTCCTGATGGCCTCAATCAAGGTCTTGGGTTCATCATACTTGATCTTTTCCTTATAAAAGGCTGGCAGTCCACTTAGAAACCTTTGTATTTTCACTTTCTCATCACCAATTGTAACATTCCCCTGGCCACCCGCAGGTCGGGGGATGCCACTCCAGAGAAACCTCTCATGCTATGACACCAGTCGGTAACATTCCCAGCCTTAACATGCCAGACCATGCTACTCTAGGGAACACTTTCATTCCTTTACTGCGGAACATACAGTAACATACCCAGTAGTCAACTGAGCTATGCCACATAAATTTACTCTTTCAACTGCATGCAACTAAAACATATACATACAACACTCTTGCGGAAGCTTTACATATAAACATAAACAAACAATTACTTTATGTAATATACGACTTTTATACTGAAATAATAGTAACTACAAATATGCAACATATACAGGGAATTACCCATAAACATACAGGCAATTATAATCACATATATGATAAACCGTAACATAGGAATGTAAATAACAAAGCAACATATCATTATATCATACGATTGGTACTTATCTTGGAAATATTGTCACCAATTATGTATAGACTGTCCACGAAACTCCCAGCCTTAGACTACACTGTTCATCACTTTCAACAGTGAGTCACCCCTGAGATGGGACTGAACTCCACCCAGGGTAAAGGGTTCCTAATCAGGCTAAGGCTCATGGACAACACAAAATACTCTATCTTAGGTGCTCACTCAACTAACAACCTACAAACTCTCATTCCCCACATGCCTGTCCCACCCAAGAAAGTGTGGCCCTTCTCCGCTCAACAGTCTCTCGGCTGCCCAACTTCCCTTCTAGGGCTTCAACAACAGGCTGGACTGGAAGTCTCAGAGCACTGTAGCTGCATTTTAGCACCTTAGGGAATCAATCCCCAACAATTCTCTCACTCAGAGAATTGCTCACGGGCCTGAAAAACTGCTTCTTCAATCATGTTCCAAGCTAACTAGGTACACCAACCAAAAAAAGGCTATGGGAACAGGCTCAGAAATGGTGAAATGGCCGTCTCAAGGATAACAAAATGCGTGAGTGAAAATGGTCATGGAATCATTGTCTGGATAACTGAGTGAAGGATGGAATCACTGTGAAACTCCTCGTGAAAGTGATGGTGAGAATGATGGTCCCGCTGCTGGTAAGAAAATCCCCGTGAAAAGTGACCAAATGAGCTAAGTCCCCCACGATATGAATGCATGTCCCCAACTTGACACTTGTCATATCAGAAGTTGCTTTGGTCCACTTGTCCCCAACTTTAGAACTTAGGATAAAATAATTATCCATACTTTATGCTTTAGGAAATGTTAATATAATATTCCCTTGACTTTTGGCCCTCCCTTTCCCTAACTGGTGAAGTTCATTCCCCCATCTCTTTTATCGTGGTTGGTCTGCGCACAATGATGTATTTTATATTAATCATGAGTAATGTACAAAGTAGGCGCATTGGCCTTTGACATCTAGGAATTCCAGCCTAATACCAAAACATAAGCATCCCAGCTTATAATAACTGGCTCACCAGCCTATAACACATATCATATACACGAGGCTCGTTGTCCTCCATGCTGTGCACACCTTAGTTACTGCACACGGTATCCAAGAATGCGCATACTACATAACTTTACTGTGTAGTTCATGCACGCACTATGCCACATGACGTGCATTACCAAATGAAGTCAAAACAACTCACCAGCTTAAGTACATTTATATTACATTTAAAATTGGGTTTGGCCGAGAGATATTACAATCCCCTCCCCTAATTTATACACTGTCCTCAGTGCATCATACACCCATATACAACAGAGTTTTCAAAAATATTAAAAAATATGCGGCTATTCTGTTCACATTGCATCCTCATACTCCCAAGTAGCATCCCCAGGACCGTACCAGGTCCATTGAACCTTTACAAGCCCTATGGCTTGGTTCCAGAGATGTTTGGCTTTCTGGTCCAAAATGCGCACCAGATGCACTTGAAAAATGACTTCTTGCTCCACCTGAATCACATTCCAGTCAATAACATGATTAACATCGGGTATATATTTCTTTAGCAATGATACATGGAAGGCATTATGAACAAACATAGATGCAGATAATGCAATCATATAAGCAACTGGACCAATCCTCTCTAGGATTTCTAATGGCCCACAAAATCTGGCTGCCAACTTTGCGCAACTTCCCAGCTTCAGGGAACTCCTGTTAGCTTTCACTTTCAGGAAAACATGATCACCCACTTTGAATTCTCTATGGGTTTTGTTCTTATTGACATAACATTTCTATCTGTCTTGGGCAACTTTTAAATTCTGCTTAATTTTTGTCATTTGGTCCTCCATCTCCCTGAGAAACTCTGGCCCAAATACTATCCTATCAGCTGGACTATCCCAAATCACTGGAGTATTGCAATTTCTACTGTAAAGTGCTTCAAATGGGCTCATCTTCAATGATGCCTAGTACCCATTGTTGTAAGCAAATTCTACCAAGTGTAGGTAGTCTTCCCATTTCGATGGTTTGTCCATCACATACATTCTCAATATATCTTCTATCACTCTGTTCACCCTCTCTGTCTGTCCATCAGACTCAGGATGATAAGCTGTACTAAAGTTAAGATTCATTCCGAATCCTTTGAACAATCCTTTCCAGAAATTCGAGGTGAATTTCGGGTCTCTGTTGGACACAAATTTTTTAGGAATCCCGTGCAATCCTGCCACTTCCTTCATGAAAATATCAACAACATCTGCTGCCTTGTGCGTAGTTTTCAGTGGAATAAAATGGCAACTTTCGTAAGCTTGTCCACCACCACCATGATTGAATCACGCAGCTTGTCTGTTCTAGGCAATCCCGTAATAAAATCCATTGTCACCACTTCCCACTTCCATTTAGGAATGGTTAAAGGTTGCAGCAACCATGTTGGGTTCCTATTCCAAGCTTTAACTTTCTAGCATTCCATACATCTAGCGATGTACTTGACAATCTCTCTCTTCATACCTAGCCAAAAGTAATGGCTCTTGATTGCTGCCACAGTTTTTTGATATCTAGGGTGCCCTGCATAAGGAACATTATGCATTTCATGCAAAATCACATGTTTCAAGTCCTGGACATTTGGAACAAAAATTATGTTCTTGCGCAACAATATTCCATCTATTCCCAACTTATAATTATCCACCTTCTGTAGCATCTTGCCCTACTGTAACATTGCTACCAATTCTCTGTATTGTAGATTTGCATTTGCAGCCTCCAAAATTTTGCTTTTAATATTAGTTTGATACATGCTAATGGCTGTAGCATGTAATTCATGCACCTTCCTGCTGAGTGCATCAACCACTTTATTCTCTTTCCCCTGGATATGCTTTATATCAAATTCATATTCACTTAAAAATTCTAACCATCTGCTTTTCCTAGCATTCATATTTGGCTGATCAAATAAATATTTCAGACCATTGTGGTTTGTTCTTAGCTCAAACCTCTTTCCTGTGAGGTAGTGTCTCCATTTCCTCAAGGCATGCACTATGTCTGCCAACTCCAAATCATGAGTGGCATAGTTTCTTTCATGATCCTTCAACTTCCTTGATTCATAACATATGAGAAACCCATTTTGATTGAGGATTGCACCAAGTCCTTCATTACATGCATTAGTGCATACGATGAAGTCTTCATCTGGGTCTGCAATCATTAATATTGGAGCGCTTGTCAATAATTGTTTCAAGTGTTGGAAACTCTTCTCGCAATCCAGTGTCCACTGAAACTTCACTCCCTTTCTTTGCAAAGAAGTGATTGGGTGTGCAATCTTTGAGAATACTTCAATAAATGTTCTGTAGTAGACTGCAAGACCCATGAATGATCTCACCTCTGTCACATTATTCAGTGCTGACCATTCTCTAATGGACTCTATCTTCTCAGGATCCACTGCTATCCCATCCTTTGAAATGATATGCCCCAAATAATGAATCTGTTTCTGATAAAATGTGCACTTGCTCAATTTTGCATATAACTGACGCTCCCTTAATACTTGCAACACCATCCTCAAATGATGTTCATGCTCTTTCTCTGACTTGGAATATATAAGAATGTCACCCAAAAAGACAATGACAAACTTGTCCAAATACTCTCGGAAAACACCGTTAATTAAGCACATGAAAACAACTGGTGCATTAGACAACCCAAATGGCACCACTGTGAACTCATAATGACCATACCTTGTCCTGAAGGCAGTCTTGCTGATATCTTCTTCTTTAATCCTTACCTGATGGTATCCTGATTTGAGATCTATCTTTGAAAATATCTTTGCATCCTTCAATTGATCAAAGAGATCATCAATCCTTGGCAGAGGATACTTGTTCTTAACAATCACTTTATTCAACTGTTTGAAGTTAATGCATAACCTTAGTGTTCCATCTTTCTTTCTCACAAACAAGACTGGGGCACCCCAAGGTGACATGCTTGGGCATATATACCCCTTCTTCAGAAGTTCTTCAAGCTTCATTTGCAACTCCTTCAATTCTGGTGTACTCATTCTGTAAGGAGTCTTTGATACTGGCGCTGCTCCAGGCATCAAATTTATAGAGAAATCAATGTCTCTCCTTGGGGGTGGTCTGGGTACCTCCTTGAAAACATCTTCAAAATCTTCCAGAACTACATAATCTTCCAAATTTGGCACCTTATCTCTAGGTGTATCTACTAAATGAGTTGCAATTATTTGACATCCTTTTCTATAACATTTCCTCAGCTGCAGTGCTGAAATTTCTCTAATGGTTACTTCCTTGGGAATTCCCTGTACCTTCCTTAGTTTCCCTTCCTCATCCAGGCAAGTAAATTCTTTGTTGTGACAGTATAAGAGAGTTTGATGTTGGTCCAACCAATCCATCCCAATTAGACAGTCATAGGAACCTAAAGGCAAGATGTTTAAATCTACCTTGGTGTTCATTCCATTCATGTATATGAGGCATGACTTAACCATCTCATTATATTTTCTTCTGGCTCTTGTAGCCAGTTGCACCAACCAGGATTTCCCATGCTTTCTTCTTGGCAATTGTAAACTTTCCACCATCTTAGGGTCTATATAACTATGACTAGCTCCTGAATCAATTAAAATAACAATGGTTTGGTTTTTGATCATACCTTCCACTTCAATCATGTGGGATTGATACTTTGCTTGCTTGTTGTCCAGGGCTGCATAAATCCTTGGCACATATCTTCCCATGTCCTCCACTGTTTCATCTTGCTGTACATTGTGAACAACCCTACCCTTTTCACCTCTGTGAGGACAATCTCTGAACCTATGGTCCCCTTTACAACCCCAACATTGCATAGGTGGCTTCCTTGGCCCTTGACTCCCTGTGTCAATCGTTCTAGGTTCTTTAGGAGTTTGCTGCCCTTGTGGATTATTTCTGAAGAATGGTGGCTTAGCTCCCCTCTTCCTCTGATCCATATTGAATTTCTTATTGTATTCCCAAGCCTTTTGGAAAGCTGGCCTTGCTTTCTGCTGATCATATAGGCATTTAGCTCTCCTTATGGTCTCTTCTAATGTCTTGGGAACATCATACTTTATTTTGTCACTGATGAATGATGGCAATCCACTCAAATACCTTTGAATTTTTACTATCTCATCCTTGATGAAAGAGACATAATTCAACAATTCCATAAACCTTCTCTCATATTCATCTATGGTCATACTTCCAAGCTTGAGTTCAAAGAACTCTTTCATTTTCTTGTCATAGTATCTCTTAGTCAAGTACTTCTTCTGAAAATACTTCTTGAATTCCCTCCAAGTAACACTTTTCTCTACAATGTGCTGCACCTGCACAAGTTGATCCCACCACATGGAGGTCTTTCCTTTGAGTTGATAGATAGTGATTCTACCTTCTACATGAGAAGAATAAGTATGCAATTGAAAATACTTTCTCATGCCCAACAACCATGTTTCTGCATCTTCATCCTTCTTGTGCTCACCTTCAAATGTAGGAGGATTGATTTTTTTCATTTCTCCTCGCAACTCATCCACCCCAGATCTCTTATACCTTCTGAAAGGGGATAGAATCGAGCTGTTGCCTGCTCTCTTATTGGAATGCCTTTGGGAACGATGGTGATGTCTACTAGCACTTTTTGATTTTCTTTTCTCCTTTGAAGGCTTGTGACTCCCAGATTTACTTGAGCCACTCTCCTTAACCAATTTATTTTCTATTCTGTTCAAACCCTCCAATAGCTTTATGTTGAATTCATCCTGCTGCTCTTTGGCTTTCATAAGCCTTTCATTATTAGATTTATGGATTTGGACATCCTTCTGCAAATTCTTAATCGTCTCATCCATATCTATGTTTTCATTCCTTTCTTATCCATGTCCGTTGGAGTTCGTTCCTTCAATGCCCAAATGGACATCCACCCCTCTGCTCTCATCTTACTGACTATAATTCCCCTATGCTTCTTCCATTCCTATGGACTCTGCACTGGTCTGATCTGATCGAGTTGTTGTTAATTTTGCAAAACATGCAGCCATCGAAACTTATCAGGCTAACAATTCAACAATTCATGAGAATATGCACCATTTTGGTTCAATATACTCATCAGAATTATCTCTCTCGATTTCCTGGTGTTATCACCATGAAAATTCTAGATAAGACCCAAGTCTTGAAAATACAGATGCACAGTGCCTTCAGAGATACATCTGTGCAAAGAAGGTGGTTTTCCGAAACCACTTTCGCCAAGACGCGGTATCACGTGTCTCAACATGTCAAATCCACCACTTGTGGAGCGGGCGATGGCTAATTAGATCATCCTGCTTCACTCATTCGGTACTTTGCAGCCATGCGATGTCAGCTGAATGCCACCATGTAATGAACTCAAAATATAATCATTCGAAATGGATTAGCCGAGCATGGCAACCCAACGCTCTTGTACGTAATCTGTCTGCGCTTCATAATTGGAATTCTATAATTACTAATCCTCAAGTATGAAGGTATCGGCATATCCATAACTGAAGTAATCTCCAAACTGCTCGACTTTATGCTCTTTGTAAAATCATTTTGGTATCCACAACCTGAGATACATGGACAAGGCTAAATTGAGTGAGACTGGTTATTTGGGCAACATGCTAGACTTTCCTGCGAATAAGGAGGAAAGGGTCCTTGTGCACATTCTAGCAACTAAATTCCACACAGAGCCGGCTATAGAATCGCGGTTGGAAGTCAAGCTGAATCCCACTATGAAGGATTTAGTCATCAATAGGCCAGCCGCTAAGAAGAAAAGGAGCAAGCGACAGAAGAAGGAGGAATCTACAGCTAAAGCGGTCGAAAGTGTTGGAGAGAATCAACTGGTCTAGTTAGATTCTTCTTTAAAGGAGGAGATCGCTAAGCTGAAGTGAGTCTTCAACTAAAATTAAGCATGTTTCAACAAATTTTTGAATAACCAGTAGCAGAGGTAAGGAGCACCAGAGATAATAGGCCTGTTCTTAAACAACCCTTTTCACAACAGGCTAACTGCTGTCATTCCCCTTTTGTAATTTTGTGATTAATACGATTATATAAATACAGAAACAGATTTTAGACTGTTTTATTACAATTTCTATCTGGTGGTGTTATGAATCTTGTTTTCTTTTATAATTTTCTTTTATTGTAAGCTTATATTTCACTTTCATCTGTCTGAATCAGAGGACAATAAAATTCAGAATTCTTTTTAATTAATGTTTCAATGCGGTTGTGTGTTTCTTTTTCTTCTATTATTATGCAAATTAAACTCAGACTCATCGCCTTCCAAGTGACTTCGCGCGCACTAAACTTCGACCTGTACATTTATATTTATCATGCATAGCAATATCACAAGGTAAAACATTTTTTCGCGCACCTATATCTACTGTGCATTTCTTCTTCGTCGCACCGACAACTTGCGCGCACTACTTTTGTGTTGTGCGCCAATATCCACTGCGCACATTTTTGGTACCGCACACCGATATTCCACATGCATTTCTCCCTATGCATTGCACCATGTCAAAGTTCAACATAGTCCATCACACACAATTATCTGCGTGCACTACTGAATACATTGTCGCGAGACAACTTATACTCATACTTATGCGCGTACCAACAAAACTCCTCTGTGTTAAGCAATACTTGCGCACCCCATGTGCACATTACTATGTGTGTGCTCACCGCGCAAGGCTAAATTTAGCGCATGTATTCGTTCATAATAATCTTTCATGCGACGCCACAATTTACCGCGCACACTTGCACGCCAATGTTTTCCCCGCGCGGTGCCAAAATTCACCGTGCACGCCAGCACACCAACATTTTCCATGAACGCTTCGTGACTCGAATTTTGGTCACTTCGAAGTTACTCTTCTATGAATATTCACTTCAAATGAACCCCTATGGCCAATCCAAGATCAGTGTTGAACTGAAGCTCTGATACCAATTTGTAACATTCCCTCGACCACCCGCAGGCTGAGGGACACCACTCTAGAGCAACCTCTCATGCTCTGACACCAGTTGGTAACATTCCCAGCCTTAACAAGCCAAACCATGCTACTCTAGGGAACGCTTTCGTTCCCTTACTGTGGAACATACGGTAACATACCCAGTAGTCAACTGAGCTATGCCACATAAATTTACTCTTTCAACTGCATGCAACTAAAACATATACATACAACACTCTTGCAAAAGCTTTACATATAAACATAAACAAACAATTACTTTATGTAATATATGACTTTTATACTGAAATAAAAGTAACTACAGATATGCAACATATACAGGGAATTAGCCATAAACATACAAACAATTATAATCACATATATGATAAACTGTAACATAGGCATGTAAATAACAAAGCAACATATCATTATATCATACTATTTGTACTTATCTTGGAAATATTGTCACCAACTACGTACAGACCATCCATGAGCCTCCCAACCTTAGACTACACTGTTCATCACTCTCAACAGTGAGTCATCCCTGAGTTGGGACTGAACTCCACCCAGGGTAAAGGGTTCCTAACCATGCTAAGGCTCATGGACAACAGGAAAGACTCTGTCTCAGGTGCTCACTCAACTAACAACCTATAACCTCTCATTCCCCACATGCCTGTCCCACCCAAGGAAGTGTGCCCCTTCTCTGCTCAACAGTCCCTCAGCTACCCTACTTCCCTTCCAGGGCTTCAGCAACAGGCCGGACTGGAAATATCAGAGCACTGTAGCTGCAATTTAGCACCTTCTAGAATCAATCCCCAACAATTCTCTCACTCGAAGAATTGCTCACGGGCCTGACAACCTGCTTCTTCAATCCTACTCCAAGCTAACCAGGTACACAAACCGAAAAAAGGCTATGGGAATAGGCTCAGAAATGGTGAAATGGTTGTCTCAAGGATAACATAATGCGTGAGTGAAAATGGTCATGGAATGATTGACTGGATAACTGAGTGAAGGAAGGAATCACTGTGAAACTCCTTGTGAAAGTGATGGTGAGAATGATTGTCCCACTGCTGGTAAGAAAATCCCCATGAAAAGTGACCAAATGAGCTAAGTCCCCCATGATATGAATGCATGTCCCCAACTTGACACTTGTCATATCAGAAGTTACTTTGGTCCACTTGTCCCCAACTTTAGAACTTAGGATAAAATAATTATCCATACTTTATGCTTTAGGAAATATTAATATAATATTCCCTTGACTTTTGGCCCTCCCTTTCCCTAACTGGTGAATTTCAGTCCCCCATCTCTTTTATCGTGTTCTGTCTATGTGCAACGATGTATTTTATAATAATCATGAGTCATGTACAAAGTAGGCGCATTGGCCTTTGACATCTAGGCATTCTGGCCTAATACCAAAACATAATCATCCCAGCTTATAATAACTGGCTCACCAGCCTATAACACATATCATATACACGAGGCTCGTTGTCCTCCATACTGCGCGCACCTTAGTTACTATGTGTGGTATCCAGGAATGAGCATACTACATCACTTTACTGTGCAGTTCATGCGCACACTATGCCACATGACGTGCATTACCAAATGATGTCAAAACAACTCACCAACTTAAGTACATTTATATTACATTTATATTACCTTTTGTTTCCTTCTTTGGTGTCTGACAGGAGACACCTCTGGACTACTTACAGGATCTTCCAATGCATAAAAATTTCTTTCTAAGTAAGGAGGTGAGTGGTGTCCACAAGCTCTGCTGACACTTCTGGAATAACCAGCTCTTCCACGATCATCCCTTCTTTCATGGCACCTGCCTTCTTCCTCTTGTCTTGAGTTTGATCCCTTCTTCGTTTGTCTCTAGAACTGATTTAAGCTCTGCAACACTCGAGCATTTATATGACTTTTCTCTCTCATCAGTCTCTCGTTGTCTTCTTTGTAGCTCTACACTTCCATATTTAGGCTTCTTACAATTTCTATCAACGTTTCTTGCTCCCCTTTTTCCTTGCATCCATTGGACTCTGTCTCTGCATTAACAACTCTGGTATTTTGGCCTTCAGCCTCCTTATCATGACTGGAGGCTCCCTCACCTTCTTCCATTTCCTCAATATGCATCCCGAGTTGATGTGCTTAAGCCCCTTAATTCTGCAAAATGTGCAAGCGACCATTTTGTTAGAATTATGCATATGATAAATTTTTTTTCCAAACCATGCTACAAGTCTCTTTCTCTTTTTTTTTGTTCATGGAGATCATATCCCCATTCTCCGAAAATAACTGTGTCCTGTTATCCTTGGCTGTCACAGAATTTCATCCTGCACAGGTGCTTCCTTCAAACCACTTCCCAAGCGACCATGATTAGAACCCGCAGCTAAATCCTTCCTTAACACTTTTCTGTCTCGAAGACAACCAATTTGGTCCTTAGCCCTCCTCCCCTAAGCTCTCAATATGCATATGACCATGACCATGACCCAACGCTTAGTTGAAAAAGCACTTGTCTAGAGCTTCGGGACTTCAAAACTTTCATCCAGGACCAGATCAACGGTCCTTGTCCTCTTTCACGATCAACGATTGAGATCCACTTCAAGACTCCACGCTTCAGGAGACTCAACTTTTCTCGCTTGTCTCCTCTTAGAACGATTTTACCTGGAGTTCATGATCTGTCAATGGGTGTCCTCCCATAGATCAGTGACCATGAATTGATTCGGCTCTTCGGGCTTCGAAAGTTTCAAACTTCCCTCCTGCACTTTCTCCCAGAGTGCTTTCACCCAAAGTCGACGATCCTTTGACGTGTGTCTTCTGGAATCAATGGTCGATAAGTACTCTGAACTTTTGGCCTTCGAGAGTTTTCGACCCAATGCAACGTGTCAAATATTTCCCTTATGGAGTGCCCAGTCTTCAGACCACACGATCTATCACCATGTGGTGAAATACTAGAAGCGGACACGTGGCTCAATCAGGCGGGTGACACGTGTCACATTCTAATAAACTTTTCAATATTCCAAATGCTCAAATATTACTGACATGTGGCACACATCCCATGTGTCCACATCATCCCAGGTGACGTCCGTAAGCCATGTCACTTCAGAAATTCCAAGGGTCCACATCACCTCTAGGTGATATCATCGTGCCCCACCACTTCGACTCTTCGGGCTTCGAGACCTGGAGAGTTTTCATACTAGCACACTTCCAATTCTCCCGAACTCCAAATTATCGAATTGGCCAATCTGTCGCCATGTGTCCTCCTGGATCGGATGACCAAGATTCACATCCAGTCTTCACCCAGAGTCCACGGATCTACACCGCGTGTCCTCCTTAATCTGACGGTTGAGGTTTACTTCGAGACTCCGGACTTTGGGAAACTCAAACCTTAACCCCCTTTTTTTTTAAATGTTTCTATTCGAAGCTCACGATCTAGTGATGCGTGTCTCCCATGGATCGATGACTATGATTTATTTATGACTCTGGACTCTCGAAATCTTAAACTTCAAAACTTATCTGGCCCCACCGGATTTATCCGAAGCCCTAGATCTGGTGACGTGTGGGTCACGACATAACGACATCTTAGATCCTTTCGGGTCTTTGTGTTTTGGAAATCTCAAACTTTAACTTGTCTAGCCCCACTGGATTTTATCTGAATCCCTAGATCTGGTGACACATGGCTCTCGACAGATCGACGGTAGAGATCCTTTCGGGTCTTCGTACTTCGGAGAACTCAACTCTCAACCTTTGCTTTCCTCATAAGTGCGCGGATTTTTGCAGCGTGTCCTCCTGGATCGAACGAATGAGATTCACTTCGGATCTCCACGGTCCAGAAATCTCAATCCTCAACTTTCGCTCTTTGGAGGTTCGTCGCGCAAGTACTAATAGGTCACATCACTTCATGCCTTTCAAATTGCGGGGGCATGCATCGACGGTTTGGAGTAACCCACTTTTCGCCCCGTAATTCTCCTGATGCTGACATGTAACCCCTTAGCGAAACTGTGGTTTGGATTGCGGGACTGCCTTGGGAAACTATCTCTCGTGCAACTTGGTTCCCTGTAATGCCTCCTGTCCTTTGATCTTTCTCTCCCATGGGATCCGACGGTTGTGACCTTAACCCTTGCTTCCTTTACATCAGATGACCCCTGTTCACCTTTCCTCCGATCCAACGATCTCGAATCTCTCCTGATCCTACTCTGGCGATCGCTCTTGAATTTGAAGGGGACGATCACGATCCTTTGAACCCCTTACAATGGATCTCTGACGTTCTATCTCCTGCGTAGATTCTGTAACGCCTTTCCTCCTAAGATTTTCAACTTTGCGGTTCAGAGTTCGATCTCAACCACGAGGCTCTGACCAATAGACACAACCCATACCGGCCCGATGTTTCAACTAGAAGCACTGATACCAATCTATAACATACCCAACCACCCACAGGTCGGGTATGCTACCTTCAATCCCACCCTTGGACTTCTTTCTCTTACTGATAACTTCTTTAAAATTTAAGGATGCATAAAAGAAAATACTTTAACGACATGCACAACAATATCTGGCAAGCATGCATAATCTAAGATTCAATTAAACAATAATTAAATACACAACAGAATACATTCATACACATATAATAATATCACAACAAATAACACTTATCTTTATGAAATATGACACCAACGGGCTGCAAACCAAGGACGTTCCACCAAACTGTAGACACCACTGCTCCAAATCTCAACAATAATGTCACCCCCGAGCCAGGGATATGAATCCATAAGGATGGTTCCAGAGTGTTCTTGGGTTCCCAAACTAATCATCTCTCAAGATCTCACAATTTTCCCAACACCCACAACAATCAAAGTACCCATCTCTCTTCTACCCAGCCTGTGCCACCTGAGAGAATGGACCTCCACCCTTCTCTGCCATGCAATCCCTCAGGCAATCCTTCTCCTTCCTGCCAGGGCCTCCAACACAAATGGTCCAAAATATCAATGTTGGAACTCTTAGGACTCATAGTTTTGAGCAAAACAGGGCACATGCCAATGCATTTCAGACATGCAGGCTCCAGGTCACAGTTGGATCACACTAGCGACCACTACAACCAACTATCCCGTGGCTAATTCTTTAGCAGCTCCATTCCATTTCCCAAGACAAGATACATATGAGGATGGATCAATGAATGGGTTAGGGAGTGCATGGGAGTGCATGAGGGAATGTATAGGAAATCAATGAACAAGCCATCGGTTGAACCCCCCCCATCAGACCAGAGGCGGGTTTAAGTAACTTCGTGGGGAAAACAAGAACCTCCTAGCCTTCCCCAAGAAGCTCACGTAACTGATCCCCTCCCTTAGACAAAAAGGGAAATTAACATAGGAATAAACACTTATCCACTGAAGCCCCCTCTCTTGTGGAATCATAGCCCCCTTTAACTCTAGTCCTTATCCGTCTAGCAACCAATGATGTATTTATTATTAATAATGATAAAAACATTACATGTCTTGTGCACACTGGCCTTTTAATAATTGTTTGGGCACTCTGGCCTCTCAGCATTGTAACAATACATTATTTAAAATGGGGGTTCAAAACATGGGGTGTTACATCCATAGTTCTACACTGGTCATTTGGATCCAAATACGCAAATCCATCCATATAGTTGGAAAGGGTCGAAACTTGATCTAGAAGGAACAATACCACTGTATAATTTGTAGGCTGGACATTGGTAGTCATAACTAGCTCATGACTTGAGACATTGATGTTCTCTACATAAGGTGGAGTAGAGTCATCATATAAAATATGAAAGTGGTTGTCATCCCATAAATGACAACTATCCATATACTAATCATCACAATCGTCCTTGTAACCATACCAAGCATGTATTTATTGATTATATTATGTCGTGATGTAAATGTCGATGATTTCCTTCTTATATATCTCATTCCTTGCAATATAAGAGTACCAAGAATCACAATCATGCTCAAGATCATACCAAGCAAGTTCTTCTTGAGCATATTTTACCAGAATGCCAGGATAAATACGAAGGTATTCCTTTATTATATCATCGAGAGATTTTAGGAACATTGGAAATTTTGCAGAGGTTGGAGTGCACCACATATCCATCATAAAAACCTCATATAAGATACGAAAATAAATCTATGAAAATCCTCTATCCAATGACATTAATTTGGTAGCAATATGAGCACCTTGTCAAAAGTAATGAGCTCTGCAGTCTCACCACCGTCATAAAAAATCCTAAAAATGATTGATTTTAAATCAATGATATCTTCACTTCCGGAGCTTCGATTCAAATGATTTTTGTTTTTTGAAATTGGGTGAATTTGTGAGAGGAACCCGGATATACAATTTGTTTGGGAAAATTCAACACCAATTACTACAAAGTTTTGAATAATCGCGCGGTCGTCTGCGGAAAACCCTGAAAAATTGCAGATTTTAAAATGACAATATCTTCACTTCTCGGACTTTGTTTCAGACAATTTTTTTTTTTTTTGAAATTTATTGTTTTCCAAGAGGAACTCAGATCTATTACCATTTTCATCAAATTCTGCACATAAATTTACAAGAATTGTTTGGAATGTCGCGACCCTCTTTTTTCTTTGTCTTGTAAAACCTTGCAAAATAATAATAATAAAAAGTGTCCCTTTTTTTGGCTGAAGAAAGGGCTCTGATACCGCTTGTTAAGTACCAAATACCTAAATATAGAACGACCACAATAGATCCAAAGAACAATATAGAAAAAAACCCACTTTATTATTATCAAACCCTTAGGATAGGGAAACGCCATACAATAGATCCTATTACGGAAGGGATCCACTCTTGTTCACCTGCCTCTTCAAAGGGGAAACCTCCTACTGAGATACCACTCCAAATACAATACTTCTTGAGTTTCCCATTACATTGCTTTAACCCATTTATATAGCGCTACAAACCACCTAAGAACATTCTATAGGAGGAACCTTCTAGAAGCGGGACCTTCTTGTAAGTTCTCTTACATTTATTTCATTCACACTAGGCCTTATGTATTAAAAGTGGCCTTTATACATAAAAATACTTATCTACAATTATTACCCTTTTTTACCTCCCTAGGTACCCCATATTATTCCTCCTAGATACACTACATTGTATGCCAAGCTAAGTAAGTGCATCTTTTATCAAAATAAGTTCATTACTTGGGTTATATTATTTCAGCAAAGGGGATAGTAGTTGATCCTAAGAAGATAGTGGCCATTAGAGGATGGCTAATGCCAAGAAAAATGTCACAAAGGTCAGATCATTCATGGGTCTTGCTTGTTATTATTGAAGATTCCTAAAAGGATTCTCAAATATTGCAAGCCCAATCACTTCTTTGGAAAACAAGGGAGTGAAATTTGAATGGACTTACAAGTGTGAAGAGAGTTTTTAGCAGCTGAAGGACATATTGACAAGTGCGCTAGTCTGGAAGATTGCAGATTCAAATGAAGACTTTGTTGTGTGCACGTATGCATGCAAGGAAGGGCTCGGTGGAGTCCTCACACAAAAGGATCATGTGGTATGCTATGAGTCCAAAAAATTAAGAGAGCATGAGAGAAATTATTCTACCCATGATCTAGAATTAGTATCCATTATTCATGCACTAAAAATGCAGAGACATTACATCACGGGAGGAAACTTGAGCTAAGGGCAGACCACTATGGTTTGAAACAATTTGTTGGACAACCCACATTAGATGCTAGTCAAACTAGATGGATGGAATTCCTTAGTGAGTATGAATTCAAAATTAAACACATCAAAGGAAAAGATAATCGAGTGGTTAATGCACTCAATAGAAGAGCGCATGAGATATATATTGTAGCAATTAGCATGTACAAGACTGATCTAAAAGATAAAATTATTGCAACAACAAATTCAGATCAACACTATTTAGAAATAAAAGAAACATTACATCAAGGAAATTTACAACAAACATTTAAATATTATGAGTTGCAAGAATATGGAATTCTCATGTACATAAGCAAGGTCTATGTGCAAAATTCCACTGAGCTGAAAAATGCAGTGATGAGGGAAATGCACAATGTGCAATATGTTAGGCACCCAAGATAGCATAAATCATTTGTAGTGGTAAGAAGCCAATACTTTTGGCCAGGATTGAAGAAAGAAGTGGCTAATTACATAGCGAGATGTCTAGAGTGCCAAAAGGTGAATATTGAGCATAGACATCCAGCTGGGTTGTTGTAGCCATTACCCATTCCAGAATGGAAATGGGAGGTAGTCACAATGGATTTTATTACAAAGTTTCCCAGGACAATGAAGTATCATGATTCCATCATGGTAGTGGTGGACAAATTAACTAAGGCTATACACTTTATCCCAGTAAAGACTACACACAAAGCATCAAACATTGGAGAGATCTACATGAAAGAACTTTCCAGGTTACATGGAGTGCCCAAGGCAATAATTTCAGACATAGAACCAAATTTTACATCCAATTTTTGGAAAGGTTTGTTCAAATGTTTTGGGATAAATCTAAATTTTAGTACACCGTATCACCCAAAGTCAGATGGGAAAATGGAGAGGACTAATAAAATAATTGAGGACATGCTTAGAATGTATGTGATGGAACAACCATCAAGGTGGGAGGATTATATCCACTTAGTGGAATTTGCTTACAATAATGGGTATCAAGCCTCATTAAAAGTGAGCCCATTTGAAGCATTGTATGGCAAGAAGTGTAACACATTAGTGAGATGGGATAACCCAACATACATAGCGGTTATTGGGCCAGATTTGTTGAAGGAAATGGAAGAGAAAATGACAAAGATCAAGCATAATTTAAACGTTGCTCAGGACGTACATAAAATTTATGCAGACAATAATAGAGTTTTCAAATATTTTAAAGTGGGCAAACATGTATTTTTAAAAGTGAAAGAGAAGAAAAGTTTGCTAATATTGGGTAGCTACCCAAAGTTGGTAGCAAGATATTGTGGAACTTTTGAAATCTTATAGAAGATAGGCGTAGTTACATATATGCTAGCATTTCCTCCATCCATGAGAGTGCATAATGTATTTCATGTGTCATTATTAAATAAATATGTTCTTGACCCTAACCACATAATTGATTGGATTGTGATCCAGGTGGAACACGAAGGGGATTTCCGAGTGGAAGCGATACACATCTTGGATTGGAAAGTCAAAGTGATTAGGAACAAAGCCATAGGTTTGGTAAAGTTTCAATGGACCTGCTACAATCCTGAAGAAGAAACATGGGAGAAAAAAGAAACTATGTGGGAGGAATAACCACAATCTTTTGTCAATTTTGAAGAAAACAAAATATAAGAATGCAAGATTCCATTTTGAGCAGCTAGAGTTCCAGAACCACATCTCAAATTCCTAGAAAACCTACATTGGGGGCCCTGATAAAAGAATGGTACAACCCGATAGACTGAGAATAGTGAAGGGGGTGCATTCCTTGGGTTAGCGGGTTGAGAGGAACGAGGGATTATGGTTGGAACTGTTGTTGGAGTATAAAAATTGCAGAATTCGTATTTCCCAAGTCTTATGATGTAAGTTTGTACATGTGTATCAACATAGTGTTATGCATCGAGGACGATGCATAATTGCAGGGGAGGGGGAATGTAACGTCCCCGCTATAATCCTCAGTTTAAATAATGCTTAAGGCGGACATAATGTATGGCTTTTGCCAAGTGATGCATGTGAAAATTATATTTCTAAATTTTAATAAAGAAAATGTGATGCCAACTGCTAAGGGGATATGGACAAAGATGGGGGTTGATTAATCCACGAGGGAGGGGAAGGTCTAGGAGTGTCTAAGAGGGTCCCAAGGGGGGAAATTATTCACAGGTATTAATCCAAACCCACATTCATGAATTTTTATTATGATTATGTATTTGTAATGTTCTAACAAAGATAAATCCATAAATTACCCAATTAAATGACCATTCATTTGCAATTCATGAAACCCTAATGAATTTAATCAACTCATAGAAGAGGTGAAGAACTTACCTGTGTTGAAGAACCCAACTTACATGTAACCCAATGACTTCATAGACGTAGCCATACCTTGATACTTGACCTAACAAGTGCAACACAAAGTGGGGGACGAATCTCCACCGAACCGTATACCTTGCTACTCTAATATTCAGTAGCAAGTCACCCCCGATGCCTCAATAAACTACCCAACCAACAATTCTTTAGCCTTTCTCTTAACCAAGGAGAGATGTCATTTTTATCATTTTTTTCCTCTTTATATAGAGTCCATCCGTGGTAAAGAACTGAATCCATATGATCCTTTATTTGCTTATTTATTGTATTTTAGGGTTTATTCCCAATTTCCTTTACTTATTTTACCATTTTCTTCAATTACCCAAGTATCCATAATAAGTACTTATTATGACTCCCTTTAGAATAATTATTATGTACTTATTTATTATTATTTATTCATATAAGTACTTATTGTGATCATTTTAGCATGATTATTATATTTCTGTATTATTATTGTTTATTTATATATATAATAATAATATGGGACATGACATACACCCCTCCTTCAAGGAACTTCATCTCAAAGTTAGTTTTGATTGTGTCACTTGTTGATTTTTAGTTAGCTCACCAAATCCTCCACAACACCCTTGTTAGCTCATGAACCTTCCACAACACCCTCTGCTGGACTAGTATAAATCCACCCAAGTGACTACATAAGGAATCAAAAGTACACATCATAACATCAGGGAAGTGCAAGTACTCTCTAGCTGTCCTTCTCGAATTTTGGAACCAGGATTAAAGCCTACTAGTCTATCTAGATCCCCAAGGCTCAAGACCTCATCTACCCAAGAAAGCATCTAGATTGGTACTCATGTACACCGAGTATCTTGAAAGGATGACCTAAATCCCTCCACAACTTCTAGGTACAACCCCAGGCATCAAAGTCCAATCCCACAACACTACCGATGAGAAACGCTCCAACCATTCTTCGGTACTTCGACATCACAACTCCAATACAAGGCATAATAATTGCTGGCATAAGTAGTACATTGAGTTGTCCCCAACCCATAAGATGACACTTTTAATATTCTCCTTCATGGTTATGGGCTCCCACAAGATCATCCGTTAACCTGGCCCTTTCAGCCCACAATCATGACCCTCTCGATCCACTGTGGAGAACCTGACAATCACCACCTCACAACATGCAATCATTTCATTAGTCATTATATCGATGTTTCAAAGAAAGAATCCACATGCTCCAACATGTCATTTTTAAACATATCATCATAAAAAAATCTACATGTAAGTACCAAATGCCATCACATAATGACATGCTGCCATAATATTATAACATAAACATGTCTTTATCATCAAGATGAAACCACATGTTAACATCATTAATATAATAATCATCAAGATTCATCAACAAAATCAATTTCACTAACCTGCATAAATAATAGTGAATACCAACTTTTATATCTAAGAATATCATCGAAATATCCATCTACCATATGGATCTTTTTGGTTAAGTTTGTCAACTTGGGATGGATGATTAATACCATGAGTGCTAGGTTCTCATAAATTAGATACCAATTGATTTTTGACACTCATTTCCCGTTCCTTCAACCAGAAGGTTGAAAAATTAGGGGATAAGTATAATCATCCTATCAAATGTCAAGTTTCCCATTTAATTCATTTCATATTTCTTTGAGTACACAAGCATTTAATTCGTTTATGTGCATAAAGTCACTCAATCGTGCCAAGACTCCTCCTAAACAGTCACATGTAAATAAAATCCAACCTTTTTCCATTAAGTTCATAATCCCAAACAACAACGATCATATCCACAACAAACATTCTTGAAAGCAGAGGGAAGAGTCTCAAAGCAACTATCCCTCTCATCTTTGATTCTACTCCAATATGAAATATCCATTGCTTATGCTCTAACATAGTACCAATTAGAAGCATGTCAATCACGAATTATGTAATTGATTGTCTTTACCTAGTTAATCCATTGTAGAGTCCCAATCAAACATATGAGTTAGTGTGAATGATGGTGTGGTGCAGTTAATCTATAACCATGTAATATCAAAGTGCACAACAATTTTCATAGCAACACAATTCGAAGCTTACACACTGATGGAATATCCATTGGGTTATATTAGAAACAAAACCTTGTTCATTAACATGAATTCACAATTCGAACAAGAGGCAATTAGTTCCAACAAGAGCACAATCAATATCAACATTGTCACATCCATGAATCTTGTATCCAACTACAAATTCTTACAACAAAATAACCCAAGTAAATAACCAATGTTAGCAACCAATTCCTCCAATTATAGATCTTGAGAAAGGTGTATCCTTTTCATATGTTCAAACTATTTGGGAATACATGCTTGATGAGGTCCTTGGTAGTGCCTCATAATGTGTTAATAATTGTGGTGTAAATTTCCATTCTAATCCTACTAGGACCATAATACCATTGTCATCCCTTTAATCTAATTCTATTACCAGTAATTAAAACAGATTTGTCCCTGTGTTTAGATCATGTTTCCATCATAAAATAGCATAGAAAATGATAAGCATTCATAGTACATTCATTATAATTTATCATTACATTCAAACATCCCATCGAATCATGAATTAAGATGCATTTTCCTCGGGTTCCTTATCATATTTAAATGACTCAGACTTACTAGAGTGATCTTGGGAGGATATTAACATAATGTATTTAATAGTGAATTTGAATCATCTCAAATAGTAAAATTGATACATCCACAATAATTGAAGAGAAGATAACGTTCATTGCTTAAGGCTCATCCACCATTATTATCATTTGTTTAAGGATCAAATCTCAAGAACATAGTGAGATTAATCGAAACAATGAAGAAATTTACCACAATCCTTCAAATCAGTCAGATCACACATTAAAAGTGTTCATTATTTAGGTTTGGAAAGAGACCACAAACCTGTAGTGAAATCAACATTGAAGAACCCTTAAGAACCATCTAGAAACCAATGTAATATCAACATCTCATACCAAGGCGTTCGATGGTTGGTTTCATTTATTGGCTTGAGGATGTTCTAAATCATAAATAAACTCACACGTTACAATAAGAACAAGTATGAGATATGAATTTTATTCAGAGTATAAACCCTAATTTCCTCAAGTTTTATCTTTGTCATAATCAAAAGTCAAAAGATGTTGTTTCTAATGGGAGATGTGAACATTATGATGATGCCTATAGGTACGAACTTTCCAACGAAGCCATTCAACCTAGGGTTAGGGTTACTTGATCAATTCATTTTGTTACCTTTCTTCCCTTCTTCAAAAGGTGATGTCCTCAAAGAAACCTCAAGAAGATAACCTTGCATAACATTGACTATTTATAGTTCAACCATTCACTCTCCGTAATATTATAGGGAAATGGTAATAGACCCTTAGTTTCCCTATGTAATATAAAACACATACAAGGATTACCACCCCATAACAGTACATGTGAAAATGACATAAGCCCATGAAGAGCATAAAATATAACTCTAGGAAAGGTATCCACTTATAATGTTATATCCCCAATCTCCTCTTCCCCTCCTTCCAAAACAATACTAAAATCCCTACTACCATGCAATTGCCCTTTTCAAACCTGTTGAAAGACTTGTTTTTCTTCCATTCCTAGAAGATCCTACACTCAAGTTTGCAGTCTATTGTCACCAAAAAATGCATTGAGTGCCAACCTGGAATAATAATAACAAAACTTGCAGAATTTAATATCCAATCAGAATTAGGTTCATTGGAGTAACTAATTGGTGGGTATATTCCTTTGCTTTCCATAGCCAACCCTACATTTAATTTTTCTAGCCCTAACAACATCCCCAATAACACCACCTTTGATTATGGTGTTTGTCTTCCCAAAGAGAGCCACTCTACCTCTACTCTTGGTAATGACATCAAATCAACTGGTCTTGTCAGATTCAAGGCATATTTGTAAAGGTTGATTGATGAAAATTATCATGGTTTATACTTAAATCTGGAAGAGAAGCAGCCTCAATACCAATAACACCAACATGAAGATATCAAATTCAATAGCACCTACTTATCAACTTCGTATCCATATGCTGATTATATATTCAATATGCCACTTGTTCAGATGCTATTGGGGAAATTCCACAACTGACTCCAGAGAGGCTTGGCCTTTCAAATTAGGTATAGCACAACTATTGCTCTATAGGTGTGTATCTAATGATCATCACACATATGTATTATAAGAGTGTGTCAATCATATCAATGAAATAGTGTGGACCTAAATTGTGAATTTAAGTATTGAATTCTCATGCACTTGATTTGGTTGTTTTTTTTGTTGGCTCAAATCATCACTACAAAGTATTTAAACCAATCTCTTGATCTCTATGTTTACCTTGAATTACACATATCCTTACTTCTTGTTGCTATTATCATTTGCTCGCTAAAGTTTAGAAATAATGGAATTTGATATGGTATCCCTCCATTCAAATACGTGAAAAGAAGACCTTGTATGATATGCTATTTTATTTAATGAATAACTTCTCATCATTTGAGTTTGATTCCATTACAATTTAGATGGAAAATGGTTCACCCTGAGTATGGTGTGGGGGACTTTTGTTGCAAATATCTTCATATAATTCTAGTGTTCACACTGATGCAACATGAATTTTTTTGGCATATCATTTAAATTCTTGCTTTATCTCAAAGCTACCCTTATGCTTTTCTCTGTTCTTTGACTCCAACATGACCTCTGTTGTGGCCCTCAATAACCATTACAACATTACCAACATTAAATTGAACACATCACCCTGTCGGTCACAAATTCTCGACGAGCAACATCTTGCATGTGAATAATCTCAAAATAAATGTGAAATAAAGCTATGGAAGTGTGGACCTAAATTGTGAATTTAAGTATTGAATTCTCATGCACTTGATTTGTTTGTTTATTTTGTTGGCTCAAATCATCACTACAAAGTATTTAAACCAATCTCTTGATATCTATGTTTAGCTTGAATTACACCTATCCTTACTTCTTGCTGCTATTATCACTTTCTCACTAAAGTTTAGAAATAATGGAATTTGATATGGTATCCCTCCATTCAAATACATGAAAAGAAGACCTTGTATGATATGCTATTTTATTTAATGAATAACTTCTCATCATTTGAGTTTGATTCCATTACAAGTTAGATGGAAAATGGTTCACCCTTAGTATGGTGTGGGGGACTTTTGTTGCAAATATCTTCATATAATTCTAGTGTTCACATTGATGCAACGTGAATTTTTTTAGCATATCATTTCAATTCTTGTTTTATCTCAAAGCTACCCTTATGCTTTCTCCGTGCTTTGACTCCAACACGACCTCTGTTGCGGCCCCTAGTAACCATTACAACATTACCAACATTAAATTGAACACATCACCCTATCGGTCACAAATTCCCGACGAGCAACATCTTGCATGTGAATAATCTCAAAATAATTGTGCAAGTTGCAACTATTATTTTAGTTTTTTTTTTTTATATAGCAACTTTACACTTCATAACTACGAAGGGTTAGGGTCACTGGTCAATCATCATTTTTTTTTTTGAAAAAATAAAAATAAACAATGGTCATAGTGAAGATACAAGATATTTTGGAAAAGATCCCAACATCACAAACTATGAAGAGATGGGTCTTGAGAATATGCACAATAACATAATAATCCTAAGAGAAATTCCAAGACACTTGGATGGATTTACCAAAGATAAAGAATGATTTGAATTTTTTTTATCTTAAAAATGTTTGGATGAGATCAAGGAATAAGAAACCTCGAGAAAAAAAGGGATTCATCACACCACCTCCATTCCCAATATAGGCACAAGGGCTCCTACAAGCAATGATCATTAGTTGAATTATGAGAATTCATAAAGGACAAAATCATTTACAATCACAACAAAATTCAAAATACACTCAAAATAAACTACTGAGAAGTAGCAAGGGAAGTTGTTGAGCTTAAGACTCTCATGTAACGTAATTAGATACAACTAGACATCTTATGCCATTCGTTTGAACAATATTAGTACTATTGTCCATAAATTACTTAAAGACTTTCTTTACAAAAAGAATCCACAATATCAACACCTCATGTGAAAACAAAATAAGAACTATACAGTACACGATGATATAATATGTAAAAAAAATAAATTCTTTTGTACCTGCAAACAACATCACAAAATACTACACTTTGATCTTGGCACAAGTCATCTTCAAAAGTGATATTTTGGCCCAAGATTATAGATACATTCCTTCAACCCTCACTTCACTTGGAAATTTTCGGAGGAAAATTACTTTCTAGAAGAGAAATGGGTGGCACTAAAGAAGATGATGTTTTTCCCACACAATGATTAAGTCAATCTTGGGTGAGACCACTTTGAGAACATAATCCGAGTGCAATGAAGTAAATCCAAGGGTTAATAATTTGATCCAGAAAAAAGTCGAGGTACTTGCAAACTGTTGTATGCCTTATTTTATCATCTTTTTGTTTGGCAACAATAAATACATGGCCTGCGATACTACTTTATTTACCGCAAATATGAATAGTTGTTAGTGTTAAATACATGCACTTGTCAACATATATATATATTTTACAATTTTAGTCTTATTGTCTATCATCCATACATTTCTTAAAACTCCTTTTTACAAGCAACATCCATTGGATCAACGTCTTGGGTGCAAACAAAACAAAAACTATAGAAAGTAAAAAAAAAATGTATACCATGGAGTATCCCTCACTCTACCCCCACTTCCTTTGTCACACGTCACTCAATATGTTTTTTTATGGACCTTTTATCCATCCCAAACCATTTTCACTATCTATCCATCGGTCTTATTAAAAAACAAGAAGAAGGGAAAGTCTAAAATTGCAGAATTTTTGCGGTGACCTAACCCTATTTCGTTCGTGAAGCATAGGACATATGTATGCTTATGTGTTAACGTAAACTCAATCTCTCCAAGAATTAGAGGTTAGAGAGATATTTTGGTGCGATCGTTAGTTAGGGTTAGGGTTTCCTTCATTATACTTGCGAGCAGGCTGTCGATCACAACTTATGCCATATGAGTAGTGTTCAAACATATGCTTTGTAACTAGAGCACAAGTGAAACATTGGTTGAGGGGATACTCTCAGGAAAATTCCCTTCATAATGAAATGCATTTAGAATTGAACTTAAGAGTCAATACTTGTTTAGAGTCTAAGATCTAGAATTGATTTTGGAGTTTTGTGAAGACTTCAATGCACTACTATACACTTGTCGTATAAACATCCCAACTGGTAATGTTCTCGAAGGTGGATCTTGAAGACTGTGACGTATCAAATTTGAAGTGAGATTGCGATCATGATGTGCTACATTGTAGAGATTGAATTATGAGACTTGTCATTGTTGATCTTTCTCTATGCCTAGACAAACTTGAAATATGTACATAGGCTATGGATCCATGATCTACAAGTCTCCTTACATTTGGCTGCCATAGTTAGGGAGAAGCTGTTGATGGGCTCAACTCTCAAATATTTCAAATTGCATAGATATAACATGTCATTGTCAAGGTTGTTTTTCACCATATTGAGATAGATATGATATATCTCTTGCAAGCCAATGGCATTCAGACTGAATCTTACATCCTCTCTCAACATACCCACATATATCCTATCTCACTTGACTTCCAGACTAGTAATGGTTAGGATTAAACAATTTATAGGCATCCTGGGCCATCCTTCATGTTATTGGGCGTATGCAAGGTTTTCAGACCAAAAGAATTTTGTGAACCAATTCTTATATGCTCTCGACATAAAAAAAATAAATATGCACCTCTTCCCAACCCTCCTATGAACACCCTAGTGGAAAATGCTAGTGCAGTCTTGAACTATAATTTGTATGTTATAGGTGGTCAAAGAGGCCCATGTGTCCACAACTTGGTTCACGTGTTTAAACTAGTATTGCATGTCTTGTCTAATATGAATGACAGTATGGTACCCCAGAGAGTGACTCTTGAAACCTTTTTCGATGGAAAACTTTATGTTTTTCGAGGGTGTGATATACAAATTGATCAATGGTGTGAAATGTATGATCCTTGTACCAAGGGACACCGATTCCTATCTCTAAGGCCCTACTCCATGCTCTTGAAAATGGTATTTACTCACTACACACATCTGTTGTTCTGGAAAGAAAATAATCCTAGGAGGATCTCCTAACACAATATCAATTGTTGTTCTGTGTCATTCCATCCTCCTTCATTACACTATCATTCCATGGATAAGAGCATCCATAACCCCCGGTAAATGTGACTATCTACTTCTCTATAAAAAATTATTCAACTCAACTCACCACATCTCAAATCTTGACATTAATCAATGATCTCATATTTGAATCCCATAGAAAATTGTTGAGTAGACAGATCTCAATTGTAGAAGGAAAGAAACCAAATCGTTGAAGCAGGTTTGTTATCCATGTTTTAAAAAAATGAAATAAAATAAGGACAATTACCGAATTTGATTTGTAATTTTATTGGACATATTGCTTCGATCGAAGGGTATGCAGTTCAAACCATTTCTCTCAATACATTGTACACCCATATAATCATCAAAATAATAATAATAATAATACATCCATTCAATAATATTTTTTTTTTTTGCAGACTATGGGTCAATATGGTAGAGGGAATAACTAAGTATATAATGACCTCTATCAGACTTCAAATGAGATAACAAGTTGTAGTCTCAATACTTTGCAAATGTAATGATATGGAGATCAAATCATTTCAATAGATCTATGCATGGTTGAGTCACTGTGATGGTTTTAAGGAAAAACGTGTTGCAATGATTTCATTAAATTGTAGTAAGTTCCTTAGATTTTAGAAAAGAAAGACCCTTACTAATCGAATCGATTCTCAGCTAAGATCTCGTGAAACTCAGTAATTTCAACCCTGTGTGCAGGTCATATTTTGGGAAAGCTTGCCTAGGCAATTAGTTGGTGGATTGGCCATTGTAATTGGAAGAAACACAATATAAAATAGATATGATCAAGGAAGAGTACCAAATCGTTATCAAAGAAGTGTGCATGTACCAGATCACTATCACTATAGATCTTTGTCATGTTTTTTGATCACACATTGATGACAAATTGATCTTAGGTATTGTCTTTTCCATTACACCCCAATGGACGTAGAGATGCAAGCTAGTGCAGATCTTTATAATAAATTGAATTCAGATCTAATTGACTTGGCTTAATACAAATCTAAATGACTCTTTCATTTAGCGATGATTCAACTTGTTAAAATCAATATACCTTATAACCATTTAGATCCTTTACTCATGGTGCAAAGATAAAAATTGAAATAATACAAGATTCGAGATTGAACAATGGATCCACATTCATGGTGCAAGGACAAAATCCACATTAGTTCCATATTTTCATTCTAAATCCAAGGAAAAAGAGGAATAAGAATTTAAACAACCCCCCCCTTTTTTTGTGTGTGTTGGATCTATGATTTTTTTTGGATTTGCTTGGTGTCACATTCAACTCAACACTATTCACAATGAAATCCTCATGGATAAGTACCATGGAGGCATCACAGAGTTACCAAGATGTTGAGATCTTATGGATCTGATACCATATGTAATGTCCCAAATTTATAACAAAGATAAATCCATAAATTACCTGATTAAATAACCATTCATTTGTAATCCAGGAAACCCTAATGAATTTAATCAACTCACAAAAGAGGTGAGGAACTTACCTGTGTTGAAGAACCCAACTTACCTACAACTTGATGACTTCATGAATGTAGCCATACCTTGATCCTTGATCTAGCAACTACAACACAAAGTGGGGGATGACTCTCCACCCAATTGTAGACCTTGCTACTCTAATCTTTAGTAGCAGGTCACCCCCAAGCCCTCAATTAACTACCTAGCCAACAATTCTTTAGCCTTCCTCTCAACCAAGAAGATATGTCCTTTTTCTCATTCTTTTCCTCTCTCTATATAGTCCATTTGTGGTAAAGAACATGATCCCTATGACCCTTTATTTACTTATTTATTGTATTTAGTGTTTCTTCCTAATTTCCTTGACTTATTTTACCATTTTATTTAATTACCCAAGTATCCATAATAAGTACTTATTATGACTCCCTTTAGAGTAATTATTATATATTTCTTTATTATTATTTTTTCATATAAGTACTTATTATGACCATTTTAGGAGGATTATTAAATTCCTTTATTATATATATATATATATATATATATATATATATATATATATATATGGGGCATGACATTATTAAACTTCTATTTTTTGTTTGGGTGTGGAAGAGCCCAATCGTTGAATTATTGTAAGAGGGTGGGTGTGAGAAGTTACATCCCATAGTTATTGGGAGCATGAGACCAAGTACAATTAGTTTGGATAAGAGTGTAAGTCAAGCAAGCAAACCAAAGGAGAGGAAATTTGTATGTCCAAGAGGGTAGTTTTTGGACAATCATGTTTGACAGAAACAACAAGTAGATAACATGGAAGAAGAGAATTGGAGCTAGAGAAACCATGGAGGGTGAATTCTAGAGCATATTAATAGTAGAACACTAAAGAATCAGGTTGCTAGGCCTGAAGTGTGAACTCCTATATGAGTTGCACTATAACAACAAGTCATTGCTACTGTTTCCATGGTAGTTTTCCCAACAATGAGCTCCCTTGAGTTTCCCAATAGTGATATTCCTGGTTACT
The DNA here is from genome assembly GCA_009831015.1 of Picea engelmannii. Taxonomy (NCBI): domain Eukaryota; kingdom Viridiplantae; phylum Streptophyta; class Pinopsida; order Pinales; family Pinaceae; genus Picea; species Picea engelmannii. The sequence continues at coordinate 263,344 of ML799467.1, read as the reverse complement.
CGTTCCAGAGAGACCTTGATAAATGAAAGGGATACTTGATGGAATGAGAGAAGTGAAGGGGTACATTCCTTGCATTGGGAAGGTTGAGAGGCAGAGCGCTGGTGGAAAACCAAGATAGCTATAGGAGAATGCTAGTGGGTTGTGCTATTTTCTGAGTTGTGAGTGGAGAGTGAGAGACCACCCTCTTTTGTGAATTTCTAACCCTAGCTTGGGGGTCACTCACTATTTATATTTGAAACAATAACTCAATGGTTGGGTGGAACATCTATCCCAAGTAACTGGTTGCACAACTATTTTAAAAGATAAGTGTTTTATCTTGTTTATGTGTTGCATTATGAGTTTTAATTGTTGTGCATGAACTTCGTGTATGAGAACGATTTTCATGCTACTATGTTGAGTTATTTAAACTACATTCATGTCGATTTTAGCATGATGTAGATGCATTTAATTAATGGTATCAAACAATAGTTAAATTTCTATGTAATCTGTGGCTTGTAAGCTACATGAAATTGGTTAGCAAAAGTTTTTTTAATTTATGTGTAATTCCACACGCAATGGTCCTCTACTGGGTTGGGAAACGTTACAAGTATGACCAATGATTGTTTGATAAAATTCCCATACAAAAGGTAGACTCTTCATAAGTTGCTCCAATATTGTTTGTAGATAGAGAGTGATTAACTTGTACATAAGAAGTAGATTGATTGCAACTTTTTTTCTTATTTTGTGTTGTGAATAAGAAAGATATCTAAGCTTTCCATAAACTAAAGTAAACCAAAACAAAATTTCCGAGGGAACGATTTTTATTTTCCTTTTTTAGATCTGTAAAATTGGGAACAAATCTAGTTAATTGATATTTAGCCAAACTAGATTGATTCATTTGCTGATTTGAATAAATAATATTGCGAGTAATAGTGACACAAGACAATGGTTTGGATGGTCTCGTTTACCTTAGTAGGTTCTTAGAAGATGGAGGAGAAACCATCATATAAAGATCAAAATTCCTAAAAGTAACTTTATTACTATGATTATTACATGTGTGTTCCTTGAATAAATCATTGGTTTCCTCTTCTCTAGCCTTTGCAATTTGGGTTAGAGTATTGGCATGTGATTTCTTCGTTACTCTACTCTAGGAATTTCTCCATCACCTTAATTTTTTCTTCATTCTCCAACCTTTTTGAAGGACCTTCCTGTTAGAATATTGGATGTTCTCATTTAACCATAGACAATATAACAATATTGTCAGCCAACCATAGGCACTAATGCCACCCCCGAGCACCTTGACCTTGATAGAGAGAAGAATTATGGTAGCAGATCAATAGCCAACCAAGGCTAACACACCAAGAAAAGATAACCAAGACTGATCAGAGAGTCCAACCCAGAAAGACCGAGAATATAGATTGCAAGACTGGCGGCAGTAGCTTCTCCCAAGACTTTCACACAAACTAGCCTTTTGAAGTGCGCACAAGTGCACTTCTGTAATTCTAAGAGGTCTGACTAAAATGAATACTAGCCTCCTATATTTATAATGCTTCTGCTAGACTTCCTGGGCTGACTTCTCATTCTCGGTGCTAATTACTTAGTATTAATTATTTCCTTTAGCCGACATCTCTTCTAGGGTTATATTCAATTCTTTTCTTGCTTCTAGAATATTCTAATCTTGTCAAAGGTCACAAATAGAGGTTAATACCTCCCATAGCTACCATAATATCAACAATCCCTCCTAGCTAGGGAGGTATAACAGATAATGGTCTTGAGCACTATTGGAACACATATATATTTATAAAACTTTAGACTTTAATAGATTGCATTCTCGTTTAAATAAAAACAACGCGCGCTTAATTCTCACCGTCGATGAAGTGTCCCATTAAATCAAATGATCCTAATCTCTTAAGAATTATGGAGCCACCTACTCGTTAACGAGTCAAATAACTAAAAGACTACATTCGAGAAATCGAGTTTCAGAGTTTCGCAATGCAGACATTTCAACATACAACAATTTCAAAGTCTCGATAGCCGAAATCACGAAATCGTATTAAGTTCTAAACCAACTTAATTAAGAATTAAAAATGATTAACGGTTAATTAATCATGTCACGATTTCGTGCTTCGGGAATCTTGCATGCAAGGAATATCAAATTCCCGATAGCCGAAGTCATGAAATTGTCTTGAGCATTAAACCAGATTAATCAAGAATTAAAAATGATTAACGATTAATTAATCATATCGCGATTTTGCGTTTGAGATATCTTGCTTCGAAAGATTTTCAAAGTCCCGATAGCTGAAATCACGAAGTTGTCTTAGGTTGATCACGATTATTTAAAGGGGTTAAACATGATTAAAGTTAATTAATCACATCACGATTTCACATTTCGGGGATTATACCTTGAAATGTCATAAGATATCCTGATATCCGAAGTCGTGAAATTTTCTTAACGATAAGTGTGATTAACTCACGCATTAAAGATGATTATCATGTAATTAATCCTTTGCTAAATAATGACTCAGATAAATTCAAATTTCATCTGTGTTTTTCCTGAAAATTAATGACATTAATAGTTGATTTACGACAATCATTCCAAGTGAGATCCTAGACCACTGCCAGAATCTTATTCATTAAGGAAAAGAAAATGCTTCGTCAGTAGCAGTATTGGAAAATCGACGCAATTAAAAGAAAAGGATATTGAATTTTAAATTTCATTGTGCGTTTTCACTAAGCAGTAAGTTTTCAAGGTAATAAACTTTGTGCATTTCCTATGACAGATATTAGAGCTCTGAGACCTGATACCATGGCTCCTCGAAAAGAAACTAAAGCACCCGGTGAAGGATCAAGCCAGAACAAAAATATCCTCTCCGACACCTCACCCAGAAGCATAGACGCCGTTAAATCCTAGACGCAAGTGTTCAATATTCTACAATATAAATTGGTCAATTGCCTAGATGACTTAGGTGATGATGAGACAGAGGACCTAGCTACCAAATACAAAATTGTTTCCCAGTCAGATCTACATAAGATAGCGACAAGGCCTAGGCTCTTGCCCTACAATGATATGATCAGTTGGACGATGGAGAATGTGGACATTCCTACCAGAACCATTTTCAATTCACAAAAGGTCGCAGTTGGGTCTTTCTGGCCAGAACATCTACAGGTGATGTACAAATTGTCTCTGATATCCAATTTCGTTTACAATGCTAGTTTCCTAGTAGGATTTAACAAGAAGGAATGTAACCAATACAGAAAAAACCTTCCTGATTTAATTAAAGACTGGTAATCTCACCCCAAGAAGTTCAGAGATGATTCCCATGGTATATACCCAGTTTTCTCACTAGAACCTCACATAATGTACATAACAATGCTGATGTGTAGACTCTACAGAAAAGAAGACACGACCCATTTCTTTTTACAGTGGGTGCCCATTATGCACACAATGGTTGAGGGTTATTATTTTGATTGGGCCAGGATATTGTCAAGTAGTTTGGTTAAAGAGATTACAACATATCAGTCACTAAAATCCAAGGGACAACCAACCCAATTTTTCATGTAGGCTTATATCATGGACGCCATCTGTTCTATGACACCTTTTCCATTGATGGGCTGGAGTTGGACTCCAAATAGTGTTGAACCCATACATATTTATCATTCGAAGCTTTGGGAAGACAAGGCGAAAGATTTCTTTTATGAAATCTGCAACTGGGTGGTGGTGCCGATGCACACCGCTATATATCGTTACCCACCTCCCAGAATTTTCGAAAAAATTGTGACTAATCTAGGCAAGATAGCATACTGATACATCAATGAGCATTTCTCCTATATTAGGGTTTTCGACTGTTTGGTTCCTCCACATGCTTTGCCTAAATTTTTATCAGACCGATTAGTGTGCCGCAAAGTAGCACATCAAATTGTGCTTGGAGGGATTGGTAAGGAGCTCAAAGTAGTACAGAAAAATGTACGAAAATAAAAAGAACTCTTAAAACAAATCATTCCTTAATTCCTAATGCTTGACATTATGTTTTGAGCCTTAAGTTTAATCTCAGGAACAACATATTTTTGGCTTCGTTGCTGGGGATGGAGAAACGAAGTTATTTTTCCCTTGGAGAACAACATGGTAAGTTTCTCTCTTTGATAGTCAACAAATATGGAATACAATATTAAGGCTAATTTTAATTTTCACTTGGTGACTCCACCAATAATAAGCTGACATTTAGTCGAAGGAATACCAGAAAAAACCCCGACGATAAGAAGACCATGCCTGTATCTGACCCTGATTTTTTTTTAAAACCAAGGGGATACCGTAAGCAAACCAATACTTCCACAAGTAAGGTTTATCAACCCAAAACCACATATTCTAATGCTAAGGTTCCACCTGAAAAATTAACTCCGCAAGAAGGTTCCACCCAAATCCATTTCGGAGAAACATCGACTGATAGAGTTGAAGATGAAATCATAAAACCAGAGTTGGTTTTACTCAAGATAAAGACCAAAACCGATTCAATTGCCTCCTTTAATAATAAAGGCAAAAGACCCATCTCAATACCTACTTTGATTGATATTCCATCAGTCTTCAAAATAAAGTTTCTAGCTTCCCTAAGTTTCGAAGAATATATCTTACACTCCGATTCAACTTCTGTTGGATCTCTCGTTTATATATCCTGCAAGTCCAAAGAACCTAGTCCTCATCTTTCTTTTCCCCCCTTTTCTGATTTTTTGTCTCCTAATGATTAGTTCCCAGAACCCCTTTCTCTTCATCCTGAAATACTCAGAAGGTCACTACACATCTTTGAAAATCTTCTCTATAATATCCAAGAATCATCCCCTAGATTATCAATGGCTACTGTCGGAGGAGGTGGTGCCGGAGGTGGCGGGGTGGAGGAGGATTGGGTGCTGGAGGGGGAGGAGGAGGCGGTCAAGGACCACCCCTACCTCCTAGAATTTTTTCTAAAGTAGCTACTAGGTATTCTACTTTAGTCCTCCCAGTCCCCCCCCCACGATTTACCCGAAAACTATACGAAAAACTTGCCAAAGTTCACAGGAGAGGGAGACTTAACGACCAATGAACACATAATTTTTTTGATCAATTTGCCGATATTCTTGGCCTTGAACATGAGGATGTTTATTCAATACTCCTAGTTCAAACTTTCAAAGGACAGGTGAGAACCTTGTTTTGAGGGCTACCAACAGGTTCTATAAGAACATACGACGAGTTAGAAAATGCCTTTCTCAGACAATGGGGAGAGAGGAAGGATCACCTTTATTATTTATCCGAGTTTGGAGCTTTAAGAAATAAAAATTCAAAAATAGTTCTCGAATTCACTTAGAGATTTAATAAATTGTATAACAAAATTCCAGCTGAGGTTAAACCTTCCCAACCTGCAACAAAGGTGACTTTCGTCGGGGCTTTCGAGCCTTGCTTTTCCTTACTGTTGAGGGAAATGAGATATACAGACCTCACAAGAATGCAGGATGATGCTATAGAAATCGAATCAAATATGATGGCATCAAGAAAATTGAAATCTAAAGCTGAAACATGAAATAAAGAAACCAGACGATTAAGAGAACAAGCAGGACCTTCCAGATCTGGGAGGTCTGCGGAAGACAAAATGGATGACATGGAAAAAATAATTAAAGAATTATCAAACAAAATCTCGAGGATGGAACTGGACCAATCTAAAGAATATTAGTTTGCTAGAAAAGATTTCAGAAGAAATCCTAACCCTCAAACACAACAAAGACAAATAAAAAATGAATATCAAAAGATTCAAACCCCCTTTAAAAATGAAAATTTTATAGGACGAGACGACATACGAAGATTTGAGGAGTTAGAGGAAGACATGAATAATATTAGCGATGATGATAAAGAACCTCATTTGACGAGGCAAGATTATGAAAGTATTTAGGCGCAAAATACATGTTTAATGATGATAGCATAAATATTACAAAAGATTCTGCTTATCAAGGAATCACCGACAATATAATGGCCGAGCTTCAACAAAAGTATAATTTGAGGCCTAGAGATAGAAATGTCACAACTGCCTAACCGAAGAAGATCTTGATGAAAAGTAAAGCGAGTGAGGAAGCTCAATCAATAGTTGAAACACAAACTGCCAAGACAAAAGCAATCGAAACACAAACTACCAAGACAAAAGCAGTGGAAATTTCAATTGTCAAAACAAAGACATCCGAAACAAAAGCAACACAAACTAATAAAAGAGAAAAAAGGGAGATAGAGATCCTAACCAGAGAAGCCGAAAAGACAACGGGGAGTTTCAATCTAGAAAATGAGATTAATAAAATCAAGATCCCTGTACCTCTGGTTGAAGTGGAAAAAAACCCCACATATAGAAAGTAGATTGCCAAAATGATAATTTTATTAGATATTGAAAGTCACGCAGATGTTATAAATTTAGAAGATAATAAAATGTCTATAATGTTTGGTTTGCATTTTGAAAATGCCAGAGATTCTGTCGCCCCTTTCTACATCACGCTGACTGTGCATGATCATCTGCTCCATAATTTTTTGTTAGATTCTCGAGCCTCCCACAATGCGATGCTCAAAGCTATTATGGAAAAATTGGGCCTTGAAATTACCAGACCATACAAATATCTATATTCTTTTGATTCAAGAAAAGTTAAATGTATGGGTATGATTAAATATTTAGTGGTTAATCTTGCACAGATTCCTGTAAAAACTATTCTGATGGATGTGGTTGTTGCTGATATCCCTGCAAAGTATGGCATGCTGTTATCTAGGTCTTGGGGTGCCAAACTTGGAGGATGCCTTCAACTCGATATGACATACACTACAATCCCAATCTTCGGTGAGAAGTTCACTCGGTTGTACAGAGAAACAAGGTTGGCATATACTGTAAGGGACCCGCAAAACCTTAATAATTACCCTGTATATGTCACCGATCAGGATTTAGGAAACTGTATATTATCTCTCGACGATGATTTAGATGAATGTATAGAATAAAATTGTAAAGAAAAAAAAAATAGAAAAGACAAATAAAAATGTAAATAGTGTTGGAGTTTGGAAAATGTATTTTGATGGTGCTTCATCTTGTGAAGGAGTAGGAGCTGGAGTGATGTTTGTGGCACCCAGAGATGAGTTCATTATTCCCTTTTCCTACATATTATAGTGGGCCATTGATTATACAAATAATGTATGGGAATATGAAGCCTTGATTTTAGGATTAGAGGCTGCTAGGAAGTTAAAAATTGAAAATCTGATAGTTTATGGTGATGCAGAATTGATGGTGAAACAGATAAAGCAATAGTACTAGGCCAAACACCCAAGGTTGAGGTCCTACAGAAATTGTGCCTGGTATCTGATTGAGAATTTTTTCTCATCATTTAGTATCCACCATATCCCCAGAATGGAGAATCAATAGGTAGATTCATTGGCCAAAACAACCGCAACATTTGTACCTCCTACTGTCCTCAAACTAAAGTATCACATAGAAATGAGGCAAAGACCCTCCATACCAAATAATGTTCAACACCGGCAAGTCTTTGAGGATGATGAGCAAATCAGACAATTCCTATAAATGGTGGATGAATTTTCTGAAATGCATTTTGATCAGGAAAATCAGAATGACCTTGCTTCGATTATGCAGGAAGGTGAAGATCCCCAAGAGTTCCAGGACAAGATCGCTAATCACCACATGTTGGTATTGAAAAATAATCAGATCCCTAAAGGTCTGATTCCTTTAGAAAGATTATTCGATCATGATGATATTCCATTAAAGTCTACTTTGCAGCCTCATCTTGAAGAGGTTGAAGATTGTAACATGGGCACTAAGGAAACTCCTAAGATTGTAAAGATATCTAAATATCTTCCCCTTGAAATGAAAAGAAAATATGCCGAGTTACTCAAGCAGTACAAGGATGTTTTCGCCTGGTCTTATGATGAATTAAGAACTTATGACACCATTGTAATTGAACACAAAATTCCCTTAAAATATGGCATTAAACCTTAAAGGCAGAAGCTCAGACAGATAAATCCCATACTACTTCCTGTGATAGAAAAGGAGGTGAAAAAGATCTTGGATGCTAAGATCACTGTTCCACTCAGATATTTCGAGTGGGTAGTGATGGGTGTTCTATATGCACTAAAAACACACTAAAAACCCTCAATTAAATTGTCAACCAGGGGTAAGTAAACTTAGAGTTGTAGCAAAATATATGCCAAAGGTAGAAGGGCTGGTAGGAGTATAGTCTAACTAAGGAAGGTAGCTATCTAAGGTTAATCTACTCAAGCAAAGCTATCTAATGAGAAAACCCTACTAAGCAACTTGAAATTATGTAACCCAAGTACTTTTGGGCCAAGGATCGATGGATCATTCTAAGAAGACAAGTAAAAACCCTATGTAAAGCAAACTAGTCCAAAAATAAACAATAAGCAACTATTTAAGCATAACAATAAGAAAATAACCAAAGAAAACCACTTTAACTTGCCAACCTACATTCAATGAGCAACTACCCTATGAAAGCTAGTAAATAAACAAGCAAGCAACTATTCGACTAAAACAAATAAACAAGTAAGCAAAGACAACTAACCAACTTATTAAAGCAAGTAAACAAAACAACTAACTAACCTATTAAAGCAAGTAAACAACTAACTACTCTAAGATAACTTCTACTGCAAGTAATCAAATTAAAAATTCTCATTGAACAACTATCTAGCCTTAGAGGCAAGTGGACTATGTTCTTAATGCTAATTTCAAAACTATTTCTAATTCATGAAATGAAATCTATTTGATTGAAAGCAAGAAAGATTAACAACTAACCTTTAATCTATGATAAGCAAACTGCTCTTTAATCTATCAAAACAAAAGACTATATATCTTACAACAACAATAAAACTATCTTCTAAACTATGAAAGCAAGGAACTATATCTTCTGATCTATGAAACCAGGAAAACTATCTCTTTTAATCTATGAAAGCAAGAAAACTATCTCTTAATCTATGAAAGCAAGAAAACCATATTTTAATCTATGAAAACTCAAACATAATGTTGGTGGTTGTGTGAATGCCTCCGGTGTCGTATGATATCTCGAAGACACTTGACAACAAATGATAATTCAAGTGGTATAATCTCAACATTGATCTCAATAGCAAAGTGAAAGGTATGGATTAAACAATCCAATGAGAATTTAGCCATGACAAAAGCAATCGTCAATTACCCTGCATATTCATTTTTTAACCATCAACAATATAACGAGATCATCATTGTACTTCTATACTATGTAAGCAAAATTCATACTTAAACTCAACTATTAACTAAGAAATACAATTGCAATTTAACTCTAGGAAAGAAATTACATAAATGAAACTATGCTATATCTATTCTAACAATTCAAACTGTAATAAGAAAATGACATTAAAAAATAAACTACCAAATGTATTAGCCAACAACTAAGTAAGCAAGATCTATATAAAATTGAAATAAGCAATCTATCATTAAAAACTGAAATTAACTCTATCCATTCATCAAATCGTTGTCAAAGAAAACCCAAATTAAAATTCTATTCTATTCTATTCAAAACTCTATTTTAAACTTGATTCTAAAATCATAAATAAAAACATAATCTAATATCTAATTGCACATGGGGTTAGTCTAGGGATTTGAAAATCCATTCCTAACAACAAGATCAATGCATGCTAACACAATCCATCATACTAACCTGCAAAAGAGAATCAAAGCAATTAAACTATAACAACAAACTAATTAACACAATACAAATGCATGTACAGGAAATAAAGAGAACAACTAAACTATAAAATGCATAAACAAACTAAAGAATAGTTACCAGACTGCTGGTGGGCCCCCCAACAAGTCGTGGTCACTTTTTAAAAGCACACCACGAACTCAACAATTCGAATTCACCATGAAAACTCAAAAACACAGTTCTTATATAATCTGGCAATGTAAAATAGCAAAATAGAGTAAAATTGTATTTTTATCTATCACACTAATGCTTCTATTTCTTAACTTATGTCTGACCACCACAGTGGTATTTATAATGTTTACAGACCAAGTGGTCGACCACAGGAGGGTCGAACCACTTCTAATTTTGACAATTTTCATTAAATGATGCCCTAACTACTAAAACAGAGCGAGCCAATAATCACCCTCTTGAACGACTAAAACTAAGTTGTCGGGAGCTTAGTAGCTAGAGGGGGCAGGCATGAACAAAACCCATGTTCCTGATTCACCCATCACTGGCCACCAATACCATAAACGCCAAGTCGCCCTCCATTTTTGTGCAATACGCAGTGCTGGACAGAGTGCCGGATCGGGTACCGGAATGAGTGTTGGAAGGAGTGCCGGACTGAGTGCCAGAAGCAGAAACGTGGTGTGTTTTCACCTTGTAACACCAAAAAATGTGAATCAGATCCTTGGAAGCGTAAAAACATGATGAATTATACTCAATATAATCATTAAACATGAATCATATGTACCTGGTGTAGATCATACCGTTTTAATATAAAATTCTTCAAAAAGCTCCTTCAAAACGTGAAAAACACATATATACATTCGACAAAAAGTGTCTAATAATTGTCATAAATTGATCATATCTCGGGCCGAACAGGTAGCCAATCTGGTTCTGGTCAGGAAGAAAAACTGTGAAATCAGACTATGTGTAGATTTCAGAAATTTAATCAGACCATCTCTCAAAGATAATTATCCATTACCAAAAATGGATCACGTATTGGAAAAAGTGGTCAGAGCAAATAGAATGTCTATGATTGATGGATTTTCAGGCTATAATCAAATTGCAGTCCACAAGGATGACAAAGAAAAAACCACATTCACTACCCCATGGGGTACCTTTATGTATGACAAAATGCCATTCGGTTTGATGAATGCATGAGCCACTTTCCAACGAGCTATGGACATCGACTTTGTCGACGAAAGAGATAAGTTTGTTATCATTTATCTCGATGATCTGACTATGTTTTCTAAATCTAACGCAACACACCTGATACACCTCAAACAAACGTTTGAGAAATGTAAAAAAAATGGTTTGTCTCTGAATCCCAAGAAATCTCACTCTGCAATGCAGGAAGGTAAACTCTTGGGCCATATAGTATCTTGAAATGGAATCCAAATCGACCCGAAAAGGACTGAAGCTATATATATTATCAATATTCCTAGGAACAAAAAGGAAATACAATCATTTTTAGGAAAAAATAGTTTCTTAAGAAGATTCATCCCAAACTTCGCTGAAATTGTAAAATTGATTACATATATGCTAAAAAAGGACAGTGAGATCAAATGGAAAACCGAAGCCAAAGCATCATTCGAACGTATCAAGAAAGTTATAGGTGAAGCACCGGTACTGGCCAGCCCAGATTATGTGAAATAATTCTTGATTTTCTCATTCGCCTCCGAACACACTATCGCAACTGTGCTCTTACAAAAAAACGATGAAGGTTTCAAGCAACCAATAACGTTTTTTTAGTAAAAGTCTCAGAGACGCTGAACTGAAATATGATATATTGGAAAAACAAGCGTACAAAATGGTAAAGGCCCTCAAATATTTCAGGACTTATGTACTCCATTCTAAGATAATTGCCTATGTACCAACCAACTCTGTCAAGGATATATTAGTTCAACTAGATAGTGATGGAAAAAGGGGCCGATGGTTAGCCAAGATTTAGGAATTTGACCTAGAAGTAAAATTGACCAAACTTGTCAAAGGTCAGGGCTTGGCTAAATTACCATTCAAATCAAATTTTCAGGCACTTGGGACAAATCACCTACAAGCCTATGAAGATTTTCCAGACATAGACGAACTTGATGTTACTATACCTGCAACCGAGATCCAAGAAAAATTCTCTTCCTCTGCCTGGTATAAAGACATAGTTTCTTACCTTCTAACTTTACAGTGTCCAAGTGATATGACCCCTTCCAAAGATAGAACGTTGAAGTTGCACATAGTAAAGTATTTTATCATGGATAGCCAACTATATTGGAAGAATCCTCTGGGCTTCTTATTGAGCTGTTTAGTAGAATTTGAAATGGAGAGAGTCATAAATGAATTTAACAAAGGGGTGTGTGGAGGGCATCACACCTGGAGAGCAATGACCTATAAAATCCTGAGAGGTGGATATTATTGGCCAAAATTATTCACTAATGTGAATGCCAAAGTTAGAGCCTGTAACCCATGCCAACTATTTTCAGGCAAACAAAAGCTTCCGGCCTTACCTTTGGTCCCAGTCAAAACAGAATCTCTATTTCAGCAATGGGGTCTAGATTTCATTGGTGAAATACATCCACATTCAAGTGCACAACATAAGTGGATTTTGACGGCTACTGATTATTTCACTAAATGGGTGGAGGCCATTCCAACGTGAAACACAATGGACGTAGTGGTGATCAGTTTCTTAGAAGACAACATTTTATTGAGATTCGACTGTCCTCGGACAATAGTCATTGATAATGCCGAAGCTTTCAAATCCGTGGCTATGGTAGGTTTTTGTCAAAAGTACAACATTGTACTAGGACATTCAACAACCTACTATCCTCAAGACGATGGATTAGCTGAGTCCTCGAACAAGAGTTTAATCACGATAATTAAAAAAGAGCTAACTGAAAATAAGAAAGCCTGGCATGTGCATTTGCAGTATGCTTTATGGGCTAATAGAATAGGCACTAAGAAATCCATCGGAATGTCTCACTTTTAAATGGTCTATCGAACCGATGTGGTTCTCCCCATAAAACTTGCTCTGCCCATAATGAAACTCTGGCAATACGCGAAGGAAGAGTCAAATGACATCACCAGAAGAATAAATCAATTGATAGAAGTCTAGCAAAATAGGGCTGAAGTGGATGAGAGACTCTAGAAATATCAGGATAACATGAAAGCCCTGTTTGACCAAAAATCTAAAGATAGGGAATTCCTCCCCGGTGACCTGGTTTTAAAATGGGATGCCAGGAAGGAAGACTTAGGAAAACACTACAAATTTGACCATATCTGGTGTGGACCTTTCAAGATCATAGCTTATGAGGGAAATAATTCATTTTTGTTAGAAAATCTTGATGGGAAAATCCTTAACGCCCCTATCAACGAACGTTACCTGAAGCATTTCATGCAATAACCAGATTCCGAACTCCCATTGTACATACCGGTTTGATTTTCACATTTTCTTTTACAATTTTTCATTTTTTTGGTAAGTCTTTACTTTCACTGTAAATAAAAATAGGTTTGTCGATTTCATAAAAACAAAAATATAAAAATAAGTAACGCATAGAGTTCCGATCTACATAAGTTCTTGACAACTCTCATGTTTATTTTCATTGCAGGATACCAACTGATAGTCGAGAGATAAGCTGTATCAGAAATCAATTCCCACGTTCAAAACATTAGCTTTCTCTCGAAACAGGTGATAAATAGATAGTTTATTTGGTTGAAAATATAGAGAAAATATGAGGTATGAACTTCTGCCCTACTGACCTAAGTTAATTTTTCAAGGAGATATCACTAGGTATGAAAAAATTTTCATCTGTACAAATGTTTTCACCTAATCTACAACCAGAGGAACATAAAGTTATGTTTTAATTCTCAAGAGTTCTCTCTGGATAAAATAAAAATAAAATAAAAATAAAATAAAATAAAATAAAATCAGAAAATGAAATAAAATTTATAATAAGAAAGTAAGCAATAAAAAGACTTTAAAGAAAAGAATTCGAGAATCCATAAGCAGAATCACATAGGAATGACTATTTTCACAATATAACATCTCAATCCTCTTTCTATTTTTCCTGCTTATCTTCAAGCTGTATTTTCTTGTGATTCTAAATATCTTTTCTTGATCTTCATGGAGGAAAAATGACTTCACCTTGACTCCAAAAGCTCAGAAATAAGTCTGCAACATGAGAATAGGAAAAAATATTTATGATCCCTCTGATTTTAATTGAAAGAAAGTATGTCTAGGCTAATCCTAACTACTTTATCTTTTCTAACAGATTTAGACTGATTAGTTTCTCTCAAGGAAAGTCCCAGGAAATTAAAAGTTCCCCTTGAAAACTTCCTGTAAGTGAAGGTGTTTTGAATGTCAGAAGAATATTAGTCCAGAGTAATCAAAGAGAGTTAACGGACCTCTGATGCTAAATTATAAACATATGTCATCCCTGGTATACTGTATACAAATTGATTTCCCCCACTTCATGTTTTAAAAAATATAAGACAGATGGTGAAAGGAAATTCATAAAATGATTGCCCCCATCTAGTCCAAAAAGAGATGATGAAAGAAAATTCATTAAATGATTTCCCTCATCTCGACATTTAAATGAAAAATTACTGATTGAATTGGTGAAAGGAAATTCAATTTGGGAATTAGATAACTTCACCGGGGTACTGAACATGCTCCCTGGCAGTGAGGCAATGTCTATGATATCTGCAAGGTTGTTATACATGTATTATAATTCACTCTGGTAACTAGTTCTCTTTTCGACTAGAGCTACATTCTAACCCAACACGGGACTCCCTGACTAAAACATTAAAATTACTTTACTTGATGCAAACAAAATCGAATAGAGTCTGATAGATCAGTTAAGGTTGTTTTGATTATCTTAAGCAAATCTAAAATCAGTTTTAAGAAACTAAATCCATTAATAAGCCTAAACTCGAGATCGATGAATGATTAAGTTTTGAAAGTTTTCAGAGATATGGATGAATTCCAAAGTCCATCTGTGTGTCCTTTTTTAGAATGTGTTTCACATAAATGCAATAATGACTTCATTTACCCAATAAAGGCAACACAACGGACATAGTGGTGATCAGTTTCTTAGAAGAGAACATTTTATCGAGATTCGACTATCCTTGAAAGATAGTCACTGATAATGACCAAGCTTTCAAATCCATGGCTATGGTAGGTTTTTGTCAAAAGTACAACATTGTACTAGGACATTCAACGACCTACTATCCTCAAGGCAATAGATTAGCCGAGTCCTCGAACAAGAGTTTAATCACCATAATTAAAAAAGTGCTGACTGAAAATAAGAAATCTTGGCATGTGCATTTGAAGTATGCTTTATGGGCTAATAGAATAGGCATTAAGAAATCCATCGAAATGTCTCCCTTTCAAATGGTATATAGAACCGATGTGGTTCTCCCCATAAACCTTGCTCTGCCCATAGCGAAACTCTAGCAAGACGCAAAGGAAGAGCCAAATGAGATTACCAGAAGAATAAATCAATTGATAGAATTCCAACAAAATAGGGCTGAAGTGGATGAGAGACTCCAGAAATATCAGGATAACATGAAAGCCCTGTTTGACCAAAAATCTAAAGATAGAGAATTCCTCCCCGGTGACCTGATTTTAAAATGGGATGCCAGGAAGGAAGACTCAGGAAAGCACAACAAATTTGACCATATCTGGTGTGGACCTTTCAAGATCACAACTTATGAGGGAAAGAATTCATTTTTGTTAGAAAATCTTGATGGGAAAATCCTTAACGCCCCTATCAATGGGTGTTACTTGAAGAATTTCATGCAATAACTAGATTCTAAACTCCCATTGTACATACCGGTTTGATTTTCACATTTTTGTTTACAATTTTTTGTTTCTTCAATAAGTCTTTACTTTCACTGTAAATAAAAATAGGTTTGTCGATTTCATAAAAACAAAAATATAAAAATAAGTAATGCATAGAGTTCTGATCTACATAAGTTCTTGACAACTCTCATGTTTATTTTCATTGCAGGATACCAGCTGATAGTCAAGAAATAAGATGTATCATAAATCGATGCGCACGTTCAAACATTGGATTTCTCTCGAAACATGTGATAAATAGATAGTTTATTTGGTTGAGAATATAGAGAAAATATGAGGTATGAACTTCTGCCCTACTGACCCAAGTTAAATTTTCAAGGAGATATCACTAGGTATGAAAAAAGTTTCATTTGTACAAATGTTGTCACCTAATCTACAACCAGAGGAATATAAAATTATGTTTTAATTCTCAAGAGTTCTCTCTGGATAAAAAAAAATAAAAACAAAAATGAAATAAAATTTATAATAAGAAAGTAAGCAATAAAAAGACTTTAAAGAAAAGAATTCGAGAATCCATAAGCAAAATCACATAGGAATGATTGTTTTCACAATAGAACATCTGAATCCTCTTTCTATATTTCCTGCTTATCTTCAAGCTATATTTTCTTGTGATTCTAAATATCTTTTCTTGATCTTCATGGAGGAAAAACGACTTCACCTTGACTCTGAAAGCTCAAAAATAAGTCTACAACATGAGAATAGGCAAAAATATTTATGATCCATCTGACTTTAACTGAAAGAAAGTATGTTTGGGCTAATCCTAACTACTTTATCTTTTCTAACAGATTTAGACTGATTAGTTTCGCTCAAGGAAAGTCCCTAGAAATTAAAAGTTCCCCTTGAAAACTTCCTGTAAGCAAAGGTGTTTTGAATGTCAGAAGAAGATTAGTCCAGAGTAATCAAAGTGAGTTAACAAACCTTTGATGCTAAATTATAAACAAATGTCATCCCTGGTATACTGTATACAAATTGATTTCCCCCACTTCATGTTTTAAAAAATATAAGACAGATTGTGAAAGAAAATTCATAAAATGATTGCCCCCATCTAGTCCAAAAATATATCATGAAAGGAAATTCATTAAATGATTTCCCTCATCTCAACATTTAAATGAAAAATTACCGATCGAAGTGGTGAAAGGAAATTCAATTTGGGAATTAGATAACTTCACCGGGGTACTGAACAGACTCATTGGTAGTGAATCAATGTCTATGATATCTGCAAGGCTGTTATACATGTATTATAATGCACTATGGTAACTAGTTCTCTTTTCGACTAGAGATACATTCTAAGCCAGCATGAGACTCCCTGACTAAAACATTAAAATTACTTTACTTGATGCGAACAAAATCGAATAGAGTCTGATAGATCAATTAAGGTTGTTTTGATTATCTTAAGCAAATATGAAATCAATTTTAAGAAAATGAATCCATTAATAAGCCTAAACTCGAGATCGATGAATGATTAAGTTTTTAAAGTTTTCAGAGATATGGATGAAGTCCAAAGTCCATCTGTGTGTCCTTTTTCAGAATGTGTTTCATAGAAATGAAATAATGACTCCATTTACCCAATAAAGGCTACTTGGTCTACTGTTCTTCTGTGTCTCACAGGGAGACGAGATCCCTAGATGGAGCCTATGTTGGAACACATATATATTTATAAAACTTTAGATTTTAATAGATTTCATTCTCATTTAAATAAAAAAACATGCACTTAATTCTCACTGTCGATGAAGTCTCTCATTAAATCAAACGATCCTAATCTCTTAAGAATTATGGAGCCTTCTACTCGTTAATGAGTCAACTAACTAAAAGACTACATTCGAGAAATCAAGTTTCGGAGTTTCGCAATGCATGCATTTCAACATACAACAATTCCAAAGTCCCGATAGCCGAAATCACGAAATCGTCTTAAGTTCTAAACCAAATTAATTAAGAATTAAGAATTAATTAATCATGTCGCGATTTCATGTTTCAGGAATCCTGCATGCAACGACTATGAAAGTCCCGATAACCGAAGTCACAAAATTCTCTTAAGAATTAAACCAGATTAATTAAGAATTAAAAATGATTAACGATTAATTAATCATATTGCGATTTTGCATTTTGGAGATCCTGCCTCGAAACACTTTTAAAGTCCCGATAGCCGAAATCGCAAAGCTGTCTTAGGTTGATCACGATTATTTAAAGGGGTTAAACATGATTAAAGTTAATTAATCACATCACGATTTCACGTTTCGGGGATTATACCTTGAAATGTCATAAGATATCTCGATATCCGAAGTCGCAAAATTTTCTTAACGATAAGTGTGATTAACTGACGCATTAACGATGATTATCACGTAATTAATCCTTCGCTAAATAATGACTCGGATAAATTCAAATTTCATCTGTTCTTTTCCTGAAAATTAATGACATTAAGAGTTGATTTACGGTAATCATTCCAAGTGAGATGCTATACCACTGCCAAAATCTTATTCATTAATGAAAAGTAAATTCTTCGTTAGTAAAAGTATTGGCAAATCAACGCAATTAAAGGAAAATGATATTGAATTTCAAATTTCATTGTGCGTTTTCACTAAGCAGTAAGTTTTCAAGGTAATAAACTTTAGCTTTCAAGGATATATTAGCTTTCCAAACCCAAACTCTAGAGGTACATAAGGAACTTTAATTAGCACATCGAAGCCTTTTCAATAAGGTGGAAGCTATCCAAAACCATTTTCAGGTGGTAAATCAAGTCTTAGATAAAAAATTTTAAAGGAGAGAGAGGTTATTGCCGCTCGGATCAATTTCCAAGAAGCAGTTGTGTCATCAGCAAGAGAAGGAGTATATATGGTTTCCAGGTTGTTTGTTTCAAAGAAAATCAGAGGCGATATAATATTGAAGGCCTGGGAAGCCAACATAGCTGAAAGTAAAAAGATGGCTAAGGAAGTCAAAGAGGCTTGTGAAGAAGCTTTCCATTCGCTTGACAAAGATTCATTAGGCATCGATAAAGATAATATCTCTGAAGTACTAGGACAAGTTGATATATAAAAGCATCAACTTAACATTAAGACCAACATGGAAGAGGCTCAGGCTAAAATATTACTATTAAAGCATATTGATATTACTCAAATAAATAGATGGCGGGTGAAGCCCAGTTTGCAACTATAGTCTATAGCTTCAGAAGATAGGGGAATGGAAAATAGATTGCCTTAATTAGAAAATAAATTATATACATTTGAGGCAAATGAGTTCACAGAACCCTCTAGAACCCTCTAGACTGGTTGTATAATTTGTGAGAAAATGTGTTAATGTATCGAACAAGGAAAAAACAACACCTCCGAGAACCAATGAGGTAGTCTATACACATTATCTGTACGGATCATGATTAGAGATGATCTATTACTGATCTGGATGACAAGAAAGAAAAACGCCTTTGGCAGCATGACGAAAAGACAAAAGAGATGCAAGTGAAGCCCTTCAGATTTCACTTTTTGTAACCTTTACTATTTTAGAAATAAGGAGAATTCCAACCATTTAGGGTTGAGAACCTTTTGTATAAATACATATTTATAAGAATGAACAAAGGCTGCTTCTTGTCGTATTGTAACTAAGAAAACTCATCCTTTGTGAGTATTAATACAAGCGCAGACATGGATTCCAAATTTTGTGTAGTTTGAGTTATGTTCCCTTCTTGTTTTTTATATTTCCAGTTTTTTTTTTATGTTACTCCTCGATAAGTGAATGACTACAATTTAGTACAACATCTACTATGATCATATTTCATTTAGTTATCTAATAAGCAAATTTTTTTCCTTTGTATTTGCTATCAACAAATACAACATTTGGAAGCTACTTGAATCACTATATCATATATCCTTTTAGGGGTGCATTTCACTCTTTCTTCTACTATAAACAAGGTAAGATTCTTTTGTCATTGATGCCTTAAATTGTTTAATAGTTTTGTAACTTTCTTCATCACTACTCAATTTGATTAATTGACTCAGATGACGAAACACAACCTCTGTTCTATTCAACTATTAATTTCATTTGATGATTTATATTCTTACATAACTAATGGAATAAAAAAACACTCTTAAAACAAATCATTCCTTAATTCCAAATGCCCGACATTATTCTTTGAGCCTTAAGTTTAATCTCAGGAACAACAAGCACAAACATACCATTTAACTAGTAGCATCATTATAGCCATACAGGCTAATTAAATCATGAGCACCGTCATTATTATCCAACTGTATAATCTCCATGACAACTAGTACAACGTCAACTGATAGAACACAACTGTGTCTATCCATAGTAGTATACAACTACTCAATCCGTGACACATAGTCACAAATAGTGGAACATATCCACCATAGTAGCATACCTCTACTGCCTGGAGACATACAGTCTCCATAGTAATCATATCATTTGATATCAACCTGCACAGAAACAATATTATGATATAAACTGAGTTGTCTGGGCCATTCTTCCACTCACATCTCTGAGATCTAGAAGAGCATCTGCCCTCAGAGTATAACATCAATGACGGGCTATC
The DNA here is from genome assembly GCA_009831015.1 of Picea engelmannii. Lineage (NCBI taxonomy): Eukaryota > Viridiplantae > Streptophyta > Pinopsida > Pinales > Pinaceae > Picea > Picea engelmannii. Next base: position 243,248 of record ML799467.1, on the reverse strand, counting down.
TGGACTATTCTTCTCAAGAAAGGAAGAAAAACTATCCGGATTTCTGAGCCTGGACCATTCACCTATCCGAGCCATTCCACCGGCACTAAACACAGTGCAACCTAGAGAGAATGAGTCTTCCCTAGGGAATACTTGTCCCTGATTGCTGAACCTGGACCATTCACCTATTTGGGCCATTCCTTTGGCACTAAACAAAGTGCAACTTGGAGAGAATGAATCTTCCCTAGGGAATGTGTAACACCCTGTTTCCCCCAATTTGTAATTAATCATAAAATAGGAATTACGATGCTAATGCATGAGGAAAATGTAAATGTATTATTGTTTGAGTTGCCAATAACTGACTGTGGGGGTGAAGCCTTGAAAGTACTAGCCATGATATCACTAGGGGAGATAAATCAGTTAATGAGGCAAGGACTAGTGGTTGAACTACCAACCACCCCCATGAATGGAGCATGCTCTAGCTGCAGGAAGTCATCCTAAAGTACCGTAGGGTCTGACAGACTAAGCGGACCCGAGATTCCTTCTGACAAAAGGAAGGTGACAATTATACACATGGAGGCAGCAAGAGAGGGAGGCACCAGACGAGGGCAGATGCTCACAAGGGAGAGGCACAAAGCTCTCCAACGAATCACGAAGAGAAGGTCATGATCTTGATGCCGAAGAGCATCTTAGAAACCTCGCCGAGGCCACAACCGAGTGAGAAATCTCTGAGTTGCAGAAAATAGGACCCGAACAGAAGCTGAAACAGAGAGAGAGAACCCTCGAGAACTATGAGAATTCCCCGGTGATATCATGGCTTGGCATGGGGGTGGATAGAGTGCTAAGAATGAATTCCTCTGAGCCTATGGTCGGGTGGAAGGACAAACACCCACAGTCAGTTGGTTGGCGGAAACCTATAATAGATAAGTACTTTCTTACCCTGTGTAAATTATTTGTAACTGTGTATGAATTGGCTATATTGGGTACATTGCAGGAATCATGCATATTTCTTAATGAATACACTGTATACCCCCTTATTTCTGTTTGATTGTATAATTAGGCCAGTAAGAAAGCATATGGTTAGGATAGGTTTTATACTCGTAAAATACTTGTGTCATATGGTGGCATAAGCCCGAGTCACGAACTATGCGTTCGTCGACCGTGGACACAGTTTTATGTACGCATGTAAAACTTCCTAATCCTTTTGAGTCCCTTGGAGGATGAAGCCTGTTAAGCTCAGGAGGGATAGCGTTTTCAGAATGCAAGCGAGGCCCAAAACCATCAGGGCTCGTAGAGGAAGCAAAGGCCGAGGCCTTTGAGACTTTGAAATCTTCCAAGGAAAAGGAAGAAAGCGTGAGCTCAGGGAGGAGCTACAACTACCGTCATATCTCGCATGGATAGCTAATAGCCATCGGATCTAGGAGAAGTTGCACGAGGTTTAACCCTCACATACACAAAGGTGAGGACTCATCAAAGTCCCAAAAAGATCAGGACCATCCATTTCAGAGGACACGTGGTCAGAGATTCGAACCCATCGGGGTTTCAGATACTAGAAGGTTGAAGGACTAGAATCGTGGAGTCCCTGCATCGCGAACTCCCGGTTCAAAAAATCCCGATATAGGAGAGGAGCCATCAGATTTTGGTATTTCGACTATTCGGAGTTCGGGACGTAGAGGAGGCTGTGGTCTTCATACTGAGAGTTTCAAACTCCCGGTACACGAAACAATGAAAGCATCGGGACCATCCATTTCAGAGGACACGTGGAAGAGATCTGAACCCATCGAGGTTTCAGATACCGAGAGGTTGAAGGACCAAGAGTTTGGTCACGACGAATTTGTGAAATCGCAAATCCCGAAGTCCCGAAAGGTGCACGTGGTTGAGGTTTCGGGGAAATCCCCGAAAGGAGATTTCGGTAACTCGGTTATCGGGAAAACAAGAGTTAAGAGTTTTGAACTCTTGACCCATAAAAACCCAAAATAATACAGCGTGAATAGATTTTGATATTTCAGTGTTTCAGCACCCGGGAATCCCAAGGGTCAGTTTCCTTGTATTTTTCAGTAGAGAAATCCCGATATGAGAAACCCCAAAATGGTATAGCGTGGTTAGAGTTTGGTGTTTCGACGTTTTGGCACCCGGGATACCCAAGGGAAAGTTTCCTTGTATTCGCCAGACACGAAATCCCAATTTGCGAAACCTTGAAATGAGTTTAGCGATGTATATAGGCTTCGAAGTTTCGGCTCCCGGGAAAACCCAGGTGCAAGACTTCCTGTCTTCACACATCATGAAATCCCGACTTGCGAAACCCCGAAATGAGCTTGGTGGATATAAGGATTTCGGTGTTTCGACACCTGGAAAACCGAAGGGTATGAATGGGGTTTGGCTCGCCTAACATGAGGAGAGCGTTTAGCTTGTCTCGACCAAAGCCTAGTAGAGAGGGCAAGGTACGGAGTGCTCTACCAAAGGGAGAGGAAGAATGGCTCGCCTGAGTAAAGAGGGTGAGGTACGGAGTGCTCGACCAAACGGAGAGGAAGAATGGCTCATTTGCATCGGACGAGGTACAGAGTGCTCGACGAAAGGGAGAGGAGAGCATAATGACATATCTAATTCATGACTGGAAGAACTGCATTTGAAGCATTCTAAAGGGCGTTTTATGCTCAAAATAACATCATACTCAAAAGCAAGAGTTTGATCCTGGCTCAGAACGAACGCTAGCTATATGCTTAACACATGCAAGTCGAATGTGGCTTGCTTCCCCATCCATCCATGTGGGGGTAGAAGGGCAAGAGGAATGGCCCCCTCCTAGCGCGTGCTCACTCACTCAAATGATATGCAAGTGGTGTGCCAGGCGTGGGGCAGAACAAGCATTGCGAAATCCCAGTATGCAAAACCCTGCCAGGATTTAATCCAAGTCATTGATAAATTCAATGAGCTATTAGATCCTTTTTGGGCTTCGACACTTCGAAAGACAAAGAGCAGGGGAACACTTGCATCACGATTCCCTGAATCGTGAAAGCTGGAAGCACCTCTCTGGTAAGGCCTATGGTCATAGCCAATGATCACATGGGGAAGGATAAAGGAAGGGAGGGTCTGCACCAGGCCCCATAGGAATTTGGGGATTTTGTTCCTCGAATAATAAGAGAAAAAGTCGAAAAATCTTAGTTCCCGTAGTGGGTGTGTGACAAATTGGTATCAGAGCATGGTTACAACACTTGGCCTGGTTGGGCTCATGTATGAGATGCATAAGGAAATATTGTTATCTGCATTTTCTCTTTAAGAAGAAGGACCGCATAATGAAACTCTAAATTGGGAATTTCTTTAACCCCTCTGTTAAGATGGTAACTACTCTTATAGGAGTAGGAATGCATTGATCAGTATTATTGATAAGACCTGAGTTTGAATAACACAGGTGGAATAAATTGTGCTATGAAGTTGCATGATCCAAACAAGGGACAGGAACTAAGTTGTTCTGTTATAGTGTGACGATGGCTACCTACTAAAGCAGGTAGAGTCTCTTGCAATTGAGATGGTTGGTTAGGTAAGAATTAAGATCCAAATGAAGAACTCCTTCATGATTTGGGAAATCTGCTAAGGGCTGGTAGGGTCCTAAGAAAGTTATAAATTACTGCATTATTAAAAGACTAAACCCTAAGTATATAACTCCTCACGGTTGAGAGGACTGATGAAAATATGTAGGGTCATATTACTTGACCTATAATGGTTAGGATCGACAACAAGGATAATTTGTTTAAACAAGATTAAGAGGAGTCCTTTGGGACTGTTGCTAATTCCCAAGAGTGACCCTTGTTGGTTGTTCCCATAAAGAGAGGGTAACATCTATATGAGTTATGACTATGAGATTAGTCATGTAAGTAACTTTAAAGCTCATAAGAGATAGCGGGAAATTTCGTATGCCAAGTGTGCATATAGAGCACAGGGAGTGCATATAGAAACAAGCTTGTGTTAAAGTTTGAAAGCTCTGGAGGTGGAACATAGAGGATGATTCTAGAAGAGTTGATGCCAAGTTTGTGGCTGGAAGTTATTGAAAATCTGAACGGATGGTGGAATTCTCGGAGGGAGGAATATCAAAATTCCGTGAACCGTTAGATCTAGTAGATCAGTGGAAAAGATAAGGATGATAACCTCCCATCACTCACAAGCTCAGGAGGAATAGTATCTGTTAGATTGGAATCAACGAGAGCCATTGATCTAGAGCTTCGAGGTTTCATCTATTTGGGAAAAATAGAAGCGTAGACTTTCCAAAGTCGCGCCAGGTAAATCACCGATTCAATCAAGGCCGTTGGTTAGCGAATGACCTGAATCGTAGATCCAGTGTAATTGGATCTTCGGGAGTTGGAGGTTTAGAAGTCAACAAAAAGAGTTTTGAGAACTCACATGTCACGAAATCCTGACATCCAACCTAAGCCATTGGATCGAGAGAGGCGGTGGATTGTTGATCTGACACATACACGTTTCGGGGATTCGAAATCGGGAGTTAAGAAGTGAAGACTCTGCTAGAATCCTGAAAGGTGGAAAGCCGAGATTTGATCAGGACCATTGATTGCCAGAGAGATATGGGCCGTGGGATCTAGGTTGCCAGACCCTCGTGGATCAGAAGTTTTGGGAAATGGTGGGGCATTGTCCGCGGATTCACTGAAACGCGGGATCCTGACGCATGTCTGGGAGTTGACCCCAGGTTCCGAGCGAGGGGTCATGTGAATAAAAGAGCCAAGAAAACCTTAGCTTTGGTCTTTCGGGTTTTCAGATTTTGGGGATCGAGGAATCAAAGTTCCTTGCGACATGAATCCCGAAATTGCGAAACGCGAAGCACCTTTTGTTCGGATCGTGGTCACCGCCGGTGGTCGCGTGAGGAGAAGGCATGAGCTAGTATGATGAATACACATGAGTTGAATGCAGTGTGAAGCTTCATAATAGAAAGCCTGATATTAATACCGGTAGGGTATGAATGATATTAAATGTGCAAGTAATGCACATGTATGATGTAAGAGTAGAATTATACTAGAGGCCCAATATGATTGCCCCGATGAGCGAAATATAAAGCAAGTATTTCTCTTGTCCAGATGAAATGAATACTATGGAGGCATAGCTGACTCCATTCTTGGGAGTCATGAAAGTTCTGTTCCAAATAATAACCTAAGGGGAATGTATTCCATTTCCTTAGGAAGTACCAATATAATTAGATGAAAGGGCAAATGAGCAAATATTCTCTCTTGTCATAATAAGAGACAAATGATTACGCCTTTGAGCATCACATGAGAAGGATTGTGAATGAATCTGAATTGACTGATCTTAACAATAAAGATGCATGTGGGCTATAAAATATACCTATGGCAACTGCACATAGGCTTACGATTACGAGTATAGCTAAGTACATCATGGATGTAAGTTAGAGAAAACTTAGAACATGTGTTGATGCATAATCTGGAATACATACCAGAGAGGTATGTCTATGTCCCTTAAAGAATGCTTATTAACAAGCTGAAGCTAATTCGAGCTTGAGGCCATCACAGATAGTGATGGATATGCAACAAGGCAGTTGCATGCCAAAGGAGTTCTTGGTGGAGGAATTGTGTAAGGACTTTGTCAAAAGGACATAGTCACAACCCTAATAATTGTTGAAGGTTGAACAATGGGCTACAAGGCCTATCCATATATATATATAAGAATCCTGTATTACATTTTGAAAGAATCATGTAATTAATAGAAGACTAACAACCAAATATAGACCATTCTGATAACCGAATGGAAGTGTATAGGATGCACATGTTCATGATCCATTATGAGAAAAGAGTTGTTATTAAAGCATGTTGCAGTATCCCAAAAAAGGTTAGGGTGAGGCCTAACCAAGGTTGCTAAAAAAAGAGCAGTTGCAGAAACCAGTATAGTTGGTAAGAGGCAAGTAAATCCCCTGAGTATGATTAAAAGAATAAATGAGTACGTCTTACTGCTTAAGCTTGGTTGAGGCCATGATTAAGAAAAGGCAGTGAAACCTTAGAGATAACTTGACTGGGCTGAAAAGTCCCAGGCGATGTAGAAAGAATTTGAAGAAGGGGAGAGCCCTCAATTCTTTCCTTGTTGTGTATTATGTTTTTCTATGGGATGAGAAAGCTAGTACATTGATGAATGGAAATGTTTTGACACCATAGTAATGATGGTCGTAATGCTGTGAAAACAATTGAGAACTGTTGTGTTTCACTCATGAAAACATTAAGGATAGTGTGATGAAGTACATACATATATGTTGAGACATGTCTGAAAATATTTTATTAATTTAATGCTATGGTAATTGCATTTTAATTTACATGACGACTAATGTGCTTATGGTGTATGTCATGTGTAGAAAGAAATAAGATTGGAACTGTCAAGAAAGACAGTTGCTAATAATGAGCAACCTCAATCAAAGGATGACTATGAGAAGGTTCTTGTGGAACGATTATTGAAGGGACTTTAAAAGTCCCCATGGAGCACCACTGATGGGATAATATCAGAGAGAGAGTGATAGCAGCCAAGAACCGGTATAAAGATA
>ML799467.1:216522-236675 GCA_009831015.1 Picea engelmannii | reverse complement strand
AGTGTTATGCATGAATTTTGAAAGGCAGTGGTATGCCTTGGATACCCAAGTAAGGTATGACTCAGGAAGGAGAACCTGAATGATGGAGGTATGAACCTCTGGTAGTAAACATTGTTTGTAACCCTTGGAAGAATTCATGAACTAATATGTCATGAATGCATGGAAAATCAAGGAATGTGTAAAGGCATTCATGTGAAACTTTTGAGTTCATGTGTACTGATTTGGGATCGTGATCGACCTATAGCAAGCAATATGGTCCTGCTGTAAGAATGAAGGAAAAACGAATAAACCATATGAGGAAAAGGTTGGTTAAATTCCAACACCCCATGGCCAAGAACTAGTCATAAAGTGTGGCGAACTTGAATAACAATGCAAGGGTGCATTGGGTATGAATGTGTCCATGGATAGTGGCACATTTGTTAAAACCCTTTGAAATGTTGAATTACGTTTTGAATATATATATATATATATATATATATATATATATATATATATATATNACATGGAAAATCTAACAATTTGTTTGGCTGACTGAAGAATGAATTGCAGGAAGTAGAGGGTCATGGATATGGCAGTAAGGTAAGCCCATAGGAAAGACCGATTGCCTGCTGAGCCAAACTGCAAGGAATGGTATTTCCTTTTGAGAAAGTGAATTTGATTGTTAGTATGCACCATTCTGAATTGTTACGACGATGTTGTAAAGGTGCAATAAAATGTATGTGCATGATAACTAACAATTTGATTAGCTGAGGAATGACTGTAGGAAGAAGGAGTCTTGGATATGGCAATGCTGTAAGCCCATAAGGAAGACCGATTTCCTGCTGAGCTAAAATGTTATGGGAAGGAAAGTCCCATAATTATGACTCTGGTTCCTATGCAGAACAAATATGAAAACAAATTGTGGAATATGAAATATGTAGGTGACAGATTTGCAATAGAATTCTGAAAGTTAGAATTTATAATGATGTCTCATGAACCTTGTGTACCTGTGATACAGGTGAGAAGAAAAGATTTGTCCTGAAAGGATAGATGAAGGCTGTCACAGCTGAAAACGATGAACATGGATACTGTTGAGACATGAGAACCCCGTGATAAGTCATGATTGCCGGACATACATTGTGTTGAGGTAACACAAGCCGAAGGGACGCCTCAGCAGAGCAAGTCTAAGGGATGCCTCGACTTTAAGACTTGATAGAGTTTCTGAAATTCCTCCTGTGAAAGAAAACCTTGGCAGGGCAAGATGGATCGCCCGAAGGACTGTATAGCATTGAAGGGGATGCCTGAGCCTGGGCCTGGAGGGTGAGTGACTGCAAGGAAGATGAAACCATGATAGCTCTTGTGAGCTATTGAACTGGAATCATGCACCCAATGGTTATGTCAAGGAAAGCGATGAGTTTGGATAACAAAACTACCATGTGGATATAGATCCACAAACTGCACAAATAAGTATTGTGCTAAGATTATGGAATTTTCCTTTTTAATTTTGAACAACAGTAAGATGTCTTTGCACAAAATTGTGGTTAATATGCTTGTGTCCAATAATTATTGAAGGCAGATGGCAAAGACTCAGATCCTAAAAAAGGACATGACTGAGGATAAAGGTCAAGACTTTTGAAGTGGCCGAATGAGGAAGGCATGACCGGTGTTTTGAGAAAGAACACTGAGGATGGTGTTCCTTTAAGGGGGAGGGAATTGTAACACCATGTTTCCCCCAATTTGTAATTAATCATAAAATAGGAATTACCATGCTAATGCATGAGGAAAATGTAAATGTATTATTGTTTGAGTTGCCAACAACTGACTGTGGGGTTGAAGCCTTGAAAGTACTGGCCATGATATCACTGGGGGAGAGAAATCAGTTAATGAGGCAAGGACCGGTGGTTGAACTACCAACCACCCCCATGAATGGGAGCATGGCCTAGGTGTAGGAAGTCATCCTAAAGTACCGTAGGTTCTGACAGACCAGGCGGACCCGAGCTTCCTTCTGACAGAAGGAAGGTGACAATTATACACATGGAGGCAACAAGAGAGGGAGGCACCAGATGAGGGCGGAAGATCACAAAGGAGAGGCACGAAGCTCTCCAACGAATCACAAAGAGAAGGTTGCGAGCTTGATGCCGAAGAGCATCTGAGAAACCTCACCGAGGCCACAACTAAGTGAGAAAGCTCCGAGTTGCAGAAAATAGGACCTGAACAGAAGCTAAAACAGAGAGAGAGAACCCTCGAGAACTGTGAGAATTCCCTGGTGATATCATGGCTTGGCACGAGGGTGGAAAGAGTGCTAAGAATGAATTCCTCTGAGCCTATGGTTGGGTGGAAGGATGAACACCCACATTTAGTTGGTTGGCGGCAACCTGTAATAGATAAGTGATTTCTTACCCTGTGTAAATTATCTGTAACTATGTATGAATCAGCTATACTGGGTACGTTGTAGGAATCAGACATATTTCTTAATGGATACATTGTATCCCCCCTTATTTTTGTTTGATTGTATAACTAGGCCAGTAAGAAAGCATATGGTTAGGATAGGTTTTATACCTATAAAATACTTGTGTCTTATGGTGGCATAAGCCCAAGTCACGAACTATGCGTTCATCGATCGTGGACACAGTTTCATGTACGCATGTAAAACTTCCTAATCCTTTTGAGTCCCTTGGAGGATGAATCCTATTAAGCTCAAGAGGGATAGTGTTTTCAGAATGCAAGCAAGGCCCAAAACCATCAGGGCTCGTAGAGGAAGCAAAGGCCGAAGCCTTTGAGACTTTGAAATCTTCCAAGGAAAAAGAAGAAAGCGTGAGCTCAGGGAGGAGCTACAACTACCGTCATATCTCGTGTGGATAGCCAATAGCCATCGGATCCAGGAGAAGCTGCATGAGGTTTAACCCTCGCATACACAAAGGTGAGGACTCGTCAAAGTCCCAAAAAGATCAGGACCATCCATTTCAGAGGACACATGGTCAGAGATTCGAACCCATCGGGGTTTTGGATACTGGAAGGTTGAAGGACTAGAATCATGGATTCACTGCATCGCGAACTCCCAGTTCGTGAAATCCCGATACAGGAGAGGAGCCATCGGATTTCAGTGTTTCGGCTATTCGAAGTTCGGGACATAGAGGAGGCTGTGGTCTTGGTACTGAGTGTTTCAAACTCTCGGTACACGAAACAACGAAAGCACCGGGACCATCCATTTTAGAGGACACGTTGCAGAGATCCAAACCCATCGGGGTTTTGGATATCAGGAGGTTGAAGGACCAAGAGTTTGGTTGCGGCGGATTCGCAAAATCGCAAATCCTGAAGTCCTAAAAGGTGCACATGGTTGAGGTTTAGGGGAAATCCCCGAAAGGAGATTTCAGTAACTTGGTTACCGGGAAAAAAAGAGGTAAGAGTTTTGAACTCTTGACCCATAAAACCCCGAAATGATACAACGTGAATAGATTTTGATATTTTGGTGTTTCGGCACCCGTGAATCCCAAGGGTCAGTTTCCTTGTATTCGCCAGTTGCGAAATATCGATATGAGAAACCTCGAAATGGTATAGCGTGGTTAGAGTTTGGTGTTTCAGTGTTTTGACACTCGGGATACCCAAGGGCAAGTTTCCTTGTATTCGCCAGACGCGAAATCCCGATTCACGAAACCCTGAAATGAGCTTAGCGATGTATATAGGCTTCAGAGTTTTGGATTTCGGGAAAACCTAGGTGCAAGACTTCCTGTCTTCGCACATTGCGAAATCCCGACTTGCGAAACCCCGAAATGAGCTTGGTGGATATAAGGATTTCAGTGTTTCGACACCTGAAAAATCGAAGGGTATGAACCCCTAGTCTTCATATATTGCGAAATCTCGGTATGCGAAACCCCGCCAGGATTTAATCCAAGTCATTGATAAATTCGATGAGCTGTTAGATCCTTTTTGGCCTTCGACACTTCGAAAGACAGAGAGCAGGGGAACACTTGCGTCACAATTCCTCGAATTGCGAAAGCTGGAAGCACCTCTCTGGTAAGGCCTGTGGTCATAGCCAACGATCACATGGGGAAGGATAAAGGAAGGGAGGGTATGCACCAGGCCCCATAGGAATTTGGGGATTCTGTTCCTCGAAGAAGAGGAGAAAAATCCGAAAAATCTTAGTTCCCGTAGTGGGTGTGTGACAGAATCACTGTCTAGACCATTTCCTAAGGAAATGACTGTCCCGCACCAACGTCCAAAACATACCATTCTTGGAAACTATTCACAACTGTGATCTTCGAAAGAATGACTGTTCGACGAGGTGAACCAGTCTTCTTGACCACTACTGAGAGTGACTGTCAAGATGAGAGACTGTCCTAGACCATTCCCCCACACTGGTCACAAGGGGAATCACTGTCTATGGTACATCGACAATCCATCAAACCATTTTCATTAAGAAAATGACTGTTCAATCTGGACCATTTTCCGAACTGGAAAATGCTTGTCCGTCAGAAATCTCAAACCACTTTTCGAACTGGAAAGGAACTACCCATCTTGGACCATTTTTGAAAGTTGAAAATGACTGTCCATAAATCAATGATATGTCATTGCTCCCTCCCAATCTGGAGAGCCATTTCTTCCCTTTCAACTAAGCGAGTTATTTCCATGATCCCCAATTTGTCTCAGAAATATGCAAACTTTATTCTGGACAGAGGCTTTATCAAGATATCTGTTGTCTGCTCATTTGTGGGGATATACTGTAGCTTCACTTATCCTTCCTAGAATTTATCTCGAATAAAGTAGTATTTGATCTCAATGTGTTTCAACCATTCATGAAACATTGGGTGTTCTGATAGCCTTATACAACTTTGATTGCCATAGTGTATTATGGTCGAATCTGGAACCTGCTCAAATAATCTAGAAATCAGCTTTCTCAGTCATATTGCTTCTGTACATGCCTCACATGCTGTGATATATTCTGCTTCTGCTGTGCTGAGTGCGATAGACTTCTATTTTCTATTTCCCCAAGATATCATAGCGGAGCCCAAGCTGAAACAAATCCCTGAAGTACTCTTTCTGTCTTCTACACTTCCTGCCCAATCTGAATCTGTGAATCTATGGATGCAGTATATCTTAAACCATAGTTTAGTGACCCACGAATATATCTTAGAAAATTATTTGTAGCTATCCAATGCTCATGTTTAGGTTCCACCTGGAACTAGCTTAGTTTGTTTACGGAAAAGAAAATGTTTGGTAGAGTATTTACCAAATACACCAATGACCCAATCAATTGTCGATATAGAGACGGGTCTACTGGATCATAATCTCAGTCTCTTACTTTTCTTATATCTGTGGTCATAGGAGTGTCCATGGATTTGCAATACATCATTCCAAACTTCTGAAGAATCTTTACTGCATACTTTCCTTGTCCAAGGAATACTTCACCACACTTCTTCCATACTTCTAGTCCCAAGTAATAATGCATGAGACCAAGATCTTTCATATCGAGCTCAGAAGCTAGTTCCTTTTTACAATGGATGATGAGAGACTCTTCACCTGTCAAGAATAAATCATCGACATATATCAGTAGAATCACATGTGCATTGTTCACGACTTTGTAGTAAAGATTTGGATCTGCATGAATTTTGGAGAAACCAAGTCTCATTAGGTAGCTGTCTATTCTGCCATACCAAGATCTTGGAGATTGATTGAGTCCATATAAATCTTTCTTTAGTCTGCAAACATGAGTGTCTCTGGAATGTACTTCAAACCCTTGAGGTTGTTCAATGTATACTTCTTCTTCAATTTCTCCATTGAGGAAAGATGTTTTTACATCCATTTGATGTAAACTCCATCCCATGGAAGCAACTAGAGACATGATATCTCTAATGGAAGTATATATGGCAATAGGAGAAAATGTTTCATCATAGTCTTCTCCCTCCTTCTGGGAGAATCCTCTAGCTATGAACCTTTCTTTATATTTGTCCACGCTTCCGTCTGCTGCATGTTTGATCTTATAGAACCATTTTGAAGTTACTACTGATTTTTCTTTAGGTCTAGGCACAATTTCCCATACATCATTTTTCATGAAGAACTGGTGTTCTTCTGTCATGGATTCTTTCTGTTGTTTCTTCTGAGCTGCCTCTTGAAATGTGGTAGGTTATTCGTCTAGAAGCTTTGTCATACATGCTGCATAGCTGGAGAATCTCTTGGGCTTCTTACTTTTTCTGAAGGTCCCACTTGGGGCTTTGAGTATTTCTGCTTCTTGTAGGGTAGCTTCAATCCAATATGGTTGTTTCTTGGTTTTGGGTACAATGTCTAAATCAATGGTCTCACATGGTTGCATCGGATGATAAAGTTGTTCTTTTTCTTCATTCTGACTTTCTAGAAGACATGTGCTTTCTTCAATATGCTCTTCATACTCTTCTTCTTCTATAGTTTCTTTTATGGATTTCTTGAAAGCCATCTTTTCATTGAAGGTCACGTCTCTATTGAATTCAATCTTATATTTTTCCGGGATATAGATTATATAATCCTTGGATGAATCACTATATCCCATGAATATTCCCTTCTTTCCTGAGGGTTATAATTTATTCCTTTTATCCTTGGGAATGTGAAAGTAAACATGGCATCCAAAGATTCTTAAGTGTTCCACATTAGGTTTCTTTCCCGAGAAGGCTTCTTCTGGAGTCATATCCTTCAATATGCAGTGAGGACTTCTGTTCTGGACATATATTGCTGTCATGGTTGCTTCTCCCCATAAATACATAGATAAATCTTGATCATTCAATAGTGCCTTCACAGTTTCTTCAATAGACCTGTTCTTCCTTTCTGCTACACCATTTTGTTGAGGATTATGATGAACAATTAGCTCCCTCATAATCCTTACCGATTTGCAAAAGGAAATGCATTCCTTGGATGTATATTCTCCTCCATTATCTGTTCTCAAGATCTTGATTTTCTTGTTTGTGAGGTTCTCTATCTCTGCTTTGAATTATTGAAACTTGTTGAATACTTCATCCTTTGTCTTCAAGAGATATAACCAAGTCTTTCTCGAGTAATCATCTATGAAGATTACATAGTAAAGAGAACCTTCTATAGATTTGAATGGAATCAGACAACAAAAGTCTGAATGTATTAGATCTAGAATTTCCTTAGATCTATTATTGTCGTCGAGAATGGTTTCTTGATATTCTTACCAAGAGCACATCCTTTGCAAATTCCTTCATGTGTAAACTGTATTTCTGGTATTCCTTCAACCATATTTTTGAGGAAGGGTAATGATTGATAGTTTATATGAGCGTACCTTCTATGGCAAAGTTCATTGGGATTGAATTCATGATGTACAAGGGCTTCAACATTTCGTTCTAGTAGTCTGTATAGTCTTCCTTCACGGGTTCCAATAACTCTACCATTCTCTATGCTGGAATCTCTAGGCCAAGATAACACTTTTCCTTCTACAAAAGCTATTCTGTTTCCTTTGTCTTCTAGGAAAGATATGGATACAAGATTCTTTTCTAAATCAAGTACATATAAGACATTGCTCAAATGAAAATTGTTACCTGTTTTCAACTTGATGGAGGCTTGATCAATTCCTTTGACTGGGTAAGTGTTTTTGTCTCCAAGCTCTACCTTGTACAATGTATTCTTTTCATTTAGATTGGAGAGTCTGGTTTGATCTCCTATCATATGCCTAGAAGCTCCACTTTCAATTATCCACATGTCATCTTCAAGCATTCTTGTGAGTGCTGAGTAGTGTAGATGACTTGTCTTTTCATTCATGACTTCGATTAACTGATGACTGGTCAAGCTTTAACCCAAAATTTCAACCTTGATGTTTTTTCCTTCTGAGAGTGCCAAGAGGTGTGCTGGACTAAGGTGCACTTGAATATCTTCTCCTTGATTAAGGTGTTCCATCATAAGGTGTTGGATAAGGGTTTTAGGGTTTCTACAACTGCACCTGCTAGTAACCCTAGCAACAATGCTTTAGTAACTGCACCTGCTAGAAACTCTAGAGAAAGTTATTCAATGAACTTAGTATCATTATGGATTATCTCCCTTCCAGTGGTTAGATTGAATGAAGGAAGTGTGGGCCCATAACCTGTTAGAATATTGGATGTGCTCGTTTAACCATAGACAATATAGAAATATTGTTACCCAACCATAGGCACTAATGCCACCCCTGAGCACCTTGACCTTGACAGAGAGAAGAATTTCGGTAGTAGATCAATATCCAACCAAGGCTAATGAACCAAGTAAAGATAACCAAAACTGATCAGAGAGCCCAACATTGAAAGACCGAGAATATAGATTGCAGGACTGGCGACAACAACTCCTCCCAAGACTTGCGCACAAACTGGCCTTCTGCAGTGCGCACAAGTGCACTTCTGTAATTCTGAGAAGTTTGTCTAAAATGAAGATTGACCTCCTATATTTATACTGCTTCTGACAGACTGTCTGGGATGACTTCTCATTCTGGGTGCTAATTATTTAGTATTAATTATTTCCTTTAGCCGACATCTCTTCAAGGGTTATATTCAATTCTTTTCTTGCTTCTGGAATATTCTAATCTTGTCAAAGGTCACAAATGGAGGTTAATACCTCCCGTAGCTACCATAATATCAACACTTCCTCCCTCAAATTTGCTTCTTTTAAGTCCATAAGATAAATCATCCAACATAGACAAAAGGTCAAAAATCTCATTATGGGTTGTATGAGCTCCTCAGTGTATCATACCCACCTGAGTGTCAGTAAAAAAAAAAGATATAACAATACTCTAAAGAAGTCTTTTGGGCATGATATTTTCTATATTGGAGATTGAGAGATCATTTTGTTTGGAATGTATATCTTATGACAAATCCTTTTGGTTGGAGTGTATATCTCATGCAAAATTTATAGCCTATATTTTTGTATGAGGATGATAAATTTAAAATATAGTTATGTTATAATGATCTCGCTCTATTTGGTAAGCCACACATTGGGAAGAACATAGTGTGGTGCATCAAAGTGTATATCTAGTGATATAAGTCATAACCAATGGCGAATTGTGAATCTACCTTTTCCTTGCACAAAGTTGCGAATAATTTAGCTTACAAGAATCTTCTCAAAAATGGGTACATAAGTTAGAAGATGATAATACTCATTACAATGTGCTAAATATGTGTAAGCAATTGCTAACTACAAGTACTTGTTTAGTGTTTATAGCCACCAATGAATAATGAATAGGTAAATAATTAATATGTCACCTCTATAAAATGGTAGGTGGATGTTGTTTCAAGATGTGATCCACACAATTTTTCTCAATGAATACATTATGGAGGCTATTTTTCATGTCTTGGTATTGGAGAATTTGCTTATTAGGAAATTAGTATCTTAATAACCCAAGTATCCATAACAAGTACTTATTGTGACTCCCTTTAGAGTAATTATTATATACTTATTTATTATTATTTATTCATATAAGTACTTATTATGATCATTTTAGGAGGATTATTATATTCCTTTATTATTATTATGTATTTATATATATTATAATAATATGGGGCATGACAATATGAAACTTCTATTTTTTGTTTGAGAGTGGAAGAGTCCAATCATTGAATTCATGTAAGAGGGTGGGTGTGAGAAGTCACATCCCATAATTATTGGGAGCATGGGATTGAGTACAACAAGTTTTGAGAAGAGGGTAAGTCAAGTAAGCAAGCTAAAGGAGAGGAAATTTGTATGGACAAGGGGGCAGGTTTTGGACAATAATGTTTGACATGAACAACAGGCATATGAAGAAGAGCATTGGAGCTAGAGAAACCATGAAGGGTGAATTGTGAAGCACATTCAGAGCATAATATTGAAAGAACAGGTTGTCAAGCCCGAAGAGTGAACTCCTGTGTGAGTTGCACTATAACAACAAATGATTGTTGTTGTTTTCATGGTAGTTTTCCTAGTAGTGAGCTCCCTTGAGTTTCCCAGTGGTGATATTCATGGTTACCTATGCCAGAGAGACCTTGATAATGAAAGGGAGGCTCAATGGACTAAAAGTAGTGAAAGGGGTACATTCCTTGGGTTGGGTAGGTCGAGAGGAAGAGAGCTAGTGGAAAATCGAGATAGTTGTAGGAGAATGCCAATGGGTTGCGAGATTTTCTGAGTTGTGAGTGGACAGTGAGAGACCACCCTATTTTGTGGATTGCTATCCCTAACTTAGGGGTGACTTTCTATTGACATTTGGAACAATAAGTTTATGGTTGGGTGGAATGTCTGTCCCAAGAAACTGGTTGCACAACTATTTTAAAAGATAAGTGTTTTATCTCGTTTCTATGTTGCATTATGAGTTTTAATTGTCATGCATGAACTCTATGTATGAGAATGATTTATATGTTGTTGTGTTGAGTTATTTAAACCAAATTCATGTCGATTTTAGCATGTTGTAGATGCATTTAATTAATGGTATTGTAAAATAGTTAAATATGTGTGTAATTTGTGGCTAGTAAGCTACATGAAATTGGTTGGTATAATTTTTTTAATTTATGTGTAACTCCACATGTAATGATTCTTAGCTGGGCCGAGGAACGTTACAAGTGTGACCAATGATTGTTTGATAAAATTCCCATACAAAATGCAGTTTCTTTATAAGTTGCTCCAATATTGTTTATAGATAGAGAGTGATTAACTTGTACATGAGAAGTAGATTGATTGCAACTTTTTTTCCTATTTTGTGTTGTGAATAAGAAAGAGATCCAAGATTTCGATAAATTGAAGTAAACTAAAACTAGATTTTCCTAGGGAACGATTTTTAGTTTCCTTTTTTAGATCTATAAAATTGGGAACACGTCTAGCTAATTGATTTTTAGCCAAACTATATTGATTCCTTCCCTTATTTGAATAAATAATTTTGTGAATAATAGTGACGCAATAAATTGGTTTGGATGGTCTCATTTACCTTGGTAGGTTCTTAGAAGATGGAGGAGAAACCATCATAGAAAGATCAAAATTCCTAAAAGTAACTTTCTTACTATGATTGTTACATGTGTGTTCCTTGAATAAATCATTGGTTTCCTCTTCTCTAGCCTTTGCAATTTGTCTTAGAGTGTTGGCATGCAATGTCTTCTTTACTATGCTCTAGGAATTTCTCCATCACCTTAAATTTTTCTTCATTCTCCAACCTTTTTGAAGGCTCTTCCTCCCTTAACTTTGCTTCTCTTTAGTCCATAAGATAAATCATCCAACATACACAAAAGGTCATAAATCTCATTATGGGTTGTATAAGCTCCTAGTGTATCATACCCATCTAAGTGCCAGTAAAAAATAAAGACACAACAACACTCTAAAGAAGTCCTTTGGGCATGATATTTTCTATATATTGGACATTGAGAGATCCTTTTGGTTGGAATGTATATCTCATGAGAGATACTTTTGGTTGGAGTGTATATCTCATGAAAAATGTTTAGCTTGTATTTTTGTGCGAGGATGATAAATTTAAAACATATATATGCTATAATGATCTCACACTCTCTGGTAATCCACATATTGGGAAGAAAATAGTGTGGTGCACCAAAGTGTATAGCTAGTGATAGAAGTCATAACCAATGATGAATTGTGAATCTACCTTTTCCTTTTATAAAGTTGTGAATAATTTAGCTTACTAGAATCTTCTTGAAAATGGATACATAAGTTAGAAGATGATAATACTCATTACAGTGTGCTAAATATGTGCACGCATTTTCTAACTACAAGTACTTGTTTAGTGTTTTCATCAATAGGCCCCAATTAATAGGTAAATAGTTAATACCTCACCTCTATAAAATGGTAGGTGAATGTTGCTTCAAGATGTGAGCCACACACTTTTTCTCAATGGATACATTATGGAGGATATTTTTCATGTCTTATTATTGGAGAATTTTCTTATTAGGAAACTGGCCAAGAAATAGCCATCTCATGATAAATAAGTTGTAAAGTTTTCCTCATATAGTCCCCACTATTTGGCATTTCCCAATAAAGTAAAAAACCAATACCGGGCTACTGTGTTAGACTAAATCATAATGATTTTACATTAAAACTTATCAGTGAGCTTCAACTCAATGAACTATTGAAAGTTACCTTGTCACCAAGAGGGTTTTCGAAACCATGTTTTCCTTTCCTCATGTTTTTCATATTATATACATGTTTGGATTTAGCATTTTTTGTATAAATAAAGTTGTTGTTGTCCATATTTGTTGAATTAGGTCTATATTCTCTATTCCTAAACATATTGGGGATAAATGCATAAAAATGTACCAAAGGAAGCATTCCTAGCAACTTACATGGCCTCTTACCCAAGTGCTCCTCGTACTAAGGTTGCATGGAGTTAGAGGTGAATGCGAGTTAATTGTTAGACATAGGAAAATGAGATCGAATTATTAGATATGGTTCAAGATTGGCCCAAATCTATTCAATTGATCACTAAATTACAAACACCCATGCATAAACATCGATTTGGATTTGCATGCCAATAGAACAAGGTTTTACTGGAAATGTTGTTATTGGGCTATAATTTTGAGGCCTATTTGTTAGATTCATAATGAAGAAAAGAGCAGAAATATAATGAAAATAATAGAAGCAATCAAGAAACCATGATGAACGGAGACAACTAAACAATGGTAGAAAAAACATACTCTATTCATCAATGCTTCTGTAAATAATCATGTACATAGATGTACATATATAATACAAAAGGCCATAATTGTCATGTAACTGTATAACAATTAGGTTAAATTAACTAACCAACTAACTTATGATTAGTGTTTTAACATCCCCCCTTAATCATAAGTTCATTCTTGCCTAAAAAACTGCCACTACTTGACAATCACATGTGTCAAGCAAATATTCAGAGGGCTGTTTGAAGATGTTCTCTGAACTTTGAAAAAAATAGTAGAAGTTGATGTCTTCTACTATAATTGGTGGTTTAAGGTTGACCACAAACTCATCTAGTGGTTTTAGGATGACCACAAACCAATCTGGTGGTTTCGAGATGACCAAAAACTGAATGTCTAGCAGAAGCTGATTTCTTCTATTAAATGGCATGGTTTTAAGTTGACCATAAACTAACAAGGGCTCAAGGCTCAAAAACATGAAAATGTAACAAGCAGAACTTCATGTCTTCTGCTCAATTGGTGGTTTTAAGCGGACCACAAACTATAAACAACAATAACAAGCATAACTTTATGTCTTCTGCTCAATTGGTGGTTTTAAGCTGACCACAAACTATCAAGAATAATATGTTCAGGAACAAGATTGCATACCAGGAACTAGGTTGCATACTTGATCATCTGTTCACAGGCTCTAAATAAAACTTGGAACATGACTCAAAATCAAACTTGGAACTTGGATCAACTAGATTTCTTCCCTGTCAGGGACAAGTGGTTTCAATTCCCTTGATCGTCATTCGCAAGTATGGCCAAGAAGAGATCCAGCAAATCAAACTGTCTTCCGGCAGAGTCTGAAGACTCGATCTTCAACTCGGAAGACTACATCAACTGGGCCCCGATCATACCCTAAATCATCAAATCTTGAAAAAACATTCATGTCCATCAACTGTAGAAATATATCCAATCAAGTATGATTGTACTTGTGTATAAATCCGGTGATAAGACTACTCCAATAAATTGGCTTCCAAGCGCCAACGCCAATTCCCTAACCATTCAAAATGAATTTGTTTCTGCTTGTGGTTTTGACACCTTACGGAGGGATGATTTTTCTTCCCACAAAATTTGCATGGGTGAAGATCAAAATAGTTTGACTTATCATGGCCAAACCGGTGACAATGTTTGCACTGTATGGGTTCTTTATCCAACCGATTAGCAACATCATCATCAACTATATCCTATACCTGTTCCTTACCAATATACGCAAGCTCTGTCATCTTATCATCATTCAAAAAACCTCCACTCACAAAGCAAACAGGTTCGCTATAATTAAGAAAATGAAAAAGGTTGTCACCATCCTGTACATATCCTAGTCCATATCGATTTCGTTTAAATCGTAATTCTTCCCATGGTTGAATAATACATTTATCCACAACTTTTTATGACCTAGGGCCTTCATCTAACTGATTTTCATGTTTATGACTTTCATCACTAGTCAACTGAGTGTCTTCATTCTCATCCTTGATGTCATTGTGTTTGTTAAAATCACATTGTAGGTGTTGAAGAAAACTTAACTCATCAGACAACAACTTGTTTTGAAGTTTGAACATATCAATCTTATTGTGCGTTACTTGTAAACAAGTAATCACTGTGCTGAGAGTGCACTTGTTTATTGCAATTGTAGATTTTGTAGTTGAGTTAATTAATGTGTGCAATATAGTAAATAGTTCTTCAATTCTTGCCATTATGCAGAATATGGAAGAGAGATGCTTATATGTTGATGCCACAAAATTCAATTTTGTATCCTGCTGTGCATGCCAAGAGTGATCATCCATTGCATGAATGCGAAAAAAAACTACAGGATAACCAATAACGCACACAAAGATCCTAAGACCCCCTTATTCAATTTCGGGTGGGTCAAGAATGCAAAGACAAATATGAAATTTGTTGGGCTGCTTATAACACCTTTACAACCACCTTATAACTTCCAAAAAATTCCTTATAGCACCTTCAAAAAATAAATAACAAACCTTATAGCTCCAATTACGAACAATTTTGTATTTGCAAACATTCTTATAACTCCTTATGTTCAATTTTCCTTTTGCTTGCTCTCTTTATCATAAGGTTTGGTAAAATTTACCATGAAGCGTCATCACCCAAACTAGGGCATTGAAAATATACCTCAAAAAGATTAACTTTAACTCTCACTTTATTTAATCATTAATAAATTGGAATTTGATGTGACTTTCTTGAAAGTTAAATCAAATTTAAATATAAAAAACTCATTACCTCAAATTATTTATTGTATCGTTCATTTCCAGCGATATTCACTTCCAACTTTCAAAAGATATGTATCATTTTAAAAAGGCTTTTGTATTTGACCTCTACCAAACGAACCCAAATCTCCGCCTTTTTACTGTCAAATTATCTTCAACTCTTAACAAATCTGGTGAGATCTCTTTTGCACAAAGAAATTCATGAATTAAACCTTTGTATACATCTTAAGATCATCCCAACAAGGTCATAAGCTCCTTCAAGCATGCACACATCAAGAGGACTTCGTTTGCAAGTGAGAAAATTGCAGGTCTTTACACTTCACACAGTTCTGAAGTAAATCACAGGTCTTTTATACAACGGGTTTCAAGGTTAATGGCAATTTTTCAAGAGAGATCAGGAATGGATGACTTGTGCTCAAACCCAAAGTACACAGTACAATTTTTTATTTGAAAACCTAAAGGAGTTAAAGGTATCTGCCAAGAAAGAGTGCGACAACCAACTTCGAATAGCCCAAAATGCGTATATTGCAAATTCATGTTTCACATGGCCAAATGGCTGAGAGGATGTATAGACATCAATGATTTTTAGTTTGTCTAAAGGCTGTTAGATCAATGGGAGAAAGACTTATCATTTCCATTTCCAATTGAACAACTAAAGTCTGGGATTGTTTTCAAGAACAAGATTTCAAATTTACTCGGAATTTTCCAGTGGAAATATGACTTCTATAATCTGAAAATAATCAAAATGGTACCTTTACCATACGATCTCAACTAGAATTCAATCCCTAGCGAGAGTATCTTTCACGGGCCATTGCTTTCTTTGGATGAAACTGCGGCATAGTTTTGTTGGTTTGGAGTTTCGATACCACAACCTTCTGTGACGCTTTGGATGCCCACCGTCTACGTTGTAGGTTTGAAACCCACGGGCCACTTCTTAAAGTTCCCCTAAACTCAGAGAAGATTTTGGTTCAGAACGAGACGCATCTCGATAATGCGAGCTCGACATTGAAAAGAGTAAATCAAACCATAGCCAGGGAATACAAACTTATAAATGAGCAGGCCTCTAAGATCATCTACATGCTCTGATACCACTGTTAGATTCATAATGAAGAAAAGAGCATAAATATAATGGAAATAATAGAAGCAATCAAGAAACCATGATGAACGGAGATAACTAAACAATGACAGAAAAGGCATACTCTATTCATCAATGCTTCTGTAAATAATCATGTACATAGATGTACATATATAATACAAAAGACCATAATTGTCATGTGACTGTATAACAATTAGGTTAACTTAACTAACCAACTAACTTATGATTAGTGTTTTAACACTATTTCTTTGTACTATTATAAATCTCACATCTTCCAATGTTGTCATAGATAAGTAGTACTTTATCTTCTTACCAGTATGTTAACATCATTGGATATGGCCATCTTATTGTTTTTCTACCTATGGTAACTATATTTTCATCCTCCCTTTTCAATAACCAAGTGAGAAACTATTTGTGTAATATATAATTCTAGATATATGACTATGGAATTATGTATTTCCCAAGGATTCAAGTCTTAAAAGAATCTGATTTTGCTAGATGCCTTGACACCTCCTAATCCACTATGTTTGTGATCATGGACATTCCATTTCTTATGGCGTTGATCGGCTATTGAATGACTTAGCCTAAACTTATCATAGGTATCAATTGTTTGAATATCCATTTTAATGTAATATATGATGCATTTAAAAAATGAATAATGCCATGAATAAATGAATAATGCCACGAACGTATTCCTTATATGGTGTAACTGGTAGTTCGATTGTTTTGTCCAATAAATTTTCCTATAATTTTCTTTTATGAATGTGATATATTTGATGGAAATGAATATAATTATGTCTTTAGCTTCAAAACTTTAATTGCATAAGGCCATTTTTTTTTCTTTGTCGAGTATTCTTGAAAAGTGGCTCTAGTGTGAAATTTGGAGGAAATCATGGACCTTTATTTTCAATGCAAGAATCAAGATCAACAAATAATCAATTTGCACTAGTGACCAAAAAAACAAACAATATGATGGTGTCATGCTCTCATCCGCACGGGAAGGTGAGGTAGAAGAGCGATATTCACCCACATGCCCCCTTACTCTTTATTTAGAGGAGAACAACATTCTTTGGGATGCAAATATTTGTAAGTTCATGCTAGAATGTACTAATAAGTAGGAAGATTAACAATTTTAAATACTTATTGTTTGTTGTTATTAAATCTTCTTTGTGATTAACAAATTGAAGGCGTAGTTTCCTTATCTAAACAATGCATAGATTCCCCAATCACTAATCTTTCTCAACCCAAGATGTCCATAACATGTACTTTAGTTGACCTCTGAACAATATATTTGACTACAATTTAAACTTGACTTTTTTTTGACTCTCAAATTAAACTTTTTACCTTATTTGTTTTCATTACTCATACTCTTTTAGTAATTACTAAAAGTTAATATTTTAGTGATTTATGCTCTTTCGTGACCATGTTTTCATTTAGTAAAGAGTTTGTTCTCATTGTCTTTACTCTTTTAGTAATTTTATGCTCTTTACTTACCAGTGCACTGTTTGACACCAAGGCCAGTCACTAGTGGATTATTTGAACCATATGCATCGTTAAAGCGTTAGAGGTCGACAAATTCCAAGTGCAATGTCATCACCAAGTATATACAAACAAATCCACCATCACCCGAAATGAGGTTCAACTCTGTCACTAGAAGAGATCAATTGAACAAGTTGCAACCTAAGTGATAACACCCATGGTAGATTTAAAGCTATTAAAAGTTACCATAAATTTTCCTCCACTTTAGCTTATATACATGTCAAACCAATTGAATTGGTTTATGTGATAGCTCGTGTGGCACAAATATCCTCTATTACCTCAAATGTGTGCTAGGATCTTAAAATTGTAACAATCGAAATGGTTATGTTGAACATTGTAAATAATATATATAACATTAGCTTAATTTTTATTTCAATCGAAAAATTATAAATATAGCACATCCCACATCTAAACAGGGGAAGCAAATGACATATTGATAATTGAGTATAATGACAACTAAAGCTTACTCATCCCAAGAAAGGATCCAAATGGTTGAAATCCCAAAGAGTGATTATAACACTCTAATCTCTGCTAGATACTGAGTCAAAATTTGCTTGCCTAGAAATAAAGGTGAGGAAGAAGCTAAGAGGTTGTATCTTTTGAGTGGTTGGTGCCATTGTTCTCTCTGATTACACCATTGTTCTCTCTGATTACACTCTGCTCTGAAAATTTGACCGATTGACTTTGTTGTTTATCATGTGCAATATCATGGGGATGAAGGTAGGATATGATGAGCCTCAAACTATTAAATTGAAAAGGTATGTTGATCTGTCTAAATATAAGTATAAGGTTAAAAGCTACACAACTACAATGAAGGAAAACATGCACAATACATGCTTGTGAGACATAGAATGACATGTAGAAAATTGGAAATGAAATGAAATGAATTATGATTTTTTAGTTATCATTCTCGAAAGAGCCAAATAGGATCTATGGAAGACCCAAAGCTTAATATGTGAAATAGTTTTGCTCCCTTTGTTTATTTTTTCATCAATGACGATGCTTATCCTTCTTAAAAAATAAAAACTTATTTATTTTCCAAACCAACAAATGCATCAAAATAACATCCTTGAACTAATAGAAAATTCATTATCAAAGTACTTGGTGTTTTTGTTTCAAAATCTAGTTTCGGATTGGGAAATGCATTGGGTCTTAGAATTGCATATTGAATGGTTTGAGTTATTGGACATTCACTATGGGATTTCCACATGCTAGTGTAGAGTGGTTATGTTCTATTTAACATGGGATTGCTAATTTCTTTGGATGGAAAGTAATCCCTTGTAGCACATTCCAAAGAATGAAAAACTAGAAGAAAATAACAATGTTTTAATGCTTTGCAAAAGTGAGTGCTTATAGATATAATGGAACCCAACCTATAGGAGGAAGAAATATCTATATTTTGCTTCACTTTGAATCATACATCCATCTTGGTTGATTTAAAGGGAGACCAATAGTTTCTCTTGAAATGGAAAAAACCTCTGTAAGGCACATCAAGAATGATAAAAGATTGAAAGAAAAAATAGCACATTTTGTTATTTTTTCTTCACAAACACCAATGTGTATGCTAAGCCAACTTCTGCCAATATTTCCTAACTCTTGGATGATTTATCAATCATGTTGTGTATCAATTAATGAGGTTGAGCTGATGTCTTCACTCAATCCTCTCATACTGATTTGCGCCCCTAAAAAATCATGACATAACTTCCTTGCCTTGTTTTAGCCTTGTATTGTTAATTCAAAGTTGATAATTTAAAATTTCCTCTTTTTAGCTGGGAAAGCCCTACTCCTAATCCATAACAATAATTTTAATGAATTTTCAGAA
The DNA here is from genome assembly GCA_009831015.1 of Picea engelmannii. Taxonomy (NCBI): domain Eukaryota; kingdom Viridiplantae; phylum Streptophyta; class Pinopsida; order Pinales; family Pinaceae; genus Picea; species Picea engelmannii. Next base: position 217,388 of record ML799467.1, on the reverse strand, counting down.
CCTCATCTATGTTTAATCTCTTAGTTTTTTCTTTCTTTGCATCTATGTTTTCCAATTCATATTCCCACATTTTCTCTCTTTTCAAATTTTTTTACTGAAATTTGACTTTATTCAATCAACAAAGGTAAAAATATAACATTGCTAGCTTGGTATCCATTTTAGAGAAGTATGACCCTCAGGTCAAATCTTCCTCACTGTAGATGTACAAGTAGCCATCATGTAGTATAAATAAATAGATTAGCTAGAATATTCCCAAGATAGGCAAAATATTGTTCTTAGAAGTTGGGATCTGGGTTTGGACAACTGAATTTCCATTCTTTTGTTCAGGGCCATTTTCTTCTTTGTATGTTTTCAACCTTTTATAGTATAGTAGTGCACACATAGATTCTTTATAAAACAAAAGGAAAACAATAACATTCACACATAGTGCTTAGAAATTTACCCTAGAAAGTCTTAACCGAGAAAACCAAATAATGTTTAAAGTTGCACCTTTGACTCTCATTTTGTTAACTTCACCATTTACAAATATAATACATGTGAATCCACGATATCCAAAACCGTAATCCATTGACCTGGATTAGATTACAACTTTAAATCCTAAACCAAAATTAGAAAACAATGGGCATAAAATTGTGTGCCAAAACCACACAATTTTTTTTTATGTGGGCTCCACCCCCCCTGTGATCCCCTCGCTTTGCAAAACACATATGCATCATGCGTGAGATTGATTGTGCAAAGAATATAACACATACCCAAACATTCTCCCACTTGTTTTTTTCTTTGCATATAGTGGGGGGGGAGGATTATATAATCAACAATGCAAGGCAACAATGGACATTACTTCTCTACACCAAGAGAACTTCTCA
>ML799467.1:179753-193852 GCA_009831015.1 Picea engelmannii | reverse complement strand
ATAGTGTAGATGCCAGTGGATAAGATGGATATAATACAAATTAAATTACAGAAAAAGAAACGACATGCTTGAATACTTACAATGCTACAAAAGTCATAGCTTTTAGGGAATCTGGCCATGATGTTTGGTTAATTTTCCCATTTGGGAGTCAACTGTGACTCTACTTATTGGGTACCTACATTCTCAATGTGGCTTGAGAGATCCACATAACCTTCTCACACATTTGTAATTCATGGTAATGATACCCATTAGATCAAACAATGGCAATAGCATTAGGATACTTACTACAATAAAAGACCCATTGTTGCTGACGGGCAAAAGACTGTTGTATAAGCTAATTAGATTAGAGAAGGAATGATATACTAGAACACTTACTCTGACAGAAGATGTAACTTTAAGGAATCTGGCCAGGATGTTTGATCAGGTTTTTTTTGTTTAGGGATTGACTGTGACTCCATGTTTATTAGGCACTTACAGTTGCAATGTGGCATGCTAGATCCAGATGAACTGCTTACATATTTGTGATTGTCACAGTGTAACCAGTTACAATTTTACTTCATAGCAATAGTAGCAACAAAGAAAAATTATTGTGCGTGTAAGTGACAATTCTAACCCAAATACAAACCTATCGAGCTTATGCATATACCAAATTCCACAATCACAAACCACACAAAGTCCAACGCTAACTTCAGCCCATGAGGCCTTACCTCACTTATTAGATCAAAGAGTAAGAATACTATTAGGGCACCACATCCTACAACCCACTACAAGGAAGAGGTGTCATGAGTGAGTAGCGAGTGCAACAGTAATAGTGACATTTGTCTTTCGGAAATGAAAATAATAAAATACTATTTACGTTATGAAGCTTGGTTGTTAGTAGGTGGCATTCTGTAAAATTTCAACTCTTACAATCCAAATGTTAAAAAAAAACAGTGAACAATACCCAACGCCAAGCTCAAGAGACCATGCCACACAAGTTCGGTACACGTCCAGTGCTCAGTATGCCAAACCAGCTCCCAACACACCCACCAAGCCGCGAGCTCCAAGCTCCACGCACCACCTGCACATACCACATATCATCACGGGTTAGCAAACAACACATAGGCCATCAAAGAGCGCCCAAGCGCCGAATCACACAGGTCAACACATAAGTCACATTCTTTTGCAAACAAAAGAAAAATAGCCCGCAGGCCTAACTTCGAGCCTGTTTAACAAGCAACACCATAGAACACACAAAGATCCTGTGCACAAGCACCCACACTAAGCCATGAGGAGGTCCCACACTAAGCGCAAAGTCCACACAATATACAAGCCAGCGACCAAGTGCCAAGATAAGCCACCGTGGGGGAGGGGACCAAGTCCCGTGCATAGACATACAAACTTCCACTTGGGAAGACCAGAATTAAGGTTATCCGAACCATAATTCAAGCCACAAAATTCAAATACTAAACCAAAGAAAAATAAGGGTCACTTTCTACTGCTCGCCTATAGCCAATTAACTGAAATGCCTACTACTTGGCATTGAATTCTCTTGATAAATCAAAATAGTTGTCAAGATCCTGCCGCAGTCTAGAATGCCACAGAAAACAATCGAGAAACCTTAAGTATTTATATTCTTATATACCCTGGATTTTTCATCTAAATTAAGTCGGCCAGGCAAAAGATGTTAACAACCCACTGCATAGATTTTTCATCTAAATTAAGTCGGCCGGGCAAAAGATGTTAACAACCCACTGCACAGATTTTTCATCTAAATTAAGTCGGCCGGGCAAAATATGTTAACAACCCACTGCACAGACAAAGGAACTTTACATGCTAAAAAAAATAAATAGGCCTCGAACAGTCTTCCATGGGCACTAAGTAAAAATAGAATCAAGAGAAGCCATGAGAGAAGGCCATGGCGGCCGACCAGGTAACCAAAGACCTCGCAAGAAGAAACGATGAGGAAAAGAGGAATTAGGGTTACAATGATAAAGGTTAGGGTTTATATAGGGGGGTGCTGGAGGAAGCAAGGCGGGCACGTGGAATCCATGCGTGCCTGCACTTATTTTTAAATTATTTTGTTTTTTTTTGATTTATTAAAATTTTTATATATACTTTTTTTTATTATTATTTTTTGTGTGTGTTCGTTTAAAATTATTTAATTCAACTAATTCAATTAATTAAAACAATTAATTAAGTTAATTAATGATTTTAAGGATTAATAAACTAGAATGAATAATTAACTATAAGTTAATATGATTAACCAAAGGTGGTTAATCAAAGTGAATAATTTAAGTTAAATTAATAATTAATTAGGTACTTAATAAATTAATTAATAATAATATTAATTTAAGGGATTAAATGAATGAGTTGTTTAAGATGATTGGAATTAGGGTTAAAGTTTAGTTTAAATTTTAAGTTCCTAATAATTAATCAACTTTAGGTTGAAAATCACATTAATTAGTTTTAGACGAAAGGTTTAGGGGCTTAGACCAAGGTAAGCGGGAGGGGGTTTCATGCGCGCTAGGAAAGTAAGCTAGAGGAATTGGCGAGTATGGCGCAAAGCTAGCGTAGCTACGAGACAAGGGGAGACAATAGTTTGCGTAGGTGAAGAAATCAAGCTTAGATGCTTTAGCCCTAACCTAGCCACTCCCCTAAAGAGAGTAACGTCTGTTTACAGACATGTAAAAAAAACTTACGCCTAACCCTATTTTCTAGTTAAGTTGCGCAAATGTGAAACGTCCTTGAACTCACCCTGACAACTTTGGTTGATGCAGGTTAAATCATACAGGATGGTTAGGACTCAAGGGAATCGAGGCAGAGGAGCATCGTCACAGGTACCGCCAACACCGCCAGCGCCGCCACCACCATCGCCGGAACTAGCTCTCATACTGTGCTCTTTGGAGTCCATAAATGAGACTTTAAAGGGGCGAAAACCAGCAGGGATCGAAGTGGAACCACCACCATCTAGAATGGGTAATCCAGAAGCTTCGAGGATTCAGGGGGAGGACCTCCACCTGAAGACATCACTTGAGAATTGCAGAAGATCAAACTTCTGGAGTTTTCCAGGGGTCGCACCAGTGAACGCGCGGAAGCATGGTTGGAAGGCATGAAAAGGTGTTTTGCCTTAAGGGACTATGCATCCACCTCAAAGGAAAAGATACCGATTTTTCAGTTAAGAGACAACGCCTTGAACTGGTGGGGCAACCTGGAAAGACAACTGCATCTTACCCCAGACACTGTATCTTGGGAAATTTTCGAGGAGAGGTTCCGAAGGAAATATCTGCCAGCTTACTATGAGGAACAACAGGTAGGAGCGTTTCATGCTCTAGTACAGGGAAATAGGACCATAGAAGAATATGAGATTAGGTTTATGGAATTGGTCAAGTATGTTTCATATATGGATAATGACCAACGACAGGCATAACGCTTCGTCTATGGGATAAACCCTAAGATAAGGGATATGGTGCGGATGTGGAAACCATCTTCAGTAGTGGAAGCTGTGGAAAATGCGCGTTATGCGGAGGAACACATGAACTTAACTGGAGGTATGAGACCTTCCTTTCTGCATCGTCTTGGATTCATGGGGAAGACCCCTAGGACATTTCTCAGGGGAGGGGGCTCAAGGCCACCTCCATATAGTAACAGAGTCACACCAAGGACAGTAGCTGCATGGATTTCATTTTAGCGGGTGCAACATCTCGTTCATCACAAATGACGCAGGCAGGTCCACGACCATCTCAGGGAACAACTAGTAGGGGCAGGGGTTCTAGGGGAAGGAACTTGTTTAAGAGATAGTCATAGAATAGTGCACAGGTTCAATCTCGTGTTACCTGTTGGGGATGTGGAGGACCCCATTACCAGCGTGACTGCCCAGAGTTATAATCAGGATTTGTGCATAAAGAAGGAAAGGCCCCGATGGGAAGAGCAAGTAGAAGCCACCCGATTTACGCAGTGCTTAATAATTGCTAGGATGAGCATCAATCCACGGTGGTGGAGTCATCATGTACGCTAAATAATATCAATGTTAAGATTTTATTTGATTCTGGTGCGACATATAGTTTCATTTCACCATCTGCATTAGAAAAGAGTGGGTTGGCAGCCTATGAGCATGATGACTTTAAACAAGTCAAGATGGCTTCGGGGGAAAAACAAGAAGTAGGACCTAGTGTCGATAATTGTATGGTAGACCTAGGAGTGTGTACTACCAGGTTGAAGGTATACATCAGTTCTCTTGGGGCGTATGACCTAATCATTGGAATGGATTGGTTAGAAGCTCATCGAGCTTTGGTAGACTGTTTCGCAAAAAGGGTTCTCTGTGTAGATGACGAAGGAAGGCCAATGGAGATCCAGGGTGTATGGAGAAAGGTGTTATTACGCTTTATATCAACTATGAAGGTTAAGCGATGCTTTAGGCAAGGGTGTTGACTATATGTAGTAGAAGCAGTGAATGAAAGGAAGGGACCCTCATTAGATCAGTACCCAGTATTGTCAGAATTTAAGGATGTTTTTCCGAACGAGTTACTAGGGTTACCTCCTGAGAGGGAGCTTGATTTTACTATTGAGCTAAAACCTGGTGCAGAACCAATTTCCAAAACTACGTATCAGATGACAGTGCTAGAACTTTGTGAATTGCAAATGCAGTTAAAAGAGTTACTAGACTTAGGGCTAATAAGGCCCAGTGTCTCACCTTGGGGTGCATCGGTAATTTTTGTAAAGAAGAAGGATGGATCCTTACGACTGTGTATAGACTACAGTGACTTGAACCGTGCTATAGTGAAAAATAGGTACCCAATGCCGTGAATAGATGACCTCTTCGATTAGATGAAAGGAGCAACGGTATTCTCAAAGATTGATTTGCGATCAGGGTATCATCAGTTAAGGATTAAGGAAGGCGATATCCCAAAAACTGCCTTTTGAACTCGGTTTGGACATTATGAGTTTGTCGTAGTACCTTTCAGATTCACCAATGCGCCAATAATATTCATGAGCCTCATGAACGACGTATTCCGGAAGTACTTAGACCATTTTGTACAAGTCTTTCTAGATGACATCCTCATCTATTCCAAGAATGAAAGAGAACATGAGGAACACTTACGAGTGGTGTTGTCCTGCCTTAGAGAGAACAAATTGTATGGGAAGTTGTCGAAGTGTTTCTTCTTCCAGAAAGAGATCCACTATTTAGGTCATATCATTTCCGGTGAAGGAATCTCTGTGGACCTAGAAAAGGTAAAGGCCATTATGGAGTGGCCAGTGCCGAAAAATGCCCATGAGGTGAGAAGCTCCATGGGGATAGCAGGTTATTATTGGATATTTGTGGAAGGATTCTCAAAAATAGTGAAACCCATCACCACTTTGCAGCGCAAGGGGGTCAGGTATGAATGGACGGAAGAATGTGATAGTTCATTCATTGATCTTAAGAGGTTACTAACTAGTGCGCCAATTCTACGAGTGTCGGATATGGAAAAGGACTTCACAGTCTGCACGGATGCCTTGAAGTAAGGGTTGGGGGCCGTGATAATGTAGGATGGAGGAGCGATATCTTATGCATCAAGGAAGTTGAAGAAACACGAAGAGCTATACACAAATCATGTTTTAGAGTTGGCAGCTATAATGCTAGCTCTAAAACTTTGGAGGCACTATCTTGTGGGATGAAAATTTGAGCTCAAAATGGACCATCAAAGGCTAAAACATCTCTTCAATCAAAGGGATCTGAATGCCAGGCAAAGGCGATGGAGTGATTTTATGAGTGAGTACGATTTTGGTATTTCATACATCAAGGGAAAGGAAAATGTGGTCGCAGATGCCTTGAGTAGGAGACCACGTGTCTTCTCCTTGATACCGTTAAAAGTCAATCTGAGGGAACGTGTGTTGACGCAACTCCAAGAAGACAGTTGGTATTTAAAGGTTACTTCAAACCTCCAGAGTGGGAGGAAATTAGATCCAAAGTATGAAGGCTATAGTCTGGAAACAGACATAGTGTTAAGATATTGAGGAAGGATGTACATCCTTGAAAATGGGGATATTCGAAGCATCATACTGAAGGAAGCCCATAAAGCACTTTATTGTGCGCATCCGAGTGTGAAGAAGATGTACGCAGACATGAGGAAGCTCTTCTTTTGGGTAGGCAAGAAGCACGATGTAGTCCATTTCATCGCCAAGTGCCTAGAGTGTCAACAAGTGAAAGCCGACCACCATCACCCGACAGACCTACTACAACCACATGATGTTCCTATGTCCAAGTGGGAAGTCATCTCTATGGATTTTGTTGTGGGGTTACCGCTCACATCTCATAGACACAATGCCATTCTATAGTGGATAAGTTAACGAAGAGTGCTCATTTTATTCTGATTAGAGACACTTACGATGTCACTGCTGTGACACGTGTGTTTGTAAGTGAGGTTATCCATTTGCACGAGATACCTAAGAAGATCATTTCAGATAGGGACTCCAGATTCACTTCTAGGTTTTGGACAAGTTTGCAGTCAACATTGGGGACTCAGTTGAACTTAAGCACAACTTATCATCCTGAATCAGATGGGCAAACCGAGAGGGTAAATCAAGTCATGGAAGACATGCTTAGGATGTATGTCATGGATAATCAAACCCATTGGGAAAAGTACCTACCTTTGGTAGAGTTTGCCTACAATAACAATTTTCATAGCTCCATTGGAATGCCACCCTATGAAGCTCTGTATGGAAGGCCATGCAGAACACCATTGAGTTGGGAAAGATTAGAAGACCAAGTAACAGTTGGGCTAGAATTGATTCAAGAGATGGAGGAACGGGTAATTCAAATTAGGTAGAGACTAAAGGAAGCACATGATAGGCAGAAAAGTTATGCGGATGCACACAGGACCGACTGAAGTTATGAAGTGGGAGACCAGGTTTTCATTCGTATCAGGCCTAATAAGAGTACCATACGGTTCAAGAAGGGGACAAAGTGTCACCTCGATTTATAGGACCATTCAGAATCCAAGAGAAAATTGGACCCATTGCCTATCGTCTCATACTGCCACCCCACTTGCATAAAAATCATAATGTTTTTCATGTATCTGTTTTATGTCATTATGTTGTTGATGAATCACATAAACTAAATTGGAAGGAATTGCAGGTATCGAACGTGGGAACTCTCACGGTAGAACCGTTACGTATATTGGACCGTAGAGTCCGACAACTTAGGAACTGTCTGGTAGACCAAGTTAAGGTCCAATGGGACAAGTATAGTCCAGGATCTGCTACTTGGGAAGATGCCGAGACACTATGATGAGACTATCCCTCACTTTTTTGACCACCTTGAGAATATGTTTCTCGAAGGTTGGGTGTATGTAACACCACCTTTTGACTTAGACAACCGGGATTACCTGAGGCCTACACTTTTATTTTCTACTCACTGTGAAACTATTAAATGATACACTTAAACTTTTAAGACGTATGAACCTTTATGAATGTTTAAATATATTTGGATAATGATGGATATGATGCGATATATTGTGAGAATGTAAATTTTATGAATGTTTAAATGTTATTGGTGATGATGGATATAATGCGATCTACTATGTGAATGTAAATTTTATGAATGTTTAAATGTTATTGATGATGATGGATATGATGCAACATATTGTGTGAATGAGAATCCTATGAATATTTAAATGCTATTTGAATGATGATTGAATATGATGAAATCTATTTGGTAAATGATAATTTTATGAATGGGTGTTGAAATTGAATTATGGGATATTATGAGATCCATTTCTAACTTTAAAACTTTGATGATTAAGTTGTTGGTACACGGATACTGAATTGAAATGAGGATTGTATGCAATTACATGATGATAATGCATAGAAATGTATGAGTTTGTGTTACAGACTAATCTGCAGGTTATGGGCTATGAAATAGCCAAGGGATAATATTGATGAAAGTGAATGTCATGACCACTAGCCGAGAAACAATATGGTATGAATCCTTGTATGTGAAATTATATTGGTTTGGATGCATTGCTATGATATGTGGACCAGTGCAGGATTTCAGGTGATGAGACTGCCCAAAACTGAATAAACGACGACAAAACTCCCAGCAACACGGTGCCACTATATATTCCATTGTAGGGTGTGGACTCTAGTTATGATTAGGAGGGGTGGAGGCATTTCCCACCGTGTATCCTCCGAAACCTGAAGTCATGGGAGGACGGTGTTAGCTCACACTCCCCTAGACGTGTGATGATGACTGTCAGTTGCCTGCTGGGGAAGCTTGGTCGAGATAGTGACACTTTTGCTTACGGGTTCTATTTGGAGTTAGGTCAATATAGTCCAGTAGAGGAAGGATAGGAATGAATATGGAAGTAAGTTAGGAAGGAAGGATGAGTAGAAATAGTTGAGAAAGTATGGAGATTTGTCTTATGGTGGAATTTATTGTTTTTCCCTTCTAAAAAGAAAATGTGTATACATGAATATTCATAATTACGTAACTAAACCATAGTTGTCTAAATAAAATTATTGAATTAGATAATTGTAATTAAAGGATTTCACAAACATTTGATTGGTTTATTGTCTTTTATAAAAGAATAGTCTTGTTGATTGGATTGGATGCATACATAAATTACTATAAGGCTGATAGTTATTGATTATTAGTACATGCACGAGACTTGTATGTACTAGCTACACATGCATTTCTTGTACATGTACACTAGTATGTATGAGTTTCTTGTCTTACTTACTAATAATGTCGGTTAATTGTTATGAATGTGTGAACCATGTTTCTTTTCCCTTGTATCATAGAATACTTTAACTCCGGGACGAAGTTTCCTGAAGGGTGGGTGTATGTAACAACCCTAGTTAAATGATTTATTAAGGTTTATCAAGTATAATTAATTAGATAATTAACTGTTCTAATATGTTTTAGTTAAACAATGATTAATTCTTAATAAAGTTAATTAATTAATTAATTCTTAATTAATTGTTTATATCTGTGGATTGATTAATTAATTAATTAATTGGCTCATTAAAGGTTTGATTAATGAATTAAAGGGGCTTAATAACTTTAAATTATTTATTTTAAGACTTTACGTATGCAGGGGGGGGGGGAATTGAAGCATTAAATGGAGGATAAGGTAATAAAGGAATCAGATAAGGTAATAAAGTAATGGGATAAGGTAATAAAGGGGAGGATAAGGCAATTAATGGAGGATAGGGAGTCGGTGAATGGGGGGAGATATGACTGGGAAGAGTCCGACGGGAGAGCATTATGAAAAATTGGGAGGAGAGGACTATAATTTTGGGGGCTGTTGGATATTTTTCTGTTTTGGGGGAGGTTGGTTTTGGAGTTTTGGTGAACCATTGTAGGGGGCACCAGGTTGCTGGGGGTTTTGGGCACGGGGGCCAGGATTCCTTACGGTATCCTGGAGCTAGGGAGTCAGACAGGCTGCTCCTAGCTGGCTGGGTGGTTAGTCGGTTTTGGGCAGGGTTTGGTCAAGCAACAGGCTAGGCAAAGCAGCAGGGAGGACAACTAGATAAGCGGGGATTTAGCATCAGACAAAGGTATTTTTATTTCTGAATTTGCTGAGTTATGTGATGATTATGTAATTTATTTCATGCTGTGGATAAATTTAATTTTTTGTTGAATATTATATGCTTATACGATGATTAATGAATTACTTATGCATTATTGAAATTTATGTTTAATTGTATGAATTTTATTAGGCTTAATTAATTTAAGTCCCTACAAGCGGTCTGCCGCATTTAAACTTGGGCTGGGCTTGATGCTGAAAGGCCATATTATGCAACATGTCACCCCATCTGGGGTCGAGGCATCCCTACTAGCAAGGTCTCTGCATCGCCTCGAGAGTTCTGTATCATCAGAGAGATTGGATTGCTAGTGTATGAGTTCTGACTTGGTCTCAACTCCTACATTCGCCAGACAATCCGATACTTTGTTTGCTTCTCTTTTCACACGAGAAGGGACTATGGTGAAGTTGGGGTGGACGAGAGCTCCAAAGTCTTCCAAAAGTTCTGAGAGCTTCCAACTGAGAGAGATTCAAAGTGGATGTTCTCCATGGAGGATTTTGGTGATGAGTTGGATGATAATCTTAGAATCTCCCTCTACCATGACCTTTTGGTGTTGATTGTGACTTGCAACCTGGAGGCCTCGAATAAGGCTTAGAAGCTCAAAAACATTGTTTGTGTTCTCACCTAGGAAACCGACCACCAAATGTATGATCTCACCAACATGGTTCCGGAGGACTGAGCCGAATCCTGTCGGTCCTGGGTTTCCCCTTGAGGCACCATCAAAGTTTATCTTGATGAAACCTAGTGGAGGGGGGTTCCATCTTGTAGGGTTGTTGGAATGGCTACCTTTTGCCTTCACGGGAGTGCGAACGTGAATGAACATATTCCATCTTTTGAGAATATTGTTTTCCTCAGGAATGCATTGAAGATCTTCAGGGTTCCAAGGTTTATTGTTGACCGTTTCTCGAATTAACTTCTCAACCCATTCCCACGTAGTAGTAGGAAGGGAAGTTTTCGAATGAAAGATTCGTTTGTTTCGTTCTTTCTAGATCGCCCATAAGGTGAATCCAGGGAGCAGCTTCCAGATGCATTCGAGAATTGGGTTATGTAAGGAGATCGTATCCCAGTTCGCAATTGTTTCCTTGATACTGCTCTTGTTTCTGTTGGTGCGTTTCATAGCTTGGGCTCCCCAATCCCAGATTTGCTGACTATAGTGGCAGTTGTTGAAAAGATGTTCATGGTTTCCTCTCTCTGGTGACAAAGGGTACACCTAGAGGGGTCTATAAAGATTCTTTTTAAGATATTATCCCACGTGAGGATACAATTTTGAGCTTTGAGCCACAGGAAAATTGAGACTTTGGGCCATAGGATGCCTTTCCAGATTTTGCTCCAAATGATTTCTGGGGTTTGATTTTGGTAGTTTTCCTGCAAGTAGTAGGATTCATTAACTGAAAAAATACCTGTGGTAGAGTGTCCCCATATAAGGATGTCCAGTCCCTCTTTGATTGGTATTTTTCGGTGGGCAACACATTCTTGCCAGGGTTGGAGATCCGTTTCTTCCGTAAGATGTAATTGCATTCTCTCTGTTTTCCATTATCGCCAGGGTTGGTTCCTGTGGGTCGAATTACAAAGATATTTAACTTTATGAAAAATATTTGGATGGAGCTTCTGTTTCAGAGGATTTAGATCTTCCAAATCGCTGAGGGGGGTTAGCTGCTGCCACGAGTCCTGCCAAAATAGTGCACTTTCTCCGTTCCTTACTTCCCAGAAGGCATGCCTCTAAATGAGAGGGTGATTTTTCCAGCCCGTGTTCCAGATGTTGGATCCTTGGATATGGTCATTGAACCTGCTTAGCTGGTTGGCTTGTGTATTCAGGGCATACTTTTGTTTCCATATTTGCGCCCATAGTTTTGTTGGATGTTGTAACCATCTCCACCACATTTTGGCCCCCATGACTTGGTTGAGCTTTCCCGGATCATGAAGACCCAGTCCTCCAAAATTTTTGGGTTTGCAAAGTTTATCCCAACCAACCAGTGCCCATTTTTTATTAGTTTGGTGGCCATGCCACAGGAAATTTCTTTGGAGGCTCCTGATTGCTCGAATTACCGAGATAGGCGTTGCCATAACAGTAAATATGTAGGTGGGAAATGCTTGCAGGACTGACTTGAGGAGCACTAGTCTAGCAACAATATTAAGAGGTCTAAAGGTCCAGTTACTTAACCTGTTGGAGATGGAAAGGAGCAAGCTGTCCCAAGAAATGGAACGCATTGGCTCTCCTGTTAAGGGAATGCCAAGGTAAATGGAAGGAAGGGAGCTCTTAGAAATTCCTAAAAGTCTGGCGAGATGGTTCTGTACTATAATTGGCATGTTGAAAAAGTAAAGCTTGGATTTGTCGAGGTTTAACAGCATGCCCGAGGCTTCCGTGAAATCATAAAAATGGAGTTTATCTTGGTGGCTTCACGGGCTATAGGGGTGTTCATTAGTAGAGTGTCTTCGACAAACTGAATATGCGAAGGTGCCAGATGGATGTTATGAAGGGGTAGACCTTTGAGGGAGCCTTCCAGAATTTCCGCCTTGATGTAGTGCCCTAGCCCTTCTGCCATGAGTCGAAGAGGAAGGGTGAGAGGGGGTCACCCTATCTGATTCCTCTTGTAGACGAGAAGGGTTGGGAGGGTATCCCATTGACCAAGATGGAGAAAAAGGTTGAAGAAGTGAGCTTGAGAACCCAATTGACCCAGAGTTTATCAGAAACAAAGGACTCCAGCATGGAGCACAAGTATTTCCAACTTACTCTATCAAAATATTTTGAGAGATTGAGTTTGATAAGCATACCTGGTGTCTTGGTCATTTTCAAAGAGTGGATCACCTCATTAGCTAGAATAACATTGCCCATGATTTGCCTCCCTTCCACATAGCGAGCTTGCTCTTTGGAGATAGCAAAAGGTAGGATTGGCTTAAGGCGAGTGGCAATGACTTTTGTGATTATTTTGTAAATGACATTGCAGAGGGATATTGGTCTGAACTGCCTGGGATGCGTAACACAATCCTCCTTGGGGATGAGAGTGAGAAAAGCTGCATTAAGTGCAGAGTACTTGGCCAAACGTTCTAGATTCTTCGACAACCAGCCATACCTCTTCCTTAATTAGGTCCCAGTGGTGATGGAAGAAGTCTGTGGTGAAGCCATCCGGTCCTGGTGCTTTTCCTGGGGGCATTTACTTTACAGCTAGGTCCACTTCAGCTTGAGTAATGGGGCGTAGGAGCGCTTCATTCTACTCATGGGTGACCAACGAGGGTATGTGATTCGTTATTTTCTGGATTGCTTCCTCCCTGTTCTCAATGGTTTCCGTGAGAATGTCTTTGTAATAAGTGTTGAGTTCCTTGGCTATTTTGTCATGTTCTCTTATAGGGATGCCTTGAGCGTCCTCCAGATGAGTGATGCGATTGATGTATCTACGGTGCACCATTGCTCTTTGGAAGAATTTTGTGTTTCGCTCACCCTCTCTGAGCCATTGAACTCTGGATTTCTGCCGCCAAAGGATTTATTCTTGCTTTCTCCGTTCCTCCATTTCTGCTTGGAGTTGCTCTTCTTCTTTCACTAGATCTGGGGTTCTGCTTCCTGTGATGAAGGTTCTTTGCAGGTCTTCGAGCCTGTGTTCAATTTCTTGCTGTCATTGGAAAATGTTTCCAAAGGTGGATTTATTCCATCTCTTCATTTGTTGTTTGAAATTTTTTAAGCGCTTCTAGAATTTATACATGTGAGTACCGTGTTCCACTTCAGCCTGGATCCACCAGGTATGTGCCAGCTGGTGAAAGTCTGGATGAGAAAGCCAAAAATTTTCAAAGCGTAAGGGTTTAGGTCTAGGAATAATGCCAGGGTCCAGACAAAAGACAATAGGCCAATGATCTGACCCTGATTTTGGCATTATGTTGGATTCCATTGCTGGGTCTCCCTCGAGAAGGGATTCTGCTACTAGGAAGCAGTCTAATATGCAAACTACGTGCTGGTGGCTTGATCGTCGATTGGACCAAGTGAAGATTCCATTTCGGGTTTCCATATCCACCATATTTAATTGATCTATGAGGGTTTTGAACTTACCGCTGTCCTGCTCCAGCCTTTTGGTTCCTCCGGTTTTCTCTTCCAGCGTCAAGATCATGTTGAAGTCACCGCCCATGATCCAGTTGGGCATATTCAACAGGGTTTTGACATGCTAAATTTTTTGTATGAATATTTCCTTTTCTTGTGCGCTCTGCGGTCCGTAGACATTTGTGATGGCTCCTTCCTTGGTAGATCCTGTTACTGTGAAATAAACCGTAAGAGTGCTTGTCGTGGAGAAGGGTTGTTGCAGAGTGACAATATGAGGGTTTCAGAGAATGACTAACCCTCCAAAGGCTCCCACTGAGTCTTGATGGAAGAATTCACAACCTCTCCAGCTTCTTCAGAAGATGTTTTCAGCTTCCAGTCCTGCACATTTAGTTTCTTGTAGGAGTAGAACATCTGGGTTTTCAACTTTGATGCAATCTCAGAGGATCCTTTGCTTGAATATACCATTGAGCCCTCTAATGTTCCAAGTGATTGTCTTCATCATGAGGAGGGCAGGGGCGGGGGGGGGGGG
>ML799467.1:164133-179714 GCA_009831015.1 Picea engelmannii | reverse complement strand
AATCTGTCCTGAGTTTATCAACATATTTCCTGCTTCTTTTATAAGCTGGTGGGCTGTTTTGCATCCCCTCCGTTTGTTTTCCTTAGTTTCCCTCTTAGATTATGTGCCTGGGTTGGCGGTTAAGCCCAATCTTGCCGTAGATCCTGCTGTGGAGTTTGTGAAAACTTCATGGACTTTACGGAGTTGGTCCACAAAGAGATGTTACAGGTCTTTTTGGTTAAGAGCTTCCTGCAACTTTTCTAGGTCTATGTCCGCCAGATCCATTTCATCCATCTGCATCATGGTATCTCCGTCCGTACCTATTTGAGCTGCTTGGTTTGTTCCTTTGGTTTGAGTCGGACTGGGTTCCTTTGGGCTTTTTCCCTTCGCCTGGGTTTTTTCTTGATGTGGGTTTTGTATTTCCTCCTCTTCTGGCAACTGATTCAGAACGTCATAGGAATTTTTAGTTGGGACTTTTGGGGCTGTGCTCTGGTTCTGTTTTCTTGGTGGATTTTTTCTCCTACCCGTGACATTGGTGAAGACGTATTTTTGCTTACTATCACCCGCCTTGGTGCTTGGAGCGTTCAGAGGGCAGTATCTGAAGAGGTGACTATCCTCGTGGCACTTCCTGCAGTGAAAGGGGA
The DNA here is from genome assembly GCA_009831015.1 of Picea engelmannii. Taxonomy (NCBI): domain Eukaryota; kingdom Viridiplantae; phylum Streptophyta; class Pinopsida; order Pinales; family Pinaceae; genus Picea; species Picea engelmannii. The sequence continues at coordinate 179,091 of ML799467.1, read as the reverse complement.
TGTGTTCATAGTTGATTGTTTGATTCCAGTCGTCGTCCTAATATTCTAGAGTGATGAGCAGTGTGGTCTAAGGCTGGGAGGTTCATGGAAGGTCTGCACACAGTTGGTGGTATTATAATAAAAGATAAGTACCACTTTTATGTTCATTTACATGCTATGCAATGGTACACATGTTGTAATTGATGAGTATTGTCTGTGTATGTTGTATATGATGCATGTGTAGGCTTACTATTATTTATGCATTAATATGTTATATATATGTAGAATAGTCATTCTATGTTTATATGGATGTGTATGTTTTTTCGCAAGTATCTCTGTGTGGCATAGCCTAGCAGGTTATGGATAGGTATGCTACAAATTCGTTACAAATTGGTATCAGAGCTAAGTGAAGCGTCCCAGGAAGTGGAGTTGCCTAACCTGTTTGTGGTTGGGGACGTTACACTACCTCACCAACTGCAATAATGGAACTGTCATGCATATCATGTATAGTAACTGAATCTGATGTAAACTCAACCCTTTTACCTATTTGAGTGATCTGATAAACTGAGAGCATATTTATAGAAAGCTTTGGAACATGTAAAACATTCTCAAAACTTCCATTAGGGAGTTCCACTCTTCCCTCTCCTGCAACTGCTATTGGAGTATCATCCCCCATGAGAATAGGAGGTCCAGAGAATGAACTCAAATAAGTAAAATTCCCTCTTTAGCTTCCATATGATGGGATGCGCTAGAATCTATAATCCATGAATCAAATGAGGAATTAATTGCAACCAGAGCATGCCGATTACCTTTCTTAGGTGCATGGTCTTCTTCCTTCTTCTTCTTGGCTCCTTCAGGAATGAAGTCTCCAAGGTTATTCTTCTGAAGTAATCGTGTCATAGGATCGATTTGCTTCTTCATGCATGTGGATTCTTCATGATTCATTTTATTGCAATATGTGAACAACTTTCCCTTCTTCTTCTTCCCTTTGGAGTTTGAAGAATCTTTGGAGCCTGAAGAATCCTTGAAGGGTTTGGAATATCCCTCCTTCTTTGACTCTGGATGTAATAGCTCCTTTCGTTTCTGCTTCAATTTCTGATTGGATGACCCTTTTCCATAATGCATGGTGAGTGCATGTGCTTTGGGATCTTTCATGAGGCCCATCTGTATGAGTTTTGTCTTCTCTTGTGCGAGAGACTCAATGAATTGAGCCATCATAGGCATTTTCCAATTTGCTCCCGAAAGACATTTGCTAGAATGGAAATTGGAGACATATACAACGTATTCTAATTCTAGCTTGGACAATATTGCTAGAATAAGTTGTTTCTCTTGTGTAGACTTGTCAATACCACATTCACCCAAGCTCAATATCAAATACTTAAATTTAGTAAAGAAATCTTGTATATTATCAAAACTTTCAGGGTCTAAGGTATTCAACTCTACCTCAAGCATATGCCCTCACATCTCATCCTGCTTTCCAAAGAGTCCTTCCAAGTTGGTCCAGATATCGTTTGGAGTCTTACATGCAACAACATGAAACCATAAATCAGTGGATATTAACTCAAGAAGTAGCCATGTGGTCTCATCCTTATGGTTCGCCCATCTGGTCTTCTCAAGTGCTGATCTAGGTTCTGTTTATGTCGCCATCATCAAATTATACAGTCCTTTTATTTTGAGTTGGAATGCAGCCTTCGATTTCCATTCAAAATAGTTGTATGATGTGATTATTATCACTAGACGTGATTGAGTAAGTTGCATCACCTCCATCCCTTCTATTGATTATGAAAAGATCCTGAAAACCCAGATCGTGGATTCCAAGATATGACAGACGGTTCTATGGCAGATATAGATATGATAAAACAAATATATATCCTAAAATATGATGTGGGTTTTGGATATTTTTGGTGAGCATGAGAATCCTTATGTTATACGTCTCTAGTCAAAATTTCAACCCGACCCAGATCATGGATTTCGAGATATGGATATTTTACTGCAGAAAACCAATTTTCTTGAGGGTAACTAAATCATCGCACCCTAAAGAAGGATACAGTGCGACGATGTTGAATTGTCACACCCTAGAGAAGTATAACGTGTGAATATTGTGAAAAGATGAATTGTCACACCCCAGGTGAAGATTACTGTGCGACAACGTCACACCCTTCGATAGGAATAGGCTGGGACGATTCCAACCGTCACACTCTTTGATAGGGATAGGTTGCGACGATGGTGGAAACTAGGTTTACTCAATCCTCTTTCTCTCTTCTCTAGCTTGTCTGGGTTTCTCCAAGCAGCTCGACTCTGATACCATGTCAATTTTTCATGAAAACTTGCACAGGAGACCTAGCTAAAGCATACACAAACAAAGCTTATCAAGAAAAGGAAGATATATAGAATTTGAATAATGAGAATCAATGTATATTATGATATGTTCAATGGGTGAGTGATATTCACTCATATAGGAAATGACATCCTATCTTAGGAATGCATGCATAATAGTGATGGTATAAAATTAGAAAGTCTAAAATAGAACTAGTCAGTTAACTCCCACTGAACTAGTGTGCCGAAAATAGAAATTTCTCCAACACATAACATGTACTCATGAATAACATATACAATATAATGTATTATAGTGTAGTGGGCCATGGTCTACTGGTAAGGTGGAGAAACTACCATGATGATGACCAAATTCAAACCTTGATGGCATGCTTCTCTGTGGTAATGTGTGCCTACAATAAAAGGGAACTTAGGTAATATGTGGACCGAAGATGGAACTGCAGTAAGTGGACCTTTAGTTATTATTTGAATCTCAACTTCAGTATGTTCTAAAGAGGATACCTAAGACCGGTGAGATGTGGAAGTTTTATTAGGAAGGCTAAAGTGCACTTAGTCGCAACTTTCTACAATTTCATGGGAAAAACAAGTAATACAAGACAAAATCTAAGGCTATCCATTGGGAATTAAGCTTCGCCCTAATAAATCACATAAAAAATTTGGAGGTTAAGGGGGACTCATTAGTCCTCATCAAAATTTTGAATAAAAGGAAGCTGAAGAAAGGCCCACACTTGGAAGTTCACGCAAAAATAAGAAAGTGCAAGGATTTTTGAAACTCTTTAGTTCAATATCATTTAATCCCACATAGAGGTAAGAACAAGCTGGTTGTCTGCGTATCCAACTAGGAAACAAACAACAAACTTACACATTGGCCAATTAGTGAGAATCAAGCTTAAATGATGAACCTGACTGCATCGACATGCCTCAAAATATGATTGAAGTTAACCTATCCCAATCAATTTCATCGACAATAATACCAATAGTTAGTATCCCCACATGGATTTAGTCCATTCCCTCAATTAATGTTTTCAATTTTATCCAACTACTTGTTTAATGAAACCCCTGCTCTCTCCCATGATAGGATTCTCACACTTGATAACAACCCCCAAACATGGATTTATGGAAGTCCTTTTCAACCGGTAAAAATGCAAGCCACATAAATCCTTATCCTTACAACCATTATACCGACCCCTACATGATAGTCTTCTTATTTGTTGGACAAATGGTTTGGACAATTGATTGTCATTGATGTCAACCCTTGGAGAGTGATATTGGGGATTGATGTCAACCCTTAGAGATTGATTTCAAACCTTGGAGAATTTCAGAAGCCCCAAAGATGTGGACGAGATACTTGGACAATTGGTTATCATTTGTATGATTGAGGTTGATTGTAAGTTAGTTGATGTAAACATATGTCATGGATACATTTGATGAAGTCTACATGAAGCCCCAAAGGTGTGGTTATGGAACCAAAAGTTTTTTGAGGAATATGGACATGAACGAAAATGAAAATGCAGGTAAGATACTCATAGATGGAAAATAATCAATGTGTCATTTTCAATGATATGTGGAATGCCACACGGTTCCTCACGTTTAGGGATATATGTCCTTGTAAATTTGGAATCCCTAAAGAGTGGTCAAGAAGCCCTTAGTTAGTTGGTTACAAGTCTTGGTCAAAGGGTAAAGTGGGTGTAAAAAGAAACCCCTAAATTAAGAAAAGAGGTCACCTAGAATTAGTATAAATACACCTCAAAGAGTCTCTCCTTAATACATACACACACTTACATTGAATATCTATCTTCTGAATATTATGGTTGATCTTTTGGCTAGTTTGTGATGACATTTTTTCTGAAAGTTTGAAGGTGAAAGTCTTGTAGTTGAAGAAACTGTGAGTAACCCTAGCTTCTAAGGCATCTTCGAGTTGCAGGTCAGAAGGGCGTGAATGTACACAGGCTGTAATGGAGAAAAGAGTGGATATCTATGAGTAGCATTAAAGGAAGTCGTAGATCTGTGAAAATCTTGTGAAATGGTGAGAAGAGATGTTGGTACCTGGTTTCTAAGGATTGTGGAAGAAGTTACAGGTCAATTTACAGTACAATAGGTCAGCTACAGGATCAGAGGTAAGTTATAAGGGTTATGGTTATGGTGTTATGGTGCATCCATGGTGATGATAGTATGATGTTATGGTACATTAATGCTCAAAAGAATTATTGGCTATCTTGGTGTATGGTTTGGTTACATGTTATGGTGGATACTTGAGGCTTGGTATATTGTGTTATGAGGTTGCATCTTGGTGATATTGAGGAGCATGCTAGAGGCATGTATTTGTGGGCTTTGGTATATGACTTGAGGCACATCATTATATGCATGGTACATGTTGGTTGAGGTCTACTCGGTGAGATACATTTCTGGTTCATATCTTGGTTTATTGGTATATGGTGTATGACATGATATGATACATGATTGGTACATGGTATGGTGTTGATGTACATGGTTGATGTGAATGGTTGGAACATGGTATGGTATTGATGGTTGATGTACTTGGTGTAGTACATGGTTGATGCATGGTATAGTACATGTGTTAATGTGCATGGTTGATGCATGGTTTGGCACAATTGTGGTTCATGGTTGATGCACGGTTTGGTACAAGTGTTGGTGCATGGTTGATGCACGTCATGTGATGGTATGTTGATGATATTGGTACATGCTTGGTAGAGGCATGTATTGGTGATGTTGGACATCTATTTGAGAGGTTTCCTTGGTGTATGATCCATGTGAGAGGATCTGGTTGAGTATCCATGAGAGTGAAAGGTTGGACAGGTTGATGTGACATGTTGGATACAGTGACATGTTGAATGTGACAGGTTGATTACATATTGATTGATATATCAGTGGACATGATTGTGGTAGTGATAGTTTGGTCTACACTTATACTTTAGGGAATATGGACGGGGAAAGGAAAGGGGGTTGTAGCCTCCTTCCAGTTGGTGTAGGAGAATCAGGGAGTTGGAGCTTCCTTCAGGTTAGAGCTTGAGAATTAGGGAGTTGTAGCCTCCTTCTAGTTGGAGCTAGAAAATTCAAGGAGTTTTAGCTTCCTTTAGGTTGGAACCTATAAATAGGGGGTTGTAGCCTCCTTCTAGTTGCAACTGGAGAATTTGGAAGTTGGTGCTTCCCATGAATGAATTCTTGATATATATAAGAAACAATTATGTGGTTTTATCCCATTTGGGTTTCCACGTAAATATTGGTGTACTATGTATTTGATGTGATGTTTTTTATGATTATATGCTCATGATATATTGAATGAAAACATAGATGATACATTGATGATAAAATGCTGAACATTGTTGTTAAAGTGAAAGAATATATATTGTGGTTAAAAGTGGTATAAAGTGCTCATACTGATTCAATCCTCCCTCTCAGTATTCCAACAATTGGAATTAGAGAAAGGTTCTTTCAGAAGACAATTTAACACTAGAAGGAGATCATGTAATATAGTGAGAATGGAGTACCAATGTTTGATGGTCAGAGTGGTCTAGAGCATGAGATATGGAGTAGAAGGACGAGAGAGATTTTAAAGGCACGAGGATATGATATTTGAAAATTAGTTGTGATAGGATACAATTCTACAAAGAAACCTAAGATTGCAGCCATGAAGGAAATAAAGAAGAACAACAAAATAAAAATGGATTTCATCATGGAAGGACTATGTGATTCAACAAAGGACAGAGTGGGTAAATGCTCATAAGCTAAATAACTTTGGGACAATCTACATAATATCTATTATTATTATCCCATCACAGAGTCAGAGATTGATAAAGAAGATACAGGTACAGAACAGGAAGAAAGATGCTCATCATGTCAGACAGATTCAAAAGAGGAAGAGTGCGAAGAGGAAGAAGTCGATTACGAAGAAGAATTGATGAATGCCATAGAAGTTATAAAGAGGGAAAAGGAGAAAAACAAGTCACTCCGGGTAGAACTAAAGGAGAAAGAAGAATACCATAACTCCAACTCCAAATAATTTGAGCAGACGATGATGATGCTAAAAGGTCAACTAGAAGAAGCCAGAAGAATTGAAGAAATTCTCGAGGATCAAAAGAAGTGTTTGGAAGTCAAAATAGCAACACAAAAGGAAGAAGCATAAAAGAGAGAAAATATATTGACAAATCATCTCAAGGAAAGAATAGAGGATTTTAATCATCTTGAAGCATAATTTGGTCAACAAGAAAGATGACTTGAAGAAGAGATTATCTCCTTGAAGATCCAATTTGAAGAAGCAAATAGAATGGAAGAAGTCATGAAGAGTGAGATAATGAAGAATGAAGAAGAGGTTGAGAAGCTTGAAGAAGAAGTTGTCACATTGAGAGTTAAAATCGTCAAGGTCAGCCAGAACGTTGAAGAGAGAGAAACATCCACATCATCCATAGAGAATGTTGAAGAGAAGAACTCCAGGTTGCCATAAAGGAAGAATGAAGAAAAGAGTTATGCATAAGTACTCAAAGGAAGGAATCATGGTCAACAAGATTCAAAGAAGAATGAGTATAAAAGAGATACATATTCAACAAGACCTCCACATTCAAGCCACAAAGAAGCTTCAATCATGATAATGATCAGCCAAGGAAGGAATTCAAAAGGACTACACCACAACGAAAATCATTCAATCCTAGGTATGTAAATTTCTCTTATGATCATTGTTTTCATTGTACTAACTTTGGACATAAGGTTGCAGTTTGCAGGCTTATGAAAGAAATGTTAAAATAAGAAATACTTATCTGGCTCCACACAATATTGAATGTTACAAATGACACAATTATGGTCACATAGCTTGTGATTGTAGAAGCATGATGGATACTTCTATGAAGGAGAACACTGATACTTGATATAAGAAAGTTTGGAAAAGAAAAAAAGAACAGGTAAAGGAAGATCAGATAAACAAAGGAAACCCATAAGTCATACTCTCAGTATTGGAAATAATACTATATGAAGAAAAGTATATAATAAAAGGAATATGTCAGATACATGAATATTTGGAGAAGAAATGGAAAACAAGAATATTAGGTGAATAAATACTAGGTCCCATAGATCGCAGGATTTAAATTAGTACGAGAAAGAAAAAAATAATATGTGAATAAAGAACATGTTCATGAGAGTGTACTTTCAGGAATTGTAGTGCGAGATCAATCCACACGCTGAAAGGAAGAAGTTAGAGTTTAGAGAGATAACGAGTCTATAGACGAAGATGAAGATTACTTCGCATCAGAGCAGGTATTTTTCTGAGCCGCCCGGCTTGGAGACTTTTGGTAAATATGAATATTAAATAGCGGGAGTCAATGGAGTAGCTACTACAAATAAAAGAACCATATTTCAAGCAGTATGAAGTGATTACATAGACACAATTAGAGCATTATAGTAGAAGTACAAATTAACAAATTGATCAATTGAGAAGTAGTGTTCCCACATAGGCATCAATTGACAGTTACAGAAGAAATTTTTTATGATTGTATTGCATGTATGTATCCAGGAAGGGATATCTTTAGTGTAGGTTGTTCCAGACATGCTGAGTTTGATGAGTAGATAGATCAAATCAATGGACATATTTGATTCAGTATGATAAACAAGAAAATGTGATGATCGGTTGTAGCATATTCAAGTTAAGCCTTCATGATAGTTCCGTGCAAGATGGGTCATCATTGTGGACAATTGAGTAGCAGGGTTATGAACAATTTGTGACATATGGACAGAGAAGGTATAGGAAACATGGGTAAGATGCATACCAACATATTTACAATTGGAATTAGTGGAATCAATTAGTCATAGAAAGGAAAAGCAGTGAAATGAACAATAGAGCATGAAAAGAGAAATTGTCAGTAGAAGCTATATCATCAGAAGGAAATCATTGAACAATGTGGTCAAGTGAACATGAAAAGTGATTGAAGAAATCAAGCAATGAATGCTTTTTATATATGTCAATGAATTTCAAGAGGAAGCAACAGTGGACAATAAGAAACACTTGAAGTGAGGAAATAAAAGATAAACATGTAGCCTTACATTGATCTATACGATATATTGCAGAGAAGTCAAATCATCAAAGAGAGAGATCCAGAAAGGAAGATAAATAACATACATACATGGATACATACCCACATGAGGAGATTTTTTTTTCCCATGATCAGTTGGAGCAAGTACAATGTCAGGAGGAGACATATCGACAACGGGAGTTAACCTTTGGTCAAAGAGGAAGATAAAGAATAGAGGCATGAAGACATGGGAGCATCCCCAAGGGGAGATACCCTTTTCCATTGATGTAAAAGGGGGAGAGATAGAAACATTGATGAAGAGTGATGATCATAGGGGAGAATGAGCACGAGTGTTGTCATGTCTAAGTGTTTCCATCAATGTTGGTGTTGCCATCAATGCCAAAGGAGGATATCATTGGACAATTGGTTTGGATAGTTGGTTGTCATTGATGTCAACCCTTGGAGATCTATCTTAGAGATTGATGTAAATCATTTGAGAAGTTAGGAAGCCCCAAATATGTGGACGAGATCGTAGGACATTTGTTTATCATCTATATTATCAAGGTTGATTGTGAGTTAGTTGATGTCAACATATGTGATGGATACATTTGATGACATCTACATGAAGCCATGAAGGTGTGGTTATGGAACCCTAAGTTTGTTGAGGAATATGGACATGAAGGATATTGGAATGAAGGTACGATACTCATAGATGGACAATACTCATCATGTCATTTTCGGTGATATATGAAACGCCACGTGGTTCCTCGCGGTTAGGGAGATATGGCCTTGTAAAGTTGGAAGCCCCAAAGAGTGGTCAAGAAGCCCCTAGTTGGTTACAAGTCTTGGTCAAAGGGTAAAGTGGGTGTAACAATAAACCCATAAAATAAGGAAAGAAGTCACCTAGAATTAGTATAAATACACCTCAAAGAGTCTCTCCTTAATACATACACACACTTACATTGAATATCTATCTTGTGAATGTTATGGTTGATCTTTTGGCTATTTTGTGATGACATTTTTTCTAAAAGGTCGAAGGTGAAAGTCTCAGAGTTGCAAAAAATATGAGTAACCCTAGTTTCTAAGGCATCCACGAGTTGTAGGTCAGAAGGGTGCAAATGTACATGGGTTGCAGTGGAAAAAATCACATATATATGTGGGTAGCAGTAAAGGAAGTCACGGATCTGTGAAAATCTTGGGAAAGGGTGAGAAGAGATGTTGGTACCTGGTTGCTAAGGTATGTGGAAGAAGTTATAGGTCAGTTTATAGTATAACAAGTTAGCTACAAGATCATAGGTGAGTTTTAAGGGTTATGGTTATGGTGTTATGGTACATGCATGATGCCAATAGTACGATGTTATGGTACATTGATTAGAAGCATTATTGGCTATCTTGGTGTATGGTTTGGTTACATGTTATGGTGCATACTTGAGGCTTGGTATATTGTGTTATGAGGTTCCATCTTTATGATATTGAGGATCATGCTAGATGCATGTAGTTTTGGGCTTTTGCATATGACTTGAGGCACATCATTGGATGCATGGTACATGTTGGTTGAGGTCTACTTGGTGAGATACATTACTGGTTCATATCTTAGTTTATTGGTATATGGTGTATTGCATGATATGGCATATGATTGGTACATGGTATGGTGTTTATGTACATGGTTGATATGCATGGTTGACACATGGTATGGTATTGATGGTTGATGTACTTGGTGTAGTACATGGTTGATACATGGTATGGTACATGTGTTGATGTACATTGTTGATGTGCATGGCTGATGCATGGTTTGGCAGAGTTGTGGTGCATGGTTGATGCACAGTTTGATATAGGTGTTGGTGCATGGTTGATGCACGTCATGTGATGGTATGTTGGTGATATTGATACATTCTTGGTAGAGGAATGTGTTGGTGATGTTGGACATCTATTTGAGAGGTGTCCTTGGTGTATGATCCATGTGAGAGGATCTGGTTGAGTATCAGTGACAATGACAGGTTGGACATGTTGATGTGATAGGTTGGATACAATGAAATTTTGATTATAGGTTGATTGATATATCAGTGGAAATGATTGTGGTAGTGATAGTTTTGTCTACACTTATACTTCAGGGTGGTTGTATGGGGCAAGGAAAGGGGTTTGTATCCTTCTTTCAGTTGGTTCCAGAGAATCAGGGAGTTGGAGCTTCCTTCAGGTTAGAACTCGAGAATCAAGGGGTTGTAGCCTCTTTCTGGTTGGAGCCAAAGAATTCAAGGAGTTGTAGCTTCCTTTAGGTTGGATCTTATAAATAGGAGGTTGTATCCTCCTTTGAATTTCATCTGGAGAATTTGGAAGTTGGTGCTTCCCATGAATGAATTCTTGATATATATAAGAAAGCATTCCATGGTTTTTTCCCATTTGGGTTTCCACATAAATGCTGGTGTACTGTGTGTTTGATGTGATGATGTTTATGATTATATTCTCATGATATATTGAATGCAAACATAGATAATACATCGATGATAAACTGCTGAACATTGTTGTTAAAGTGAAATAATATATATTGTGGTTAAAAGTGGTATAAAGTGCTCATACTGATTCACCCCCCCTCTCAGTATTCCAACAATTGGAATCGGAGCTAAGTTCCTTCATAAGACAATTTAAACAATGGAAGGAGATCATGGAATAGTCAAAATGGAGTACCAACGTTTGATGGTCAAAGTGGTCTAGAGTATGAGATATGGAGTAGAAGGACAATAGCATTTTTAAAGGCACAAGGATGTGATATTTGGAAATCGGTTGTGACATGATAGAATGCTACAAAGAAACCTAAGACCGTAGCCAAGAAGGAATTAAAAAAGAAAAAAAAAATAACAATGGATTTCATCATGGAAGGACTATGTGATTCGACAAAGGATAGAGTGGGTAAATGCTAATCAACTAAAGAACTTTGGGACAAAATACATGATATATATTTTTCTTTTCCCATCACATAGTCATAGATTTCTAAAGAATATACAGGTACATAACTAAAGAAATATGCACATCATGTCAGATATATTCAGAAGAGGAAGAGTGTGAAGAGGCATAAGTTGATTACATAGAAGAATTGATGAGTTCCATAGAAGTTATAAAGAGGGAAAATGAGAAAAACAAGTCACTCCGGGTAGAACTAAAGGAGAAAGAAGAATCTCATAACTTCAACTCCAAAGAACTTGCGTAGACGATCATGATGCTAAAAAGTCAGTAGAAGAAGCCAAAAGAATTGAATAAATTCTCATGGATCAGAAGCAATGTTTGGAAGTCAAAATAACAACACAGAAGGAAGAAGCAGAAAATAGAGAAAATATATTGACAATAACAAGTTGATTACAGGTTGATTGATCTATAAGTGGCAATGATTGTGGTAGTGACAGTTTGTTCTACACTTATACTTCAGGGCAGTTGAACGAGGAAAGGAAAAGGGGTTGTAGCCTCCTTCCGGTTGGTGCTAGAGAATCAAGGAGTTGGAGCTTCCTTCATGTTGGAGCCTGATAATCAAGGGGTTGTAGCCTCCTTTTGGTTGGAGCCAGAGAATTCAAGGAGTTGTAGATTCCTTCAGGTTGGAGCCTATAAATAGGGGGTTGTAGCCTTATTCAAGTTGCAGCTGGAGAATTTGGAAGTTGGTTCTTCCCATGAATGAATTATTGATATATATAAGAAATCATTAAGTGGTTTTCTCCCATTTGGGTTTCCACGTAAATACTGGTGTACTGTGTATTTGATGTGATGTTGTTTATGATTATATCCTCATGATATATTGAATGCAAACATAGATGATACATTGATGATAAACTATCGAACATTGTTGTTAACGCGAAATAATATATATTGTGGTTTAAAGTGGTATAAATTGTTCATACTGATTCAACCCCCCTCTCAGTATTCCAACATTATTCAAATTGCACTTTCTCCTTTTGTCATCCCTTCTACCTCCATTTCCCTCGCTACCTTATTCCTAGATCCTCTCAAGTAAACTTCAACATCGTTTCTTTCTCTCAATCTCCTAGATTCTTACTCATTGTGACCCAACACCATGAAAACCATAAACACTACATAATCCCTAGCTTAAGAAGGATCCTATGTAACATACCCATTGGTAAAATCATGAAAAGTTTCAAAAAAAACAATGTATGTTGTTTTCTTGGGTCAAGCCTACACTTTGATTCAATATTCCTTTCTTTTAATTACCATCTAACAAAAAAAATTGTATGGGAACCGAAGTCTCAAAAGACAACTTAATTGTTCCTGCAACTTCTTGCTTCCACAATGAATCATTTTGGCAACTTTGATCATCTGTTCAAGATAGTTTAGTAGACCTAATTTCATAAAAAGGTTTAGTTTGTGCCTTAGAATAGACTAACCCATTTATTTGATGTGGAAAATGCTACATGTGTGGTAGTCTAGTTGAAAACATCACATTTGATGCATAAAATACGACATTTAGAGAGTAATGGATATTACGTATATAAGAATAAAAGGCTTATAGATGGATCATCCAATGAAGCAACATAGGATATGGGTTCTATTCTTGTTATATGCATGAGATTGAAACCCAATCGACCCTAATATGCCCTATTTGTTTCATACCCTTAATCTAACATGATATTCTCACAATTACATCAATTTACAAGCCATACATAAGTCGTCCCTTTCTCATGGAAATTTACCCATCACAGAGATGCATAGAGGGATAGAACGAGCTTCATATATACCTTTTCTGCACAAGGTAAATTTAGATCATCTCTTTTATGGATGAATTTTGATCCTCCAGAAAGGATATTCTAAATTTTTCCTTGAGAAAATTTAGGCAATTGAGTCTTGGGTGTTGCACTTTTAAGAGGTTTACTGATAAAGACAATTACTCCCTGCCTCTCAAGCCCAATGCAATTTAAATTTTAATGAACTTGATCAAGTTGTCAACGTGCAAATTGTTTGGATGGCATAAATGTATATCGATCATCTTCTTTTGGTCCAACCCAACACTTGCAAGATTTAGATTAACTACCAAGGATTTTCTTGTATCCCATTTAAAAATTTCAGGATAATGTAAACTAATGTTGCCTCCAATGCCTCGTGGAGATACTAACACGTCCAGAGAATTCAATCCATCATTGGAAATATGCCAATCACTACTGTCAAAAGAGAAAATCGATTTTCTTTTGTGCATCAAGTTTTGCATTAATAAAAAAAAACATTTTAGCATCTCCATTGTTGCCCAAACACTGCTTTGCATACGACTTTAGAGTTTATGTTAAAGAAAACGTTTTTGAATCTCATGTGGCTTCCTAATGTTGCCACACCAATAAGAATATGAATTTTTTCCCTATAAAACGTTTTGACTCTTCATTATTGTCCAAATGTTGCCACACCATCTATAAATCTAATCATTAGAAAAAAACAATGCTTTCTTTGATATATTGATAAAAACATGAGGCTTTGTACGGTACCGTGTTGAATAAAGAGTGACATAAAGGAATATCTATGCCATATTGTAATATTGCAAAGAAATGGGACTGATGCTTATTCTTTCTTGATTCCCACATTTCACAACTTTGAAAGGAATCATAACAACTAGGAAAAAGAACTATCAATAGATGCAGATACATGTGAATGGTAATGCAAACTTCATGGCACAACAAGGCAATCGGCCCATTCCCAACTAGGATGCAAGCTCTTCCAATTCAAAGAAGAAAAAATGAAATAGCGTTACAAATTAATTGCTCTACACCAAAATATAGTTTCAAAGACTTCCCCACAAACGTCTTGAGGTATATGTACACATGTCTATTTGTGTATTTAACATTTGAGTCGATGTGTCTATGAGGGTGTGTACTTTAAATGCTATGTACCTAGTGGGCATTTATGATATCTCAACGTGACAAGTTTGAGTTAGTTTGTTTACATGGACATGGATTTAATGACCATGAATGTATTGGACATTTATAGAAGTCAATGTTGTAAAAGGTTATGGACATAATGGTCATTGAATGTAAAGTACAAGATTCTGTCTTATTGTGAATTAATGAGAGGACCTAAGGTTTGACAAGAGATTTTCCTATTTATAGGCATACACTTGATTGAGGAAAGGTTGGACATTTATTAGTTGGTGATTGAGTTGAGACAAAGTTGGTTAGTAGTGAGAGAAGCTATTCTTTATCTGAATTTGTGGGTTATAAACCTCTACGGAAGATAGAGAAACATGGATTGAAGTTTTCCTTGCAAATAAAGATCAACTTCCTCGCATATCAATGATCATCAATTTTTTTATTACCCATTCGAGAGATATTTATTTCAGTTGAGAAACTTAAATGTTGCTTCTAGGAAGAGGGCTTGAATGAGGAAGTCAAAATTGTACCCAATTTTTGTGTTAGAATAGACTCAAGAAAGGTCTAGCAAATCCATGATGGATTTCACCATGGGAAACAAATATCCATAGAGTACATAATAGATGAAACTATATGTAAGAGATATTATGAAAAACTAGTTTCATGTAAAGCCTCCCTTGTGTCTCTTCTCCTTCTCACAAAGAGATCTGCAATTAGAAAAATTGAAACAAAGTAAAACTATTCTACACCTACTTAAACCAATTTGGTTTATGAATTTTAAT
>ML799467.1:91275-158964 GCA_009831015.1 Picea engelmannii | reverse complement strand
TATAATCCATGAATCAAATGAGGAATTAATTGCAACCAGAGCATGCCGATTACCTTTCTTAGGTGCATGGTCTTCTTCCTTCTTCTTCTTGGCTCCTTCAGGAATGAAGTCTCCAAGGTTATTCTTCTGAAGTAATCGTGTCATAGGATCGATTTGCTTCTTCATGCATGTGGATTCTTCATGATTCATTTTATTGCAATATGTGAACAACTTTCCCTTCTTCTTCTTCCCTTTGGAGTTTGAAGAATCTTTGGAGCCTGAAGAATCCTTGAAGGGTTTGGAATATCCCTCCTTCTTTGACTCTGGATGTAATAGCTCCTTTCGTTTCTGCTTCAATTTCTGATTGGATGACCCTTTTCCATAATGCATGGTGAGTGCATGTGCTTTGGGATCTTTCATGAGGCCCATCTGTATGAGTTTTGTCTTCTCTTGTGCGAGAGACTCAATGAATTGAGCCATCATAGGCATTTTCCAATTTGCTCCCGAAAGACATTTGCTAGAATGGAAATTGGAGACATATACAACGTATTCTAATTCTAGCTTGGACAATATTGCTAGAATAAGTTGTTTCTCTTGTGTAGACTTGTCAATACCACATTCACCCAAGCTCAATATCAAATACTTAAATTTAGTAAAGAAATCTTGTATATTATCAAAACTTTCAGGGTCTAAGGTATTCAACTCTACCTCAAGCATATGCCCTCACATCTCATCCTGCTTTCCAAAGAGTCCTTCCAAGTTGGTCCAGATATCGTTTGGAGTCTTACATGCAACAACATGAAACCATAAATCAGTGGATATTAACTCAAGAAGTAGCCATGTGGTCTCATCCTTATGGTTCGCCCATCTGGTCTTCTCAAGTGCTGATCTAGGTTCTGTTTATGTCGCCATCATCAAATTATACAGTCCTTTTATTTTGAGTTGGAATGCAGCCTTCGATTTCCATTCAAAATAGTTGTATGATGTGATTATTATCACTAGACGTGATTGAGTAAGTTGCATCACCTCCATCCCTTCTATTGATTATGAAAAGATCCTGAAAACCCAGATCGTGGATTCCAAGATATGACAGACGGTTCTATGGCAGATATAGATATGATAAAACAAATATATATCCTAAAATATGATGTGGGTTTTGGATATTTTTGGTGAGCATGAGAATCCTTATGTTATACGTCTCTAGTCAAAATTTCAACCCGACCCAGATCATGGATTTCGAGATATGGATATTTTACTGCAGAAAACCAATTTTCTTGAGGGTAACTAAATCATCGCACCCTAAAGAAGGATACAGTGCGACGATGTTGAATTGTCACACCCTAGAGAAGTATAACGTGTGAATATTGTGAAAAGATGAATTGTCACACCCCAGGTGAAGATTACTGTGCGACAACGTCACACCCTTCGATAGGAATAGGCTGGGACGATTCCAACCGTCACACTCTTTGATAGGGATAGGTTGCGACGATGGTGGAAACTAGGTTTACTCAATCCTCTTTCTCTCTTCTCTAGCTTGTCTGGGTTTCTCCAAGCAGCTCGACTCTGATACCATGTCAATTTTTCATGAAAACTTGCACAGGAGACCTAGCTAAAGCATACACAAACAAAGCTTATCAAGAAAAGGAAGATATATAGAATTTGAATAATGAGAATCAATGTATATTATGATATGTTCAATGGGTGAGTGATATTCACTCATATAGGAAATGACATCCTATCTTAGGAATGCATGCATAATAGTGATGGTATAAAATTAGAAAGTCTAAAATAGAACTAGTCAGTTAACTCCCACTGAACTAGTGTGCCGAAAATAGAAATTTCTCCAACACATAACATGTACTCATGAATAACATATACAATATAATGTATTATAGTGTAGTGGGCCATGGTCTACTGGTAAGGTGGAGAAACTACCATGATGATGACCAAATTCAAACCTTGATGGCATGCTTCTCTGTGGTAATGTGTGCCTACAATAAAAGGGAACTTAGGTAATATGTGGACCGAAGATGGAACTGCAGTAAGTGGACCTTTAGTTATTATTTGAATCTCAACTTCAGTATGTTCTAAAGAGGATACCTAAGACCGGTGAGATGTGGAAGTTTTATTAGGAAGGCTAAAGTGCACTTAGTCGCAACTTTCTACAATTTCATGGGAAAAACAAGTAATACAAGACAAAATCTAAGGCTATCCATTGGGAATTAAGCTTCGCCCTAATAAATCACATAAAAAATTTGGAGGTTAAGGGGGACTCATTAGTCCTCATCAAAATTTTGAATAAAAGGAAGCTGAAGAAAGGCCCACACTTGGAAGTTCACGCAAAAATAAGAAAGTGCAAGGATTTTTGAAACTCTTTAGTTCAATATCATTTAATCCCACATAGAGGTAAGAACAAGCTGGTTGTCTGCGTATCCAACTAGGAAACAAACAACAAACTTACACATTGGCCAATTAGTGAGAATCAAGCTTAAATGATGAACCTGACTGCATCGACATGCCTCAAAATATGATTGAAGTTAACCTATCCCAATCAATTTCATCGACAATAATACCAATAGTTAGTATCCCCACATGGATTTAGTCCATTCCCTCAATTAATGTTTTCAATTTTATCCAACTACTTGTTTAATGAAACCCCTGCTCTCTCCCATGATAGGATTCTCACACTTGATAACAACCCCCAAACATGGATTTATGGAAGTCCTTTTCAACCGGTAAAAATGCAAGCCACATAAATCCTTATCCTTACAACCATTATACCGACCCCTACATGATAGTCTTCTTATTTGTTGGACAAATGGTTTGGACAATTGATTGTCATTGATGTCAACCCTTGGAGAGTGATATTGGGGATTGATGTCAACCCTTAGAGATTGATTTCAAACCTTGGAGAATTTCAGAAGCCCCAAAGATGTGGACGAGATACTTGGACAATTGGTTATCATTTGTATGATTGAGGTTGATTGTAAGTTAGTTGATGTAAACATATGTCATGGATACATTTGATGAAGTCTACATGAAGCCCCAAAGGTGTGGTTATGGAACCAAAAGTTTTTTGAGGAATATGGACATGAACGAAAATGAAAATGCAGGTAAGATACTCATAGATGGAAAATAATCAATGTGTCATTTTCAATGATATGTGGAATGCCACACGGTTCCTCACGTTTAGGGATATATGTCCTTGTAAATTTGGAATCCCTAAAGAGTGGTCAAGAAGCCCTTAGTTAGTTGGTTACAAGTCTTGGTCAAAGGGTAAAGTGGGTGTAAAAAGAAACCCCTAAATTAAGAAAAGAGGTCACCTAGAATTAGTATAAATACACCTCAAAGAGTCTCTCCTTAATACATACACACACTTACATTGAATATCTATCTTCTGAATATTATGGTTGATCTTTTGGCTAGTTTGTGATGACATTTTTTCTGAAAGTTTGAAGGTGAAAGTCTTGTAGTTGAAGAAACTGTGAGTAACCCTAGCTTCTAAGGCATCTTCGAGTTGCAGGTCAGAAGGGCGTGAATGTACACAGGCTGTAATGGAGAAAAGAGTGGATATCTATGAGTAGCATTAAAGGAAGTCGTAGATCTGTGAAAATCTTGTGAAATGGTGAGAAGAGATGTTGGTACCTGGTTTCTAAGGATTGTGGAAGAAGTTACAGGTCAATTTACAGTACAATAGGTCAGCTACAGGATCAGAGGTAAGTTATAAGGGTTATGGTTATGGTGTTATGGTGCATCCATGGTGATGATAGTATGATGTTATGGTACATTAATGCTCAAAAGAATTATTGGCTATCTTGGTGTATGGTTTGGTTACATGTTATGGTGGATACTTGAGGCTTGGTATATTGTGTTATGAGGTTGCATCTTGGTGATATTGAGGAGCATGCTAGAGGCATGTATTTGTGGGCTTTGGTATATGACTTGAGGCACATCATTATATGCATGGTACATGTTGGTTGAGGTCTACTCGGTGAGATACATTTCTGGTTCATATCTTGGTTTATTGGTATATGGTGTATGACATGATATGATACATGATTGGTACATGGTATGGTGTTGATGTACATGGTTGATGTGAATGGTTGGAACATGGTATGGTATTGATGGTTGATGTACTTGGTGTAGTACATGGTTGATGCATGGTATAGTACATGTGTTAATGTGCATGGTTGATGCATGGTTTGGCACAATTGTGGTTCATGGTTGATGCACGGTTTGGTACAAGTGTTGGTGCATGGTTGATGCACGTCATGTGATGGTATGTTGATGATATTGGTACATGCTTGGTAGAGGCATGTATTGGTGATGTTGGACATCTATTTGAGAGGTTTCCTTGGTGTATGATCCATGTGAGAGGATCTGGTTGAGTATCCATGAGAGTGAAAGGTTGGACAGGTTGATGTGACATGTTGGATACAGTGACATGTTGAATGTGACAGGTTGATTACATATTGATTGATATATCAGTGGACATGATTGTGGTAGTGATAGTTTGGTCTACACTTATACTTTAGGGAATATGGACGGGGAAAGGAAAGGGGGTTGTAGCCTCCTTCCAGTTGGTGTAGGAGAATCAGGGAGTTGGAGCTTCCTTCAGGTTAGAGCTTGAGAATTAGGGAGTTGTAGCCTCCTTCTAGTTGGAGCTAGAAAATTCAAGGAGTTTTAGCTTCCTTTAGGTTGGAACCTATAAATAGGGGGTTGTAGCCTCCTTCTAGTTGCAACTGGAGAATTTGGAAGTTGGTGCTTCCCATGAATGAATTCTTGATATATATAAGAAACAATTATGTGGTTTTATCCCATTTGGGTTTCCACGTAAATATTGGTGTACTATGTATTTGATGTGATGTTTTTTATGATTATATGCTCATGATATATTGAATGAAAACATAGATGATACATTGATGATAAAATGCTGAACATTGTTGTTAAAGTGAAAGAATATATATTGTGGTTAAAAGTGGTATAAAGTGCTCATACTGATTCAATCCTCCCTCTCAGTATTCCAACAATTGGAATTAGAGAAAGGTTCTTTCAGAAGACAATTTAACACTAGAAGGAGATCATGTAATATAGTGAGAATGGAGTACCAATGTTTGATGGTCAGAGTGGTCTAGAGCATGAGATATGGAGTAGAAGGACGAGAGAGATTTTAAAGGCACGAGGATATGATATTTGAAAATTAGTTGTGATAGGATACAATTCTACAAAGAAACCTAAGATTGCAGCCATGAAGGAAATAAAGAAGAACAACAAAATAAAAATGGATTTCATCATGGAAGGACTATGTGATTCAACAAAGGACAGAGTGGGTAAATGCTCATAAGCTAAATAACTTTGGGACAATCTACATAATATCTATTATTATTATCCCATCACAGAGTCAGAGATTGATAAAGAAGATACAGGTACAGAACAGGAAGAAAGATGCTCATCATGTCAGACAGATTCAAAAGAGGAAGAGTGCGAAGAGGAAGAAGTCGATTACGAAGAAGAATTGATGAATGCCATAGAAGTTATAAAGAGGGAAAAGGAGAAAAACAAGTCACTCCGGGTAGAACTAAAGGAGAAAGAAGAATACCATAACTCCAACTCCAAATAATTTGAGCAGACGATGATGATGCTAAAAGGTCAACTAGAAGAAGCCAGAAGAATTGAAGAAATTCTCGAGGATCAAAAGAAGTGTTTGGAAGTCAAAATAGCAACACAAAAGGAAGAAGCATAAAAGAGAGAAAATATATTGACAAATCATCTCAAGGAAAGAATAGAGGATTTTAATCATCTTGAAGCATAATTTGGTCAACAAGAAAGATGACTTGAAGAAGAGATTATCTCCTTGAAGATCCAATTTGAAGAAGCAAATAGAATGGAAGAAGTCATGAAGAGTGAGATAATGAAGAATGAAGAAGAGGTTGAGAAGCTTGAAGAAGAAGTTGTCACATTGAGAGTTAAAATCGTCAAGGTCAGCCAGAACGTTGAAGAGAGAGAAACATCCACATCATCCATAGAGAATGTTGAAGAGAAGAACTCCAGGTTGCCATAAAGGAAGAATGAAGAAAAGAGTTATGCATAAGTACTCAAAGGAAGGAATCATGGTCAACAAGATTCAAAGAAGAATGAGTATAAAAGAGATACATATTCAACAAGACCTCCACATTCAAGCCACAAAGAAGCTTCAATCATGATAATGATCAGCCAAGGAAGGAATTCAAAAGGACTACACCACAACGAAAATCATTCAATCCTAGGTATGTAAATTTCTCTTATGATCATTGTTTTCATTGTACTAACTTTGGACATAAGGTTGCAGTTTGCAGGCTTATGAAAGAAATGTTAAAATAAGAAATACTTATCTGGCTCCACACAATATTGAATGTTACAAATGACACAATTATGGTCACATAGCTTGTGATTGTAGAAGCATGATGGATACTTCTATGAAGGAGAACACTGATACTTGATATAAGAAAGTTTGGAAAAGAAAAAAAGAACAGGTAAAGGAAGATCAGATAAACAAAGGAAACCCATAAGTCATACTCTCAGTATTGGAAATAATACTATATGAAGAAAAGTATATAATAAAAGGAATATGTCAGATACATGAATATTTGGAGAAGA
The DNA here is from genome assembly GCA_009831015.1 of Picea engelmannii. Lineage (NCBI taxonomy): Eukaryota > Viridiplantae > Streptophyta > Pinopsida > Pinales > Pinaceae > Picea > Picea engelmannii. The sequence goes on along the minus strand of ML799467.1, from coordinate 152,349 downwards.
AATGGAAAACAAGAATATTAGGTGAATAAATACTAGGTCCCATAGATCGCAGGATTTAAATTAGTACGAGAAAGAAAAAAATAATATGTGAATAAAGAACATGTTCATGAGAGTGTACTTTCAGGAATTGTAGTGCGAGATCAATCCACACGCTGAAAGGAAGAAGTTAGAGTTTAGAGAGATAACGAGTCTATAGACGAAGATGAAGATTACTTCGCATCAGAGCAGGTATTTTTCTGAGCCGCCCGGCTTGGAGACTTTTGGTAAATATGAATATTAAATAGCGGGAGTCAATGGAGTAGCTACTACAAATAAAAGAACCATATTTCAAGCAGTATGAAGTGATTACATAGACACAATTAGAGCATTATAGTAGAAGTACAAATTAACAAATTGATCAATTGAGAAGTAGTGTTCCCACATAGGCATCAATTGACAGTTACAGAAGAAATTTTTTATGATTGTATTGCATGTATGTATCCAGGAAGGGATATCTTTAGTGTAGGTTGTTCCAGACATGCTGAGTTTGATGAGTAGATAGATCAAATCAATGGACATATTTGATTCAGTATGATAAACAAGAAAATGTGATGATCGGTTGTAGCATATTCAAGTTAAGCCTTCATGATAGTTCCGTGCAAGATGGGTCATCATTGTGGACAATTGAGTAGCAGGGTTATGAACAATTTGTGACATATGGACAGAGAAGGTATAGGAAACATGGGTAAGATGCATACCAACATATTTACAATTGGAATTAGTGGAATCAATTAGTCATAGAAAGGAAAAGCAGTGAAATGAACAATAGAGCATGAAAAGAGAAATTGTCAGTAGAAGCTATATCATCAGAAGGAAATCATTGAACAATGTGGTCAAGTGAACATGAAAAGTGATTGAAGAAATCAAGCAATGAATGCTTTTTATATATGTCAATGAATTTCAAGAGGAAGCAACAGTGGACAATAAGAAACACTTGAAGTGAGGAAATAAAAGATAAACATGTAGCCTTACATTGATCTATACGATATATTGCAGAGAAGTCAAATCATCAAAGAGAGAGATCCAGAAAGGAAGATAAATAACATACATACATGGATACATACCCACATGAGGAGATTTTTTTTTCCCATGATCAGTTGGAGCAAGTACAATGTCAGGAGGAGACATATCGACAACGGGAGTTAACCTTTGGTCAAAGAGGAAGATAAAGAATAGAGGCATGAAGACATGGGAGCATCCCCAAGGGGAGATACCCTTTTCCATTGATGTAAAAGGGGGAGAGATAGAAACATTGATGAAGAGTGATGATCATAGGGGAGAATGAGCACGAGTGTTGTCATGTCTAAGTGTTTCCATCAATGTTGGTGTTGCCATCAATGCCAAAGGAGGATATCATTGGACAATTGGTTTGGATAGTTGGTTGTCATTGATGTCAACCCTTGGAGATCTATCTTAGAGATTGATGTAAATCATTTGAGAAGTTAGGAAGCCCCAAATATGTGGACGAGATCGTAGGACATTTGTTTATCATCTATATTATCAAGGTTGATTGTGAGTTAGTTGATGTCAACATATGTGATGGATACATTTGATGACATCTACATGAAGCCATGAAGGTGTGGTTATGGAACCCTAAGTTTGTTGAGGAATATGGACATGAAGGATATTGGAATGAAGGTACGATACTCATAGATGGACAATACTCATCATGTCATTTTCGGTGATATATGAAACGCCACGTGGTTCCTCGCGGTTAGGGAGATATGGCCTTGTAAAGTTGGAAGCCCCAAAGAGTGGTCAAGAAGCCCCTAGTTGGTTACAAGTCTTGGTCAAAGGGTAAAGTGGGTGTAACAATAAACCCATAAAATAAGGAAAGAAGTCACCTAGAATTAGTATAAATACACCTCAAAGAGTCTCTCCTTAATACATACACACACTTACATTGAATATCTATCTTGTGAATGTTATGGTTGATCTTTTGGCTATTTTGTGATGACATTTTTTCTAAAAGGTCGAAGGTGAAAGTCTCAGAGTTGCAAAAAATATGAGTAACCCTAGTTTCTAAGGCATCCACGAGTTGTAGGTCAGAAGGGTGCAAATGTACATGGGTTGCAGTGGAAAAAATCACATATATATGTGGGTAGCAGTAAAGGAAGTCACGGATCTGTGAAAATCTTGGGAAAGGGTGAGAAGAGATGTTGGTACCTGGTTGCTAAGGTATGTGGAAGAAGTTATAGGTCAGTTTATAGTATAACAAGTTAGCTACAAGATCATAGGTGAGTTTTAAGGGTTATGGTTATGGTGTTATGGTACATGCATGATGCCAATAGTACGATGTTATGGTACATTGATTAGAAGCATTATTGGCTATCTTGGTGTATGGTTTGGTTACATGTTATGGTGCATACTTGAGGCTTGGTATATTGTGTTATGAGGTTCCATCTTTATGATATTGAGGATCATGCTAGATGCATGTAGTTTTGGGCTTTTGCATATGACTTGAGGCACATCATTGGATGCATGGTACATGTTGGTTGAGGTCTACTTGGTGAGATACATTACTGGTTCATATCTTAGTTTATTGGTATATGGTGTATTGCATGATATGGCATATGATTGGTACATGGTATGGTGTTTATGTACATGGTTGATATGCATGGTTGACACATGGTATGGTATTGATGGTTGATGTACTTGGTGTAGTACATGGTTGATACATGGTATGGTACATGTGTTGATGTACATTGTTGATGTGCATGGCTGATGCATGGTTTGGCAGAGTTGTGGTGCATGGTTGATGCACAGTTTGATATAGGTGTTGGTGCATGGTTGATGCACGTCATGTGATGGTATGTTGGTGATATTGATACATTCTTGGTAGAGGAATGTGTTGGTGATGTTGGACATCTATTTGAGAGGTGTCCTTGGTGTATGATCCATGTGAGAGGATCTGGTTGAGTATCAGTGACAATGACAGGTTGGACATGTTGATGTGATAGGTTGGATACAATGAAATTTTGATTATAGGTTGATTGATATATCAGTGGAAATGATTGTGGTAGTGATAGTTTTGTCTACACTTATACTTCAGGGTGGTTGTATGGGGCAAGGAAAGGGGTTTGTATCCTTCTTTCAGTTGGTTCCAGAGAATCAGGGAGTTGGAGCTTCCTTCAGGTTAGAACTCGAGAATCAAGGGGTTGTAGCCTCTTTCTGGTTGGAGCCAAAGAATTCAAGGAGTTGTAGCTTCCTTTAGGTTGGATCTTATAAATAGGAGGTTGTATCCTCCTTTGAATTTCATCTGGAGAATTTGGAAGTTGGTGCTTCCCATGAATGAATTCTTGATATATATAAGAAAGCATTCCATGGTTTTTTCCCATTTGGGTTTCCACATAAATGCTGGTGTACTGTGTGTTTGATGTGATGATGTTTATGATTATATTCTCATGATATATTGAATGCAAACATAGATAATACATCGATGATAAACTGCTGAACATTGTTGTTAAAGTGAAATAATATATATTGTGGTTAAAAGTGGTATAAAGTGCTCATACTGATTCACCCCCCCTCTCAGTATTCCAACAATTGGAATCGGAGCTAAGTTCCTTCATAAGACAATTTAAACAATGGAAGGAGATCATGGAATAGTCAAAATGGAGTACCAACGTTTGATGGTCAAAGTGGTCTAGAGTATGAGATATGGAGTAGAAGGACAATAGCATTTTTAAAGGCACAAGGATGTGATATTTGGAAATCGGTTGTGACATGATAGAATGCTACAAAGAAACCTAAGACCGTAGCCAAGAAGGAATTAAAAAAGAAAAAAAAAATAACAATGGATTTCATCATGGAAGGACTATGTGATTCGACAAAGGATAGAGTGGGTAAATGCTAATCAACTAAAGAACTTTGGGACAAAATACATGATATATATTTTTCTTTTCCCATCACATAGTCATAGATTTCTAAAGAATATACAGGTACATAACTAAAGAAATATGCACATCATGTCAGATATATTCAGAAGAGGAAGAGTGTGAAGAGGCATAAGTTGATTACATAGAAGAATTGATGAGTTCCATAGAAGTTATAAAGAGGGAAAATGAGAAAAACAAGTCACTCCGGGTAGAACTAAAGGAGAAAGAAGAATCTCATAACTTCAACTCCAAAGAACTTGCGTAGACGATCATGATGCTAAAAAGTCAGTAGAAGAAGCCAAAAGAATTGAATAAATTCTCATGGATCAGAAGCAATGTTTGGAAGTCAAAATAACAACACAGAAGGAAGAAGCAGAAAATAGAGAAAATATATTGACAATAACAAGTTGATTACAGGTTGATTGATCTATAAGTGGCAATGATTGTGGTAGTGACAGTTTGTTCTACACTTATACTTCAGGGCAGTTGAACGAGGAAAGGAAAAGGGGTTGTAGCCTCCTTCCGGTTGGTGCTAGAGAATCAAGGAGTTGGAGCTTCCTTCATGTTGGAGCCTGATAATCAAGGGGTTGTAGCCTCCTTTTGGTTGGAGCCAGAGAATTCAAGGAGTTGTAGATTCCTTCAGGTTGGAGCCTATAAATAGGGGGTTGTAGCCTTATTCAAGTTGCAGCTGGAGAATTTGGAAGTTGGTTCTTCCCATGAATGAATTATTGATATATATAAGAAATCATTAAGTGGTTTTCTCCCATTTGGGTTTCCACGTAAATACTGGTGTACTGTGTATTTGATGTGATGTTGTTTATGATTATATCCTCATGATATATTGAATGCAAACATAGATGATACATTGATGATAAACTATCGAACATTGTTGTTAACGCGAAATAATATATATTGTGGTTTAAAGTGGTATAAATTGTTCATACTGATTCAACCCCCCTCTCAGTATTCCAACATTATTCAAATTGCACTTTCTCCTTTTGTCATCCCTTCTACCTCCATTTCCCTCGCTACCTTATTCCTAGATCCTCTCAAGTAAACTTCAACATCGTTTCTTTCTCTCAATCTCCTAGATTCTTACTCATTGTGACCCAACACCATGAAAACCATAAACACTACATAATCCCTAGCTTAAGAAGGATCCTATGTAACATACCCATTGGTAAAATCATGAAAAGTTTCAAAAAAAACAATGTATGTTGTTTTCTTGGGTCAAGCCTACACTTTGATTCAATATTCCTTTCTTTTAATTACCATCTAACAAAAAAAATTGTATGGGAACCGAAGTCTCAAAAGACAACTTAATTGTTCCTGCAACTTCTTGCTTCCACAATGAATCATTTTGGCAACTTTGATCATCTGTTCAAGATAGTTTAGTAGACCTAATTTCATAAAAAGGTTTAGTTTGTGCCTTAGAATAGACTAACCCATTTATTTGATGTGGAAAATGCTACATGTGTGGTAGTCTAGTTGAAAACATCACATTTGATGCATAAAATACGACATTTAGAGAGTAATGGATATTACGTATATAAGAATAAAAGGCTTATAGATGGATCATCCAATGAAGCAACATAGGATATGGGTTCTATTCTTGTTATATGCATGAGATTGAAACCCAATCGACCCTAATATGCCCTATTTGTTTCATACCCTTAATCTAACATGATATTCTCACAATTACATCAATTTACAAGCCATACATAAGTCGTCCCTTTCTCATGGAAATTTACCCATCACAGAGATGCATAGAGGGATAGAACGAGCTTCATATATACCTTTTCTGCACAAGGTAAATTTAGATCATCTCTTTTATGGATGAATTTTGATCCTCCAGAAAGGATATTCTAAATTTTTCCTTGAGAAAATTTAGGCAATTGAGTCTTGGGTGTTGCACTTTTAAGAGGTTTACTGATAAAGACAATTACTCCCTGCCTCTCAAGCCCAATGCAATTTAAATTTTAATGAACTTGATCAAGTTGTCAACGTGCAAATTGTTTGGATGGCATAAATGTATATCGATCATCTTCTTTTGGTCCAACCCAACACTTGCAAGATTTAGATTAACTACCAAGGATTTTCTTGTATCCCATTTAAAAATTTCAGGATAATGTAAACTAATGTTGCCTCCAATGCCTCGTGGAGATACTAACACGTCCAGAGAATTCAATCCATCATTGGAAATATGCCAATCACTACTGTCAAAAGAGAAAATCGATTTTCTTTTGTGCATCAAGTTTTGCATTAATAAAAAAAAACATTTTAGCATCTCCATTGTTGCCCAAACACTGCTTTGCATACGACTTTAGAGTTTATGTTAAAGAAAACGTTTTTGAATCTCATGTGGCTTCCTAATGTTGCCACACCAATAAGAATATGAATTTTTTCCCTATAAAACGTTTTGACTCTTCATTATTGTCCAAATGTTGCCACACCATCTATAAATCTAATCATTAGAAAAAAACAATGCTTTCTTTGATATATTGATAAAAACATGAGGCTTTGTACGGTACCGTGTTGAATAAAGAGTGACATAAAGGAATATCTATGCCATATTGTAATATTGCAAAGAAATGGGACTGATGCTTATTCTTTCTTGATTCCCACATTTCACAACTTTGAAAGGAATCATAACAACTAGGAAAAAGAACTATCAATAGATGCAGATACATGTGAATGGTAATGCAAACTTCATGGCACAACAAGGCAATCGGCCCATTCCCAACTAGGATGCAAGCTCTTCCAATTCAAAGAAGAAAAAATGAAATAGCGTTACAAATTAATTGCTCTACACCAAAATATAGTTTCAAAGACTTCCCCACAAACGTCTTGAGGTATATGTACACATGTCTATTTGTGTATTTAACATTTGAGTCGATGTGTCTATGAGGGTGTGTACTTTAAATGCTATGTACCTAGTGGGCATTTATGATATCTCAACGTGACAAGTTTGAGTTAGTTTGTTTACATGGACATGGATTTAATGACCATGAATGTATTGGACATTTATAGAAGTCAATGTTGTAAAAGGTTATGGACATAATGGTCATTGAATGTAAAGTACAAGATTCTGTCTTATTGTGAATTAATGAGAGGACCTAAGGTTTGACAAGAGATTTTCCTATTTATAGGCATACACTTGATTGAGGAAAGGTTGGACATTTATTAGTTGGTGATTGAGTTGAGACAAAGTTGGTTAGTAGTGAGAGAAGCTATTCTTTATCTGAATTTGTGGGTTATAAACCTCTACGGAAGATAGAGAAACATGGATTGAAGTTTTCCTTGCAAATAAAGATCAACTTCCTCGCATATCAATGATCATCAATTTTTTTATTACCCATTCGAGAGATATTTATTTCAGTTGAGAAACTTAAATGTTGCTTCTAGGAAGAGGGCTTGAATGAGGAAGTCAAAATTGTACCCAATTTTTGTGTTAGAATAGACTCAAGAAAGGTCTAGCAAATCCATGATGGATTTCACCATGGGAAACAAATATCCATAGAGTACATAATAGATGAAACTATATGTAAGAGATATTATGAAAAACTAGTTTCATGTAAAGCCTCCCTTGTGTCTCTTCTCCTTCTCACAAAGAGATCTGCAATTAGAAAAATTGAAACAAAGTAAAACTATTCTACACCTACTTAAACCAATTTGGTTTATGAATTTTAATGTCCAGGAATTTTCACAAATTTATCAAAAAACCCACATGAACACAAATATTTATCTAATAATGAAATAAGAATTTGTGCTTGAACAAAATTGAACAAGATTTACAGCCACCACCACATAACAATCGAATCCACACGATATTTTCTAAAGATCCTTGCCCATCCACACCCCAATATCTGCATATCCAAAATAATACAAAATGTTGCTGACAATCAAGCATGGAATTTAATTGAGCTCCAAAGAAAATTTGAGCAGAAATGGTCAAACCTGACCTAGGTTCTCATGAAAACAAAGAACAAAAAAGTCTAGCTTCTTCTTGTAGAAAATATTGACAACATCGACATTGTGAATGACATACACACTTTCAACACTCACATTAGAAAATATTGTGATGAGAACATGCTCTTTCATATTAAAGGGTCCCAGATTCAACGAGAAATCCCATCTTCTCCCTGCAAATATTTTTTTCTTGGTTATTGTTGCTACCACTAGTTGGATGAGAGGAAGGATTGCAATACAAGTAGATATTGTAGTAATTGTGAAGGGCTCTATCATATACCTAAAGAACTAATTTGAAAATGATATTATAATACATGAAAATATTTCAAGAACCAAGACCTTGAAGGTCATGCCAAGAATGCTTTCCCTTGTAGGAAAGGTGACAACCACTTCCTCAATTATAAATTGGTCATCCTCATTCTCTATTGAATATTGTTTTATGAGAACAAGCCTTTTGTTTTCTTCATTCTCAATGATTTTCAGTTGATCCTCCTCTATATTCCAGGAAAGTATATGTTCCTCCTCTTCATCATTTTTGCTGCTCATGGATGTCTGTACAAGAACTACCATTACAACGCCCAAATTAGTGTTCAATCGGTCAAATATAGAAAACATTAATCACACATTGGGAAATTATACCAAATATCCAACATTTATCTAAGATATTAGTGGTAAACAAAATAATACAATGTAATGAACCCTTCAAGAAAATAATACTATATAAGGAAAAAATGGATTTTTCCTCTCTTCTTTCTACCAAGACCATGATGCTCACATACATGTTTATTTATGACCTATAGTGATATGTGAATGAGGGACTTATATCCCACTCACTTCACCAACATGGATCCTTTGCGAAATTGAAGTTATTGTATTTATCTCATCTCTGTCTCGGGCTTGTATAGAGTGCTCTGTCTTCTAGAGGATACCAAGCCTTAGTCCTATGCTTTATACAAGGATCTTTGTACTTTTGAAGGTTGCATGGATTATGTTCTTGGGTGAAACTTTCACACATCGAAAAACTAGCAATGGAAATGATAACTAGGCTAGTCAAGAATCAAAGCTCTGCAAGAACTCTATCCCCAAGAACTCTATATAGTCTACTACCCAATATGCCAATCATGTATCTGTGTTTTAGCTTCTGCACCTAGTGCAATTCAGAGTACCAACTTCTCCTTCTAAGGTCATCCTTCTCATAAGAAATTGGTAACACTAAAAGGAGAACACCTTCTTCATAGGTTTTTATAGAACCTCCCTAAAACAATTATCCCTTAGATGTTTATAGCATAGGTTTCTAGCGGAGGCAGGTGGCCAGAGGTTTTTTCAGATGTTTTTTCTTTAGTGCACCTTTAAGGTATATACGCATCGGTGCACACATAAAACATACCACACCAGTGCTTAAATGTACAAATGCACCATCATTGTTCATAATAGAGGTTGTTAACAGAGGTGGGTGGCCGAAGGTTTTTGCAGAGGTTTTTTTTCGATGCACCTTTCAGGTATATAAACACCTATGCGAACATGAAAAATAAAGCACTGATGTGTCATTTTCAAAAGAACCACCATACTTTATAATAAAAAATACATGCACCAAATAAATCACACCGATGTTGTTGAACATTACGCATCAGTGTGCCTCACTGTTTTCAAGCGCACCGTTGTAGGGTAAATAAAGAAAAATTACCAAACCAATTTTCATTATTACAGTGCATCCCGTGCTTCCAAACTCTCAAGGAAGCACCAATGCTCACCTTCCTTACTATGACACCCTATTTCCAGTGCTCTACACCGACTTGGATAGCTCCATTGGTAGATTCCACACATTTCCAAATTTTGGAAATTACCACGAATTTTCATTTCATCTCGACGGTGCAACCATGCCTTCTTGGGATATTAGAGGCTAGGTAAATTATTTATTACGTTCATATTTTCATTTTCATCCAATCAAAATTTGAATTTAGCTTGAAATTTGCCATTTTTTCCAGCTAGAAATCTACTCGCTAGAAAAAAATGATTTCTTTGATCTATTGATAAAAACATGAGGCTTCGTACGGTACCATGTTGAATAAAGAGTGACATAAAGGAATATCTATGCCATATTGTAATACTACAAAGAAATGAGACTAATGCTTATTCTTTCTTGATTCCCACATTTCACAACTTTGAAAGGAATTGAAACAACTAGGAAAAAGAACTATTAGTAGATGCAGATACATGTGAATGGTAATGAAAACTTCATGGCACAACAAGGCAATCGACCCATTCCCAACTAGGATGCAAGCTCTTCCAATTCAAAGAAGCAAAAATGAAATAGTGTTACAAATTAGTTGCTCTACATCAAAATATAGTTTCAAAGACTTCCCCACAAATGTCTTGAGGTATATGTACACATGTCTATTTGTGTATTTAACATTTGAGTCGATGTGTCTACGAGGGTGTGTACTTTAAAGGCTATGTACCTAGTGGGAATTTATGATAAATCAACGTGACAAGTTTGAGTTAGTTTGTTTACATGGACATGGATTTAATGACCATGAATGCATTGGACATTTATGGAAGTCAATGTTGTAAAAGGTTATGGACATAATGGTCATTGAATGTAAAGGACAAGATTCTATCTTATTGTGAATTAATGAGAGGACCTAAGTTTGTGCATGAGATTTTCCTATTTATAGGTAGACACTTGATTGAGGAAATGTTGGCCATTTATTAGTTGGTGATTGAGTTGAGGCATAGTTGGCTAGTAGTGAGAGAAGCGATTCTCTATCTGAATTTGTGGGTTATAAAGCTCTATGGAATATAGAGAAACATGGATTGAAGTTTTCCTTGCAACTAAATATCAACTTCCTTGCATATCAATGAGCATAATTTTTTTTATTACCCATTCGAGAGATATTTATTTCAATTGAGAAACTCAAATGTTGCTTACATGAAGAGGGCTTGAATGAGGAAGTCAGAATTTTACCCAATTGTTGTGTTAGAATAGACTCGAGAAAGGTCTAGCAGATCCATGATGGATTTCACCATGGGAAACAAATATCCATAGAGTACATAATATATGAAATTATATGTAAAAGATATTATGAAAAGACGGTTTCATGTAAAGTCTCCCTTGTCTCTCTTCTCCTTCTCACAAAGAGATCTGCAATTAGAAAAATTGAAACAAAGTAAAACTATTCTACACCTACTTACACCAATTTGGTTTATGAATTTTTATATCCAAGACTTTAAACAAATTTATCAAAAAACCCACATGAACACAAATATTTATCTAATAATGAGATGAGAATTTGTGCTTGAAAAAACTTGAACAAGATTTACAACCACCACCACATAGCAACTGACTCCACTAGATATTTTCTAAAGATCCTTTCCCATCCAAACCCCAATATCTGCATATCCAAAATAGTACAAAATATTGTTGACAATCAAGCATGGAATTTAATTGAGCTCCAAAGAAAATTTGAGCAAAAATGGTCAAACCTGACCTAGGTTTTCATGAAAACAAAGAACATAAAATTCTATCTTCTTCTTGTAGAAAATCTTGACAACACCGACATTGCGAATGAAATACACACTTTTAGCACTCACATTAGCAAATATTATGATGAGAACATGGTCTTTCATATCAAAGGGTTCCAGATTCAACGAGAAATCCCATCTTCTCCCTCCAAATAATTTTTTCTTGGTTATTGTTGCTACCACTAGCTCGCTAAGAGGAAGGATTCCAGTATAAGTAGATATTGTAGTAATTGTGAGGGGATATGTCATATACCAAAAGAACTAATTTATAAATGATAGTATAATACATGAAAATATTTTAAGAACCAAGGCCTTGAAGGTCATGCCAAGAATGCTTGGATCATCCCTTGTAGGAAAGGTGACAACCACTTCCTCGATCACAAACTGGTCATCCTCATTCTCTATTGAATATTGTTTTATGAGAACAAGCCTTTTCTTTTCTTCATTCTCAATGGTTTTTAGTGATCCTCCTCTACATTCCAGGAAAATATATGTTCCTCCTCTTCATCATTTTTGTTGCTCATGGATGTCTATACAAGAACTACCATTACAAATCCCAAATAAGTGTTCAATCGATAAAATATAGAAAACATTAATCACACATTGGGAAATTATACCAAATATCCAACATTTATCTAAGATATTAGTGGTAAACAAAATAATACAATGTAGCGAACCCTTCAAGAAAAGAATACTATATAAGGAAGAAAATGGATTTTTCCTCTCTTCTTTCTTCCAAGACCATGATGCTCACATACATGTTTATTTATGGCCTATAGTAATCCGTAAATGAGGGACTTATATCCCACTTGCTTCATCAACATGGATCCTTTGTGGAATTAAAGTTCTTGTCTCTATCTTAGCTCTGTCTCATGATTTTATAGAGTGCTCTGTCTTCTAGAGGCTACCATGCCTTAGTCCTATACTTTATACAAGGATATCTGTACTTTTGAAGGTTGCAAGGATTATGTTCTTGGGTGCAACTTGCACACATAAAAAAACTAGCAATGACAATGATAACTAGGCCAGTCAAGAATCGAATCTCTGTAAGAACTCTATCTCCAAGAACTCTATATAGTCTACTACCCAATATGCCAATCATGTATCTGTGTTTTAGCTTCTGCACCTGGTGAAATTTAGAGTACCGAATTCTCCTTCCAAGTTCATCCTTCTCATAAGCAATTGATAACACTAAAAGGAGAACACCTTCTTGTGGAGGTTTTTATAGAGCCTCCCCCCAAAAATTATCCCTTAGTTGTTTATAGCAGAGGTTGTTAGTGGAGGCAGGAGGTTTTTTCAAAGGTTTTTTCTTTAGTGCACATTTAAGGTATATACGCATCGATGCAAACATAAAACATACCACACATGTGATTAAATGTACAAATGCACCATCATTGTTCATAGCAGAGGTTGTTAGCAAAGGCGGGTGGCCATAGGTTTTTGTTCAGTGCACCTTTCAGGTATATATGCACCTGTGCGTACATGAACAATAAAGCATTGGAATTTCAATGGTCAAAAGCACCACCATACTTTATAATAAAAAATACATGCACCAAATAAATCACACCGATGTCGTTGAACATTACGCACCGGTGCGCCTCATTGTTGTGAGGCGCACTGCCATAGGGTAAATAAAAAAAAATTACCAAACCAATTTTCATTGTTACAGTGCATCCCATGCTTCCAAACTCTCAAGAAAACACCAATTCTCACCTTCCTTACTATGAAACCCTATTTCCATTGCTCTACACCAACTTGGATAGCTCCATTTGTAGATTCCACACATTTCCAAATTTTGGAAATTGCCACGAATTTTCATTTCATATCAATGGTGCAACCATGCCTCCTTGGGACATTAGAGGCCAGGTAAATTATTTATTACCTTCATATTTTCATTTTCATCCAATCAAAATTTGAATTTAGCTTGAAATTTGCCATTTTTCCAATTTTTTTTCCAATTTCGTGTAGTGCGTCTAAACACTTTGGCTCGCCCCAAAGCGATGTGTAATGTGTTAAATTGATAGTGAGCATTGCCACTGGTGCATATCATATATGTACGCATCGATACCATTCAAGCAAGAGCATCACAATAAATTATAAAAATAAAGTGGTGTGTCCTTCGGAATGCCCCGCAATCGGAGCATAATTGGATTTGACCCGCACTAGTACATTTCATTTAATAAACTACATCGCTAGCTTAACGATTTATAAAATTTAACATAGTGGTGCACCTAGTTTAACCAACTCCACCAGTGCCTACATGAAACATAAAGAACTGGTTTGTCCATGTTAAAAAACACCGCCACACTTTATAATAAAAAATACACACACCGGTGTCGTTGAACATTACACATTGGTGTGCCTAACTGTCATTAGGCGCATCATTGTAGGGTAAATAAAAAAATAATTACCAAACTGATTTTCATTGTTACAATGCATCTCGTGCTTCCAAACTCTCAAGTAAGCACTAGTGCTCACCATCCTTCCTAAGACACCCTATTTTCGATGCTCTACACCGACTTGGATAGCTCCATTGTTAGATTCCACACATTTCCAAATTTTGGAAATTACCACAAATTTTAATTTCTTCTCAACGATGAAACCATACCTCCTCGGGACATAAGAGGCTAGGTAAATTTATTATTACCTTATGTAGATTCTAATGTTGTACACTTATTTACTACAAATAGATTCTTAATAAAAACATAAAATCTATAATGGCACACACACATTACACAGATATTTCACATTGGAAACGCAAATCGAGAAAACTAGCAACTGTTTAGAGCTGCACCTTTAATATTCTATACATAATTTTATTCATTGTTTACAATACAAAATACATATAGGATCCCACAGCATCCAAAACCCTAATCCATTTACCTGTATTAGTATAAAAATCTAATCCATTAACTGGAATTAGAAAACCATCGACAAAAACCATGTACTGAAACAATACCGCAAAAAAAAAATGTGAAAATTCAACCTTTTTTATTTTATTTTATTTTATTCTGGGGCAATATATAGGGGGGTGCCCCACATGCTCCCCATACCCCTCAAGTCTCACATATTATGTACATTACATGGGACCAATATTTCAAAGAATATAACACATACCCAACATTCTCTCACTTGTTGTTTTCTTTGCACACAAGGGGTTGCATGATTACATAGTCAACAATCTAGGGCAACAATGCCCATAGATCCTCTACACCAATAGAAATTCACAATGATCATATATTTTTTTAATGATTATACAACATTATTCAAATTGTCCACCTTCATCTGTAACACCTTCTTTTATTCAACCATGTCTCTCACAAAGTGATACTGAACATCAATATTCTTTGTCTTTGAATGATAAGCCAGGTTATTCGCCATGAATATTGCACTCTGACTGTTACAATATATCCTTACAATTTGTTGTACCAAACCAATAGCTAAACACAATATTTGTAACCATACTTCTTTCTTTCTTGCATGAGTGGCTACCATGTATTCAACTTCTATAGTTGACAGTTCCACTACAGACTATCTTTTTCTCATCCAACTGATTTCTCCTCCAAATAGGTTAAGCACATACCTGCTTGTAGATATTTTGTGATCCAGATCTCCAACCCAATATGCATTAACAAATCCATGTTTGTCCAACATTCTAACAAATCTTTGTCTTCCTTGGTAGCACAATCCATAACTAGTAGTGCCATGAAAATACTTGAAAACCCTGTTTATTGTTGTCCAATGATCCTTCCATGGTCTTGACATATACCTACTCAAAACTCCCATTGCATGTGCAATATATGGTCTAGTACAAACCATTGTATACATCAAACTACCAACCACACTATCATAAGGAACACATGAGAAAAATATGTTCTACTTCAAAATAAAAAGCAACAACAACAAATAAAAGAAATCTAATATAATTTAACTTGGCAAAAGGATAAATTTTTTCACAAAAGTCAATTTCTTGTACCTAGGAATAACCTTTTGCTAGTAGTCGAGATTTGTATTTCTCCACTTTTCCTTTTGCATTCAATTTCTTATTAAACACCCATTTGTTTCCAATGGGCTTTCTTCCAGTAGGAAACTCCACTAGATCCCAAGCCTCAATCTTATCTAAGGCTACCATTTCATCAACCATGGCCTTTTTCCATAGTTTTCCATCCTATGAATCCATTGCCTCCCTAACAGTTCTAGGATCATCATCAATAATATACAAAACAAAATTTGAACGGAAATCAAGTGGAGTATGCCTTTCTAGTTTCCTTCTTTTCTGAACCGATCTCCTCAATACTAGAGTATGAGGATCTTCTTCTTCTGAGTCATGTTCTTCTGTATATTCTGATTCATCATCCTTCAACTCAAACTCTATTTTCTCTGGTTCTTCCTTCCTAGGTAGGAATTCCTATTTGAAAACATCTTTGATTTCTCTAAATACCACATCTCAACTATAAACTACCTTGTTAGTTTCATGGTTCCAAAGATTATAACCTTTCAAACCATATTTATACCCAATAAATATACAATTTTCAATCTTTTTATCCAGCTTACTCCTATTATCCTTTGGAACATGAACATATGAATCATATCCAAATAACCAGAGATGTGTCAAAAATGGTTTCTTACTAGTCCATACCTTGTGTGGAGTCTTGTCATCCAACGCTAATGAGGGTGATCGATTGACCAGGTCACATGCAATATCCACTGCCTTTGCCTAGAATTCCTATCCTAACCTGACACCACTAAGCATGCATACTTATTTTTCCATTAGCATCCTATTCATCCTTTCTGCAACTCCATTATGTTGAGTTGTATATGGAGTAGTCTCCTGCCTTGCTATACCATACTTCTTACAGCTATACCATATTTCTTACATCATTATTTGAATTCATTTCCATAGAACTCTCCACCATTATTTGTCCTCAACACCTTAATTATTTTCTATGTTTGATTCTCCATAAGAGCCTTAAAACTCTTTGAATTTATCAAAGACTTCAGATCTATTCCCGAGGAAGTAAATCCATGTATTCCTGAAGAATTCATCTATAAATAAGAAATAATACACATATTTTCCTAGTGATAGAATCGACATAGGTCCAAACCCATCATTATGCACCAACTGTAAAATTCCCTCTGCCCTCATTGTACCAGAGGGGAATCTTAATCGATTCGGCTTCGCATATACACAATGTTCACAAAAATCGAAATCCATAGAGTAGTTAGACATACCTTCAACCATACCTTTACCATGTAGCACTCGAAGGCCATTCTCTCCGATATGTCCCAGTATTTGATGCCACAACATAGTCTTTTCTCCATATATTATATGAGTTTTTTATTCTTTAGATCCAATCTCAAGAACAATGGAACTATTGCACCCATCACTAATAGTGTTTCACTGTATCTTATACAAAGTTCCAATTCGAACTCCCTTCAACAACACCATTTCTCCTCGAACCATCCTGCAAGTTTGTTTCTCAAACACTATTTTCATCCCTACATTATCCATTTTTCTTATAGAAATCACATTTCTGGCCAATATCAGGATGTGCAGAACACCAGGGAGTGTTCTAATTCTTCCATCAATGAGCTTCAACTTGAATTTTCCTTGTCCTATGATTTTGGCTGTCGATTCACCTAGGAAAACATCACATACATTATACCTATCATATTTACATAACCACTCTCTGTGGGGAGTGATATGAGAGGATGCGCCAAAGTCAACTAACCATGCCTCATGATCTGCATGTGTTATTGAAGAAGCCAAGTACACATCCCCTCCTTCTGTGATTTTTTTTTCTTTTGTAGAAGGAACATCTTCAGATTCCTTCCCTCTCTCAACACTTTTGGATCTACATTGCTTCATGTAGTGCCCTTCTTTTCCACATCTCCAACATACCTTTACAAACTTTTCAGGATATTCAAATCTTCCATTAGATTTAGATCTCCCACTTGAGGGATTAAATCTATTTCTTTCTTAGGAGCATCCTCTTGCAAATAATACATCTGTGCTCTGTCCTTCGATGTTCTTTCACCTCATCTCCTCTGAAAACAAGGATGATACCACATCATCGAAACTTAAAGTAGTTATATTACTATGTATGGCCACAACCAGACTAGCCCATGAGTCTGGTAAAGAGAACAATAAACTAATACACTTATCTTCATCATAAATCTTAATATCAACACATAATAACTGATGTACCACAATATTGAAGGCATTCAGATGCTCTATCACCGAGTCTCCATCTTTCATCTTCAGATTATATAGCTTCTTTTGCATGAATATTTTATTTACCAGGGACATTCAATAATACTAAATTTGGGAAATTCAGTAGCTTCCCTTGAGACATTCAGTAATACTAAATATGAGAGATACAACTGGATTGTGCTCTTCGCCTTTCGATCCAATTTTCCCAGTCTTCTGCTAACGTTCATGTAGGTGCAGTACCTGGATCCACACCGATCCACTTATCATTTTCCAACAACAAATATTCCATATTGAGCTTCCACAACTCTTCCCATTAAATTTCTCAATGTCTATTTTCAAACTGCTCATCATTTCTTTCCACCTGAAGAATCAATATCGTAGATCTCCCACTGTAACAAGGATTTTCACAAAATTAAGCCAAACCCTTAGGAACAAAGGAATCCCCCTAAAGCCAATAAATACTATGATACCAAATGTAGATTTTAACCTTGTACAATTATTTACTACAAACAAAATAGAAAATATACAATGGCACACACACACATTACACATAAATTTTACCCTAGAAACCCAAACTGGGAAAACCAACAACTTGTTTAGAGTTGCATCTCTAATATTATATACATCATTTTATTCATTGTATGCAATATAATATACATATAGTATCCCACGACATCAAAATCCACAATCCATTGACCTAGATTAGTCAACAAACCTAATTCCTTAACCAAAATTAGAAAATCATCGACACAAACTATGTGCCAAAACACCACAAAAAACTGCCATTTTTTTTTCCGGGGGCTACCACTCTCGAACCCCTTACAAGGGGGGCCCATCTCAGAGGCTCCCATATTAGTGTACAATACATGGGACCAATATTTCAAGAATATAAAACATACCCAACACCTTCCTATTTGTATTTTCATCCAATCAAAATTTGAATTTAGCTTGAAATTCAACATTTTCCCAATTTCGTGCGGTGTGGCTGAACGTTTCGCCTCACCCCAATGCGATGCATACTGTGTTGAATTCATAGTGATAAATTCCACCGATGCGTATCATATATGTATGCATCAGTGCCATTCAAATAAGAGAACTATGATAAATTATAGAAAATAAGCGTTGTGTTCTTCAGATAGCCCTGCAACCGATGCATAATTGGCTTCAACCCGCACCAATACACTTCACTTAATTAACGTCACGACTGAATTAAAAATTTATAAAAATTAATGTAGCGGTGCAACCTTTATAACCTAATGCACTTGTACTATTTACAAAAATGTACTGGGACATATATTTCCTGACTTGTCATAGAGATGCATCCCATCAGATGCCTCATTCCCAATGCTCTATCCTTTACAATGAAACATGAAAAAAAATGATGGTGCTTCACTATCACGGTGGTACCAGTGCATTAATAGTAACACATCGCATTGCTTCAACTGCGATAATACATTTTAACTTAGTGGTGCCCATTAGTGTTATGGGACAAAGTCTCACAAGGATCTTGCTGCATACACAACAAAATATCACTAGGATTAGCCTAGTAACCCTAGACATAAAGGGTTTTAGACTCCTATGGTCTTCTTATATCTAGAGAAAACAATTCCTTTTACACTAAAGAACATTAGATCAACACACCTTTTGTTTGAAGGTTGTTCCTGTATGTCTTGGATGATGTAGATCTACAACTCTAGCTCCAACTCTTATTACCTGCTTCCTGCACATAAGTAACAAACACTACCAATTCTTTTCTTTCTCTAGTGTTAAGAATAATCAATTTCACTAGATCTACTTTGATATATCACTTATAAGATCATATCCAAACCACTTATGAATTAAACACAAATAATTTGTAGGAAAACCAACGATCTATTGATAATTAGGAATAAATTACAACATATCCATACATTGGGTGTTGATACCTTCCTCCTTTAAATCCTTGCTCCTTTCCTCTCCTTCCAACTTCTTTTTCAAACTAGGCTCACTAACTTCTAGATGTGATGAACATGATAGGTACCTCTGCAAATTGAAAACATAACATTGCTCTTGAATTCTCCCCCTCTTGACTAAGGCTTACCTTTGTTATATAGCTCTTTGGAGGAGGCTTGGGAGAGCTTCTATATATTCTAGAGACCACTAGAGACTCGAATGATGTGAGTTCCTAGGACCTTGCCACAAAGATACAACTCATCCCTCACCTATCACCTTGTAACTCCCCAATTTTAGAAGTTTTATAGATCCTCGCTTTGAAAACTGGTGACTAGCGAGGGTCCTCTCTTGTTGTCTACTATGTGTACCGTGAGGACCTCCAAAAGGGCTCAAATATTAGGAAAAAAGTGCATTATGGCTTACATCATCTTATGGATTCCTCTATGGCATATAAGGTGGAAATAAAGGCTATAATAGAATCCCCCTAATGTGTGAGTTCACGAAAGGAATGGATGGACGAAATACATTACAATAAATAATGTCCATGTGAGGCAGTGTGAGAAGAGAGAAAAGGAGTTTCAAAAGTCAAAGAAATCATGCAATCAAACACCAAGGATGAGAATATACATAGACTAATGCCCGAGGTAGACATACTCATATTTTGAATGAGCATGGATGCCAAACAATACACTGCGGATCCATGATGTGAAATGATATACCATGGCCACGAAAGAATACACAATGGATCCATGCCATCAATAAGACCATATCAATGAGAAAATACAATGTGGATCTACATCATGAACTCAATCATAGCCACCAACCAGTACAATTTGGATCTATGACACAACATATAGATATTAGGAAGAAGATGAGCACTGAGGGAAGTGCCCCCAAAGTTTTCAAAGTACTCATATAAAAATGATATATCCCATCACACCTTGGGAGGGGATGCTGTAAAAGAAGGATATGGCCCCAACCCAAGGTCTTCATCCCAAACCCTGATGGTACGAATCTACAACATGCAAATAGATGAGCTCATTTAGAGCATGGTAGAAATTGTTTGATTACCAGTCATTGATGTATATTGTTAACAGACACAAGGGGACCCATCGATTATGACTATAGTCCCCAAGGTACATAGTACAATATAACGAGTGTGAATAGAGGATCTGATGTCAAACACTCATAGAATCAATCAATCATGAGTCAATGATGTAAACCCACTGTCGATCAGGAGGAGGAATGCCATTGGGGACTACAAGATCCAAGGTACTAGCTGGTTTCTAGATCCCTTTCCTAGATAATGTATTGAAGTCGATAGGAATATCTTCGTCAAAGGAGGGCCTTAATGTATCCCCCATCAATCGACATGAAACATACACTGAGAGATGATGTGAAGAGAGAGTATCATGAAGTACAACTGACATAGGGACGTCCGACTTGAAATTTCAACAAACCAAAAAATGTCTGACTCAAGATTAAACTTCCCTTGAACATATAGTATGACACAATGGTGACTTGGCAATAAGAAGAAAGAGATGGATGAATATAGTGTGACAATGTAGGAGGCATCAAAGCACTCTCCATGATGACTGGAAGAGTAACCAACTGGAGGAGTATCTTTGACTCATATTACTGGGATGACTCCTAGGAAAGATAAAACCCAACTGTATGATGAGGACTCAAACAGGTGCCATGTTCAAGGGAGACTAGACTGACGCTGCCATTTTTAGAATAAATCAATGGTGGAAAACCCCCACTCTTTTTTGATTTATTTTTTTTTGTATTTTTTGTCTCCTTCATGCTTTAACGAACACGAAATAATGACACGACTATGCTCGATCTCTTTCATGGTTTAACTAGCATGAAATAATGACACAAGTAAGATCAATACCTTTTTCGTGTCCTTTTACGAGTCTGAAAAAGAGATAAAAGTGTACTCAGTGGGAGAGAACGAGTGGCTTAACAACATGGTCCTATGTTCCAAGCGCATGGAACCAACCTAAGCAACGAGGAATGAAAATGGTATTGGAAAGTGAGATCCACTCTTAGCAGTTGTTTTCTCCCTGGGTAGATGGATGCAAAACAAAGGCCAAATAATTCAAGAGGTAGATGGTTAAGGCTACTACATAGCGATAAGCAAGATATTAACAAACAACAACGAAGTGGAGACTGGTGTGACGCAAGCAACAAATGCATATGAAACTATTAAGGAAAAATAAAAATGTCTGGGAATCCCCACAGGATGTGGCCAGAACATAGACAAAGAGAGAAAAATTAGGCTCAATCTTCAAGTCATGGCGAGGCTAAAGGAGGGCTCCCAGGCCTACGAGAAAACATAGCATGGGAACTGAATGGAAATCCGGGTGCTAACGACGGTGCCCATGAAGGCTAGGCACTAGTGAAATAGTTACAACGTGAAAAAGGAGTGGCTAATGTAGCAACCGACTAGGATCGAACCTAAGGCATTATGACAACATAATGGATGGTTAATAATGCAAAGCGAAAAATGATGGGAAAAACCTATCCCTATATGCCAGTTTAGAAATATATAACTCAAGTGTAGTGGACATCGCCATGTTTGCAAAAAAGTCCCTAGACTCCTATCCAACACATGTAAACTAGATTCCAAGGTTAATTAAAGTAAAAATGGGATTAAAATAACATGATCTCAAATAAAAATAAAAACCCACTTTCTTAATCTCATGGTGAAAAATGAATTTTTTATTGCCCAAAAAAGTTATAAAAGGAAGACTTTCCTTGGTAAAAATTCATTCTTCAGTTTGCAAGAGAGGAGTGTGGAGAGCTTGAGGATGAAGCCCTCATCCAAGAGTAGGTTTCGAGCTCAGTGTGGATATTTATTCAAGCATTCAACCATCATCTCTGATCCAGGTAATCACAAGAAAACCACCACGTGCATTGCCTTGTTATTTTTCAAATTTATTGAGAAATCGCACGACCCATAGGCCCACTTTTGAGTTCGGTCGAGTTGAGTTGAGGGAATCCTCACATGATGCCCCGAGGAGGTCACATGGGGCCTCACGTTATGCATTTTGGGCATCATGCAGGGCCTCATGCGACACTCTAAGAGCATCTAGTGAGGTCCAGGGAAAATCCTTGGGTAAATTGGTCGTGCACCCTTAGGTGAGGGTTTTAGCTAGTAGGAAATGTCTTTGGGAATTTTTTACTGATGGGTGTCTGTGTTCTTTGTTGTCTGGATGCAGGAAACTTAGTTAAAGATGATTTAATGGAAGGAAAGGGCCCATGAGGCAGATGAATATGCTGCACAAGGGGACAATATGACCTTGGAATCTCTCTAGGAAAGTGGGCTCCTTAAGTTATTCCACTACCCACTATTGGGATCCCACAGATATTTACTAGACCAACTGGTCTGATACTGGGAGCTTGGCCAAGATTGTTTCTTTATTCAGGGTAAGGTTCTACAGGTGGACATATATGACATGTATGTTTGCACTATATTATCCCAAAGAGGATTACCATGGCGAGTGGATTATTCACCGGGGCCATATGAGCGATTGGTTATGCGTTTTATTGAGGAATTCTATCGATTTGTTTCACATAGGATGAGTGGCTAGATCCCCATTTGAGATATTGTAGACCTACCACTCAAGACCATCCCATTCTGCATCACTCGGGCCTCAAGATCGACAACCCCTCATTTGGTGTTGAGGACCAATATGCAAGTAGCCCTAATGTGCCTAGAGCCTGTTATCTTCAACTGGTGTGAGGGGGTCCTCTCCAATATGAAAAACCAACTCACACACTGTAAGAGAGGGAAACATCAACAGTTCGGGTATGGATCCCTCTTGGTGACTATCTTTCTAGAAGGGTGCCTCAGTTGAGGTCGTGGATGGTGATGGGCAATCCAATTCCATCAAACCCACAAATGATGTATTGGGTTGCGTATATGGTGAGGCTACTAGGGGGTCAATCCGACTCAACATCAATATCACTATGGGAATGGGTTCACCAACTGACGGTGTTGCCATATCATGAGCATTGAGGATTTACCATATGAGGGGATAGACTTCCACCAGGATCCAGAGTTTCCACTACCCCAGGCGAGGTATGGGGCACCACAGGTAAGTGTGTTTTTGAGTTTTTTCATATTTCCCTTTTTCTTTGTTGGTATTTTTGCATATACAATTTTTTTGGTGGGTGTATATTGACACAGTTTCATGTTTTGTAGATGTAGGACCAGATCATCTGGAAGGGTGGGGCCGAGATCGTCTCCGTAGCAACAATGAGGAGTCGTTAGGAGGGGCAGGAGGTGGTAGCATTGAAGAACTGCATCGTGTCCTGCATAACCTGGAGGGGATGAACATGGGAGTTCCCCACACACTAGAGCAGGATGTGCCTGTGCACATGCAACGACACTCTGAGGGTGTTTCCCACCCCTTTCACCAACTACTCTAGAAGGTGGTTCATGAAGTTTTGTGCTACCATCAACATGAGGATCGAGTAGCCAATGACACCCCTCTTTTGTACTAGACACATATGTTATCCAGTCAACACGTTTATGTATTAGGATACCAGTAGAGCTCCAATTTTTTTCATGCACCACTTTCTTAGAAGAATTTAATCAGACTTTACTTATAATATATATATATATATATTTCGGTTTCTACATATGGATGTTCATATGTTGTGAATGATGACCCACGTTGTATGTACATGCATGCTTAAAGACTTAATTTTAATGAGAAAAATTCAAATATGACAATTAGTTATCTAAAAAATCAACCAACACATTATACCTTCTTGGGATGTTGCAATATTCAACATTCTAAAAATATCATTCAAGAAGACGCACCCTCAAACACTTACGAAAAAGAACGATATTTATGACGCTATATGTGCAATTAAATTGTGAGACCACAAGCTAAGAGTCCAATCTAAAAACTAGATGACGAATGCCAAGGGAAAACAATTCGAACAATAGTTCAATGAAGACACTATATTCTGCAATATTATTGGTTGCAAGCCCAAGGTAGACACCTCCTGAAATCACAAACTCGTCAGTGGGAAAAAACATCACCCAAATGGCAGATGTAATATTCCAAGTAATACGACTGGCACCATCAACATATCCCACGTAGAATGAGGAGTATGATTCCATCTGCAAATCAAGAAAAAAGCATGATAAGTAGTGAACCAAGACAACTAACACACATGCAAAAAGAAAAACACATCACTCCAAAACGAAACAAAAAAACACCTATGTATAAATCATCATGCAACCAGATGGACAAAGAATAATACTTCTTTAGGTAGATCCCATTATGGGGCTCTAAAAGAGGATTCCCATCATAATCCAAAATCTCGTAGGCCCCTCTCTTCAAGACATGTTTAAAAATGTAGAGATCATGCCAAAGGGGTTCAAACTTACTTGATCCCAAGGTGTCATGGTCCTGGTCATAAACCAACACCAAGTCACCCTCCAAAAAGATGCGAGGATGGATGGATTTGTCATACTAAGATTTGATGTTCTTCTTGTGTGTTTCATTGGCCAAAGTAGCATCACGACTTCTTTCATCAATCTGGGCCAAGTAAAAGAGATGCTCCTCCTCGACGGAGGTATTGGGAAACAATTCTACGACAAGTTTTAATGACATGATTTCACATTCAATTGGTAATACTGCCTCTAGACCGTAAACAATTTGGAAAGGGGTAAATATAGTGGCAATTTTGGCAGAAGCACGGTAAGCCTATAATGTTGAAAGAGCATAAGGTGCCAATTTTTCTAGTGTTTCCCTAACATCCTCTGGATCATTGTCTTGAGGACACAATTGATGGATTCTACTTGGCCATTGACCTGACGGTAATAGGGTTTCGAGTTCTCATGACAAAAACCCAACCTGACAGTTAATTCAAACATCATCTTGTTACGAAAATGGGACCCATGGCCCATCACTATGGTATTTGGAAAACCAAGCCTAGAAATTATATGATTGAATACGAAAAGAGAAACGGTGGTGTCGTTGTTAGAAAAGGTAGGAAAATCCTTAGCCCATTTAGTGAAGTAGTCAAATTATGGCCACGATGATGTAGCCATGACCATTAACCGAGGTAGGATTACATGTCATGAAATCAATGCCCCACTTAGAAAAGATGATGACTATCACCAAAAGATGTAGGAGGGCGGGATGAGCACATATCTTACAAGTGAAGATTTGAAAAGAATGACATTTCTGGACCACATTCATACAGTCTTTAAAGATTGTGGGGTAGAAATAGCCAGCGCAAAATATTTTCTGAGTAGTAGCCAACCTAGAGAGATGACCGTCGCATGCCCCTGCATGGAAGTCATTCAAAACTCTTTCAGCTTCCTCATGGATAAGGAAAAAACGTAGAATCAAATCAACCCCTCGATGATACAAGGTGTCATCTACAATAAGGTAGTTTCTAGCCTGATGCCTTATGCGTTGAATTTCATCACGGGAAAGATGAGGATGAAAACATTGACTCTATAGGTAGACCAATACATCTCCATGCCAAGGATCAAATTAGTTAATAAGGAACAAGAACTCATCGGTGAAAGAGTCATTAACTATTGGTTCCTCATCGACTCGGGGAAGATCAAACATCAACTCTACGAAATCCAAGGATTTCTTAGACTTGGATAAAACAAATTCCAAGTCAAACTCTTGAAGGATTACAATCCACTTTGAGTACTTTCCCCTAATGATTTGACGACTAAGGATGTGTTGCATTGGGTTGGCATCATAAACTACAATGTTTTTTCACAAGAGGATGTAATGGCATAATCATTGGACATCATACATTGCCTCCAAGGCCAACTTCTAAAAATGAGAGTATCGAAGCTCGGGACAAGGAAGTCCCTTTCTAAGATAGTAAATGATGTGGTCTCATTGCACATCCTCCTCTTAGATGAATACCATGCCAATGGTGGATTCAAATGCCATGAGATAGAACAATAAATCTTGAGTGTAATCAAGAGGTCTCAATAAGGGAGTTGACATCAAGGCCTTCTTCAAGGTGTCAAATGACCATTGTGCTTGGTTGTCCCATACAAAAGGTACAACTTTCTTCAACAAGAACATAAACCCTTTCATGATCTCAACATAATTGGAAATGAATCTACACAAATATTTTGTCTTCCCTTGCAAACTTTGAAGATGGATAATGGTATGAGGAGAAGGTAAATTGACAATATCCTCGACCTTTAAGGGATCAACCAAGATCCCATACTTGGACACAATTAATCCCAACAATCTCCTAGACACCACACAAAAGATTCATTTATGTGGATTCAAACGGATGTTGTAGAATCAACATCAGATAAAAATGGCCCGCAAGTGACCAGGGTGATCCTCATGACACTTTGAGCAAGCAACCAAATCATCTAAGTAAGCCTCTATGATTTGTTTGATGTCGTGGAAAGTGTATGACATGGCCCACTAGAAAGTGGCTCCAACATTTTTAAGACCAAATGGAAACTTCCGAAAATAAAAATTTCCCTAAGGACAAATGAAGGAAGTCTTGTGTCGATCTTCTGGTTTTATCTGGATCTGATTATAGCCGGAGAAATCATCCATGAACGAGAAGATTTATCTACCAACAAATTCATTGATAATATGGTAAATGAATGGGGTTGTATTATTATCCTTTGGACAAGCCTTGTTTAAATCCCTATAATCGACACAGACCCTAATAGTGCCATGTTTCTAATTGACCGTAACAATGTTAGAAACCCATTCAGTCAAGGGAACTAGATAGTTAAACTGTGCACGAATAAGCTTCTCTACCTTAGCGTTGATGGAAACATATTTATTTGGGTTGACTGGTTGGAGCTTCTGCTGAACCGACTTGGCTCCATAATATGTCTTGATCTCATGTTCGAAAATATGGGGGTCTACGCAAGGAATTTCTTCATAGGACCAAGAAAAAACATTGCGCAATTTTTTTGAATAGGGTCGTGTATGTTTCAATTTCTTTGGGTGAACAATCGACACCTATTAGGACATGTTCCACAACACCTGACTTCTGGGAAATGTCAATGGGTATAGTTTTCAAAACGTTGTCCAAGTTCCCTTATGATAAAACATCTTGAAACATGATGGGAGATCGGGACCATTGAACATGGCCAGTGGCAACATGATTTTGAATGTCATCCTCAAACCATTCCAAATCAGGGAGGAAAGATGCTCGATGGTGAAAATCCTCCCATGGAATATCAGTTGAATCCATGACCTCCATGATATCTTCATCAGATGGAACTTTAAGATCGAGGAAGTTGTTTGAAACATGAAGAGGATGGATGACCCAAGAGGGTTTCAGATACTGATAAGATTCCACATCTTGAGGGGAATCTAAGTCAGGGCCAATGGATGTTGACTGGATTTCCTAGTAGGAAATATCTACTGGGGTGAGTGACACGGATACTCCATATTTATCAACATCCTTAGGGTGAGGTACCACCCAAGGTTAAAAAAACCCAAGGGATCCACTGGTAAATGATGAAATCATGTTGATAGGAGATACATTGGCAGTGGGAGACAATGGGGGAAGGGGAAATATTCCCATCAATGAAGGATATTTGTGTTGGACAACTGAGAGGGGGGGGGGTGTGAATCAGTTGTTACCATGCTTAAACAATTATGCTTATTTAAAATTCATTACAGACCTCTCAATGATAATCACAGTAATGCAGGGAAGTAAGCAATATAACATTCAACATCATTCACACATATGAGATATACAGAGACATATATTTCCCAAGGAAACCCTTAAAGGGTAAAAACCTCTTCTTTATATGATAAGTAATATTTACATTCTATACATTATCATACTTATGAGCACCAACTCATAATGAGGCTGCAACCTTTGTTTTGCAAGATGCTACTTGCTGAGAGCACCAACTCTCTGGATTCTATAGCACCAACTAGAAGGAAGCACCAACTCCCTAGTTTCTCTAGCACTAACTAGAAGGAAGCACCAACTCCCTGGTTTCTCTAGCACCAACTAGAAGGAAGGACCAACTCCCTAATTTCTCTAGCACCAACTAGAAGGAAGCACCAACTCCCTGGTTTCTCTAGCACCAACTAGAAGGAAGCACCAACTCCACAAGTGTTCCAACACCAACTAGATGGAAGCACCAACTTCCAGTCATACATGCACCAACCTGTATAACAGAGAACAACAATTCTCCCATGCACCACCCTGCCACCCTGGTTTTTCTGGCTACAACCCGATGGAAGCTACAACTCCTTGTGTTCAAGCACCCACTTGAACCTCTGAGGACAACAATGCTCCCTAGCACCTCCCTACCACCCTAAAATATAAATCTTTGCTACTGAAACTTATTATAGTGATATAATGTTCATCAATGGCTTACCGGTTTCATCATTATTCTGCTACACTACCCTACTCTGTCTGCCTCACTGTCTTCCTGCACACATCCCTTGCGCTTTCTATTCTTCTTCCTTTTATGCTCAGTGCAACATGTTCATTTAATGTGCCATTCCTCTTCTGTGTATTTCAGCTGTAGCACACTGCCTCATTCTTCACACATCAATCACTCTCAACAACAACTACTATATCTTCTTTGTTCTACGTTCTTATAGTCTCTGTGCACCTTGTGCATGCAATGTGCACAATGCATCTGCATGCCCATTCCCCACCAATGTTCTCCACATTGGGGTATTCACTGCCACTCCACCATGCCACCCTGTCACTTCCTCGAGCCTCAACAGTTTTTCTTTGTTCTGCATGTTCTACTCATGTCGAGTGCTCTACCTGATCATCATTGCAACTCTTCAGCTTCTTTGGTGGTTCAACCCATGCTTCCATCATCATTGGGTGTTATGATAATATTCGTTCACCTATCTGGCAGTTGAGACTCTTTTTCTTCTCTATCATAGTCGAGCTCATCCTCTCTATTGTAGTTACAGGCGTCAATGCTCTTCCATCTGTCAATTGCCTCTAAGAGTAGTCTTCATTCCACTAGCATATGCCTTGAGACTCTTCAGATCCTCTAGCAATCACACTGAGGCCTCTTTGATTCCTCTGGCATAAACCATTAGTCGTTTCTAGCAGTTACACTGTAAAGTGCAATAGTAGCCCTCTGATCATATTCGAATTCACCTACACCATTGGATTGAATCCGTAGGGTCTTGCGCTTATTTTGTCATTTCGAATTTCAACATTTCGACATTCCTGTGGTGAAGGTATCTTTACGCTTCACGTCCCGTTCCCCGAAACTCTAAAATGGAGCTTGGTTGCACTAGCTCCTTCCTCCATATTCCATTGATGTGACCATTGGCTGTGACCACAGCCTACACCAAAAGGTGTTTTCGCATTTCGACAATTCCTGTTGTGAGGCATCTCGACTCTCTAAGTCATGATATCCAAAATGGAGATTAGCTTTGTGCTAGCTCCTCCCTTGAGCCTTCGTCGATGTGACCATGGGTTATGACTAGGGGCCAATTCTGAACACTCATTTTGCATTTCATGTTTCGGAGATTCTGTGACGAGTCGTCTCAACTCTCCATGTCCTAAAATCTGAAATGGAGCTTGTCTCTTCAAGCTCTTCTCTACAGCTCTTTGATGATGTGACCACCGGCGATGACCAAGTGATTATCCATAAAGTGCTTTTGTAAATTCACATTTCAACATCCTTGACATGAGTGTTCGTGACACCTCCAAGTCCCAGTATCCGAAACTCCGAAATGGAGTCAGGTCAACGGTATTTCAACGTTTCACATTTCACCGCTTCGGGACTCCTGTGATGAGGAGTCTTGACACTTGACTCCTCCAAATCCTGGTATCCGAAGCTCCGAAATGGAGTCGGATCAACGGTCCACACTCTTGATGATTCGACAATCCAGATCTCTTCGTGATTTCGTATATCGTGATTTTGACATTGTTGATGTGAGTGTTCTTGACACCTCCAAGTCCCGATTTGTGAAACTCCGAAATGGAGTCAGATCAACTTTTTATCTTTTTGCACTTCGCAACTTCGGGACTCCTGTCGTGAGAGTCCTTGACATCTCCAACTCCCGGTCTGCGAAACTCTGAAATGGAGTCTTTGTTGATGTGCTTGTTTTGGGATTTCGGCGTTTCACATTTTTGCACTCTTCTTCTCTGGATTCAGATCTGACAGTCATCAGGAATTATGAATGGGATCCAACGATCACTGTCACTTCTTCGCACGAGCTTATGCATCCTCCTGACTTGGAAGAATTTATAAGTGTCAAAGGCCTCGACCTTTGATCCGCTTGATATCCTGAGTACGTTATCTCTCTTGAGCTTTGGCAATGAGTTAACCTCCTCCCTGGTGCACACCTATGCACTGCGTTCGAATCTGCGCTAATTCCTCCTGAGCTTACTTTGTTTCTGTTTTTCCATCGATTCATACTCTGATATTGCCATCAATGACAAGAACACTCTGTCTGTTAAACATGCCAACAATCCTCTGCATTATCTCTTCTTATCTTATCGAGCTTGATCTGCTGCGTCTTCCCAAACTACTTCTGGTTCTTGCCTGGCACATTCTTCCTGTACTTAAGCCATCATCATTGTTGTACTTTCCATAAATGACAAGAATATGATGCCTGTAAAACATTTTCCAAAAATCCCCCCCTTTGGCATTGATGGCAACAAAGGCATCCAGACTCTTTTCTCCCCCTTTGACATCAATGTCAAAGAGAACATGCTCCCCCTGAGTTGTTGCAGTATGTTTAGGAGGTATCAGATATTAAACCAACACAAACTCCCCTTGACAGGATGGACTCTCTTTGCTTCTGACTATTTTCCCCTTTGTTCCTAAAAGGTTAGCTTTCCTTGATAAGGTCTTTCCTCTTGTTATCTCTATAGGATGTCATGTATATCATTTTGTAAAAAAAAATGTTGTTTTTGAAGATGTTGCTTTCCTACTGACACACTACGTAATTGTAGCTTGTATTTTTCAAACAACCCTTGGATCTCCCCATTGATTCTCATCGATCTCTATCACTGCAATTTTAATTTTTCTCCCATGATGCATACAATCCAAGGCTTTTATGACCATATTCAATCACAAGAAAAAAATGCTACACCCACTCTCATACCTGCTTTTCTTTCTCACAAATGAAGGACCTGTATCAGGTTTCTTAGGAGCATTGATTTCTACCTTGTTGAGTCCAATACCAGATTTGTCATTTGTTGATCTCTGGCTATCCAAGATCTTGTCCAGGGTCATGGAACTGTTCAAGAACTTGATTTGGGTATTTGACTTCTCAACCTTCAAAACTTCTGCTTCCATCTTATGAAATGATTCTTCTCCTACTTCTTCCATGGGATAAATGCTAACTGAACATTCTTTTATTGTATCCGAATATTCTTCTTTACTTGCAGGGGAGGATTCAACATCAACATTATTGTTTGTCCTTATACTTTTATTCACCACTTGTCTTGAGTTTACATTTACCTTACACTCTTTGGACGTGAGCACCTCTTCACTACCTCTGTCACACTTTTGACTTGTACTGAGCAAATTATGTTTCAGACCATCCACAAGCAGAACATACTGGGCATCTCCTTTGTCATTACTCAAACTCACCATCCCTCTATCCCTGATTTTACTTGGTTCATCATTTTCAAGGATCACATTTCCTGTTTTTCTTTTACTTATGGACAGAAGCTTATCCTTGTCTCCAGTCATGTACTTGCAACATCCACTTTCTATATTCTCAGAGGCCTTTTATTTTTGAATTGCAAGTGCTAGACCACATTTTTCACTATCTTTCCTTTTCCATGTGCTGGCATTTCTATCTAAGAACTTTATCCTTGGATCTACTTTGTAATTCTTCAGATGGTAGTTTGCAGCTTTGTGGCCAAAGTTGTGACAATTATAGCGTTCAATCTCATTGTTCAATAGGTCAAAGTTATTGTTGCAACGTTGTTTACTCATTGATTGTTTATTATTTCTTGACCTCCTCAGTTGCATGTCTCTAGACTTAATTTGGCAATTTGCAATCTGTGATGGTTTGTTACTTTTTTGTATCATTCTTTGTTGTGGTAGATATTTATTCCTTGGAAATCTTAATTGCTCATGTTTAAGTCTTAAGGAACAATTTACAACTTTGTGACCAAAGTTAGAACAGTAGAAACAATATCCATAGTAAAATTCTTTGTACCTGGAAAATGGTTGTCTTCTTTGAGCAAATCAATTTCTTCCACACTGATGATTTCGTTGAGTAGGGAGTGTATTATTTCCTTGTTCTACAGATTCAATTCTGGCACCTTTTTCTTTACTCCTTCTGGGTGGTTGATTGTCTTCCTTTGTTTTTGCAGGTTTGTTGTTGTCATTGGTTGTAGATTTGAAAAACTTGATGGGTTCTTTGTTTCTCGGCTGACCACTACTTGATCCTTCTTCATAGCCCAAGAGAACTTTCAACTTTGGATTCCTTTGCTGATTTAGAATGAAAGTTAATTTTTCTGAGGCTTTAATACTTGGTAGATTTTGGTGATACAAGGCTTGAAACATCTCCAGCTCTTTCCTAGTTTTCACTACTTCTTCTTCCAGAGCTTTACATCTTGCCTTCTTTTCTGATAACTGTTGTTTCAGAATGTCCTCGATTTTGTTTGCCTCTTCTAATTCCACTTTTAGCAGGGAAAAGTCTTCATCAGGCTGTTTACTGTCTTTCTCGAACTGTATCAGCAATTGTTTTTTCTTTCTGTTCTTAATTATGAGTCTGTCAATCTCTTCCAGTGCAGTGATCAGTTCTCCTTCCATATCAACCATAAATTCTTCATCATTCTCATAACTGTCTGTGCTTTCATTATCATAATCCTCTTTGGCCATAAGCATGAAGTCATTTACCTTATCTTCACAGGAAGAGTCACTATCGGTGTCTTCTGAGGAGTCATCATTGTTTACACATAAACTTTTATTTTTATCAAATCTTCTGGATTTGTGCTTCTCTTCACCTTCAGAGTTCTGATCATGTTTTTTGTGTGGACATTTATTTGCAAAATGACCTATATTACCACAGTTAAAAAAATTGAAGGGCATCTTACCTTGGTACTTTCCTGATCCTTTCTTTAGCCTTCTCACGATTTTTTCTTCAATTTCATCAGGCTCAGAATCTTCATTGTTATCTGCTTTAAATGATGCTTCTCTAGAGGTGGGTTTATCTGTAACTATCCTCATTTCACATGCTGTCAACATTCCTAGAAGTTGATCAAAAGCCAAAGTCTTTATATCATTAAGTTCTTCTATAGTTGAGACCTTTGGATTGAACCTATCTGGTAGAGATCTCAAAATTTTCTGAACTGAAGAGGGTTCCTCAATTTTTTCACCAAGTGCTTTCATTGCATTTACTAGTTCTTCAACTTTCAAAAAATACTTCCCAATGGTTTCATCTTCTTTCATCTGTAGCTTTTCAAACTGCACTCTATAGGTTTGAAGCTTGGCATCTTTTACCTTCTCATTACCGTCATAACTGCTAATGAGTTTGTCCCACATTTCTTTGGCAGTTTGAAGATGCATCACCTTTACAAACTTGGCTTCTACAATTCCATTTAAGATAGCATTCATTCCCTTAGCATTACAGCTAAATTCTAACTTATCATCCTTGGAATCTATCACAACAGGCTTTATGTATCCAATCTCTACTAAATCCCAAACATCATCACCTAAGGCCATTAGGTGTGTTCTCATTCTAACCTCCCAGAAGGAATTTTTTTTTCCATCAAACAGAGGAGGCCTAGTGACTGAAGTCCCTTCATGACTTGTCATGTTTAAGCTTACAGATATACCTTTAAATAAAAGGCACCCGCTCTGATACCAATTGTTGGACAACTAAGAGGGGGGGGGGGGTGAATCAATTGTTACCGTGCTTAAACAATTATGCTTATTTAAAATTCATTACAGACCTCTCAATGATAATCACAGTAATGCAGAGAAGTAAGCAATATAACATTCAACATCATTCACACATATGAGATATACAGGGACATATATTTCCTGAGAAAATCCATAAAGGGTAAAAACCTCTTCTTCTTTATATGATAAGTAATGTTTACATTATGTACATTATCATACTTATGAGCACCAACTCACAATGAGGCTACGACCTCTATTTTGCAAGCTGCTACTTGCTGAGAGCACCAACTCTCTGAATTCTCTAGCACCAACTAGAAGGAAGCACCAACTCCCTGGTTTCTCTAGCACCAACTAGAAGGAAGCACCAACTCCCTGGTTTCTCTAGCACCAACTAGAAGGAAGGACCAACTCCCTGGTTTCTCTAGAACCAACTTGAAGGAAGCACCAACTCCCTGGTTTCTCTAGCACCAACTAGAAGGAAGCACCAACTCCCCAAGTTTTCCAGCACCAACTGGATGGAAGCACCAACTTCCAGTCATACAGGCACCAACCTGTATAACAGAGAACAATAGTTCTCCCATGCACCACCCTGCCACCCTGGTTTTTCTGGTTGCAACCCGATGGAAGCTAAAACTCCCTATGTTCAAGCACCCACTTGAACCTTTGAGGACAACAGTCCTCCCTAGCACCTCCCTAGCACCCTAAAATATAAATCTTTTCTACTGAAACTTATTACAGTGATATAATATTCATTAATGGCTTACAAGTTTCATCATTGTTCTGCTTCACTGCCCTTCTCTGTCTATCTCACTGTCTTCATGCACACATCCCTTGCGCTTTCTGTTCTTCTGCCTTTTATGCTTGGTGTGGCATGTCCATTTAATGTGCCATTCCTCTTCTGTGTATTTCAGCTGCAACACACTGCCTCATTCTTCACACATCAATCACTCTCAACAACAGCTACCATCTCTTCTTTGTTCTGTGTTCTTATAGTCTCTATGCACCTTGTGAATGCAATGTGTGCAATGCATATGGATGCTCACGCCCTGCCAATTTTCTCCACATCAGGGTATTCACTGCCACTCCACCATGCCACCCCGTCACTTCCTCAAGCCTAAACAATTTTTCTTTGTTTTGCATGTTCTACTCATGTCGAGAGCTATGCATGATCATCATTGCAACTCTTCAGCTTCTCTAGCAGTTCAACCCATGCTTCCATCATCACTGGGTGTTATGCTGAGATTCCTTCGCCTATCTGGCAGTTGAGACTCTTTGTCTTCTCTATCATAGTCGAGCTCATCCTCTCTGTTGCAGTTACAGGCTTCAATGCTCTTCCATCTGTCAATTGCCTTTAAGAGTAGTCTTCATTCCACTGGAAGATGCCTTGAGACTCTTTATCTCCTCTAGCAATCAAACTGAGGCCTCTTTGATTCCTCAGGTAGAAACCATTAGTCATTTCTAGAAATTACACTGTGAAGTGCAACAATAGCCCTCCGATCATATTCGAATTCACCTACACCGTTGGATTGAATCCATAGGGTCTTGTGCTTATTTCATCATTTCGCGTTTTGACATTCCTATGGTGAATGTTTCTTTATGCTTCACGTCCCATTCCCCAAAACTCCAAAATGGAGCTTGGTTGCACTAGCTCCTTCCTCCATCTTCCACTGATGTGACCATTGGCTGTGACCACAACCTACACCAAAAGGTGTTTTCACATTTCGGCAATTCCTGTTGTGAGGCATCTCGACTCTCTAAGTCGCAATCTCCGAAATGGAGATTAGCTTCGTGCTAGCTCCTCCCTTGAGCCTTCGTCGATGTGACCATGGGTTATGACCAGGGGCCAATTCTGAACACTCATTTTGCATTTCGCGTTTCGGAGATTCTGTGACGAGTCGTCTCGACTCTCCATGTCCTAAAATCTGAAATGGAGCTTGTCTCTTCAAGCTCTTCTCTACAGCTCTTTGACGATGTGACCACTGGCGGTGACCAAGTGATTATCCATAAAGTTCTTTCACGAATTCGAATTTCGGCATTTCGGCATCGTTGACGTGACTGTTCTTGACACCTCCAAGTCCTGGTATCCGAAACTCTGAAATGGAGTCGGATCAACGGTATTTCGGTGTTTCGCATTTCGCTACTTCGAGACTCCTATGATGTGGAGTCTCGACACTTGACTCCTCCAACTCTCGGTATCCGAAGCTCTGAAATGGAGTTGGATCAATGGTCCACACTCTTGATGATTCGACAGTCCAGATCTCTTCGTGATTTCACATATCACGATTTCGACATTCTTGATGTGAGTGTTCTTGACACCTCCAAGTCCTGATCTGCGAAACTCCGAAATGAAGTCAGATCAAATTTTCAGCTTTTCACACTTCACAACTTTGGGACTCCTGTCGTGAGAGTCCTTGACATCTCCAACTCCCGGTCTGCGAAACTCCAAAATGGAGTCTTTGTTGATGTGCCTGTTTTGGGATTTCAGCGTTTCGCATTTCACAACTTCGCGAGTTGAAAGGTTGGATCATTTCATTCCTTTGACTTTCCAGTCAGCGAAATGTTAATCTGTAACCATGTGTCCTACCCGAAGATGGATGGTCCTCCTACTTTCAGGATTTTGCAAGCCTGCTTCTTCTAGCAGTTTAAAGAATGTGCAGGTTCTCCTGGATCCAACGATGGTCGGACCCTGCGCTTGGATCTAACAACCGAGATCTGTCCTCCATCTTTGCACTCCTCCTCTCTAGATTCAGATCTGATGGTCATCAAGAATTCTGAATGGGATCCAATGATCACTGTCTCTTCTTCGCCCGAGTTTACGCATCCTCCTGACTTGGAAGAATTTCTAAGTGTCAAAGGCCTCGACCTTTGATCCGCCTGAGATCCTGAGTATGCTATCTCTCTTGAGCTTTGGCAATGAGTTGACCTCATCCCTTGTGCACACCTACACACTGCGTTCAACTCTACACTAATTCCTCCTGAGCTTACTTTGTTTCTTTTTTTCCATTGATGCATACTCTGATCTTGCCATCAATGATAGGCACACTCTGCCTGTTAAACATGCCAACAATCCTCTGCATTATCTCTTATGATCTTATCAAGCTCGATCTGTTGCATCTTCCCAAACTACTTATGGTGCCTGCCTGGCACATTCTTCCTGTACCTAAGCCATCGTCATTGTTGTACTTGCCATCAATGACAAGAATATGCTGCCTGTAAAAAATTTTCCAAGAATTTGAACATCCCTGCACCAACATTCAAATAATACTACATGGTATCACCAACAAAGGGTACGTTTGACCTTGTGTTGGATCTGTAAGGTCTGGAGTGCAGAACAAAAGCTGATTGATCATAATGATTTTCCCTTGGTGAGGGAACCATAAGACCCTAAACATCAATGAGACAATTGTAGTCATCTCGTAGAACCAATTACACTCGAGTAACAAATTGTACTCAAGAGGTGCGTCAACAACCTCCACATCACTCGATGGGTAAGGTGATGATTATTCCATGGGGTTGGAACATGTGTCCATCAAATGCCTTCAATAGTGTTTCAGATGTGTTGACCTTAAGAGATCCAAGGGCCTTCTAACAAGAAATATACATGATGCAAGTCGAGGCTCCTTCATCCACCATTGTTCAAAATATGATTTTTCCCAATGACTGCACTATGATATGGAAAGTGACTTGGTGAGAGAGCCTATGAGTAACTTGAGAAGAATAAAGGTCATCAAAATTGGCTTCGAGGGATCAATCCCACCTATAGATGACAACAAGGCTTTCCATTGTGCTAAGAAAATATGGAGAAATTCAATCGTAGACATGGCACAAGGTGCCTGGGCCAATTCTTTCATAATAATGTAGTTGTGGGTGGCCCGTGTGTTGGGATTATGCATCATACATTGAAGAAAGTCCTTTAGAGGGGAAAACAATGTGTCAACGGATGAATTCTCAATCTTAAGAGGGACACCAGGTTGGGAAGAAGATGTTGCTTCTAGCGCAACATGAGAAGGCTCAAGAATGTCATAATTCTTGGCTCGTGTTTTCAAATTGACCATTTGGTCACACATGAAAATGGAAGCATTCGAGGAATACCCCTCATGATGAGGGGTTCCTGCCATGCCCCCTTGCGAGGGGGTAGGATTTTTGAAAACCATATTTTGAGGTTGAGGGGGGAAATGATGGGTTAAGACAACATGCTACTTGGGGGGGTCGCGTCTATGCCAATAATCTATGGAACTCATCCTTCCGAGAAAATTGGTGATTAGGGTGGCCATCCCCAAAAATTGTGCAGGGAAAATGACTCTTCTTTTTGTCTATAGTGCCTCCCTCCTAGGTGTGTTGGGTGGAGGAAGTCCCTTTCTCAGTATTGATATTTTTCTTCTTGTTCCTTTTCTTTTTCCTCTAGGTTGTCGAGGATTCTTCGGTTGCATGGAATGCACTAAATTCACCTCGGAAGTCTGAGAGGGGATTGCAACAGTTTGAGAACTAGTTCCAGAAGCCAACAGGGTGGATGAAATTGAGATGTGACCCATTTAGTCAACTAACTAGTTCACAAATGAATATGAAATATAACCAACCACACCATCGACATGGGGTCCTAGGTTTAGTTTCCTTGGATCAGTTGACGACCTAGGTGCATTTGGGATTATGTCACAAAGTGTACCCAATTGTGAATAAATCAAGTCTAGATTTTAGGCACAAAAAATGGTCTGCTCCTCTTTGGTCACCCCAACTATAGCTTCATCTCTGGAAATAGGTGGTAGGAGGGACTTTGTGAACCACTCCACGAGGATTTTGTCTAAAATATGCGTCTTAATTATCCTACGATGTCGCCACCACTCATGTATATGATCGAAAATATGTGTGGTATTATCTTGACACAGTGAAGTCAATAGATCAATTTTTATATCATACCTAATAGGCAATTGATAATGTGTTAAAAGTTCCATTTCCTTATAGTTGAAGCTTTTAAAGGAACTAATTTTTAATTTGATGTACCATTTGGAAACAACTCTGGTCAGGTTTCTTTGGAAAATACACAACCTCACACTATCATCCATCAATGAGTTGGATGAACACCATAAGTGGTATATCATGATGTGTGTGGAGGGGTACTCTCCTGGTTTTCCATCAAACTTCAAAACATCTGAAGGTATCTTGGATGACATTACTGGACATGAAGGGTCATTTGTTAACCATTACAAATTTGGTAAATCTAACGTTGCGAGGAAAGGAAATGGTGCAAATGAATAGTGGGAGGGAGGTGAAGTCTCTGCTATCCCAAATGGAACTCGCGGTCCCCCTATATTGGTAATACTAGAGGGTTGGGGAGATCCTGAAGAGTGAGTTCCCACTGGGATGGTGGCACCTCCAGGGGTATATGTGGACCCTCTAGGAAAAAAATTCCCAAAGTTAGTTCCAGGGAAGAAACCCCCATGACCTGATGTGTTAACAAAGGAAAAATATCCCCAAGGTGAAAAGTTTCCCCCAAGGGATGTGCCCCCAGGGAAGGATGTGCTTACCCAAGGAAAGTTAAAACCTCCTGATGTACTACTACTCCCATCCTGGCTAGGGACAACCCCAAAACCACTAGGGATGTTCCATCTGAAAGGTGAACTAGCACCTAATGATACTGGGTTGCTCATAGGAATGGTGGAGGTGGAGGGAATTCCACCCCCGTTGCTAAAACCAAAGCTCAACCCCCCACTGGAAGAAGATCCAAAGGTGGGTATCACGATAAATGGGATGGGTGTAGAAATGATCGATACACTAACAGGTGAATGGTGCAAATTTCATTGCTAGGATATTTTGTTTGTTGGCTAGGAGGTCTTCAGGTGCCTTCCCTTCTTCTAGAAAATTTGCAATTTCTTCTAGTTCTTTGGGAGCTTCCTCAAACCTAAATAAATTTGCATCTGGTAAGTCATCATCTATCCCATTCAGGTCTTCTCCTGTCTCAAGTCAAGATATATTATCTAAGCTGACATTCTTCTTTCCTGGTTGGACTACTACTTCAAATTTGAATTCTTGAAAGGGTAGTAACCATAATTTTTTTTTCCCTTGATGGACCAATTTATTTACTAGGTATTTCAATGCCTAATGGTCCGTGAAAAATACAAAGGGATTTTCTAATAAATAGTGTCAAAATTTTTGAAGGGAAAAAATCATTTCTAGAGCTTCATGCTCTATCTTCGAGTAGTTCCTTTCTATTTTATTTAATTTCCAATTGGCATACGCATTTAGGTGGTCGACCACGCCATCATATGGCTAGGCTAAAACTAAGTCAAAAACAACGTTGGATGCATCCACATGGTCATGGAATTTCCTTGACCAATCTAGGAATCTTAGTATGGGCACTTATACCAATTTTCTTTTCCATAACTCGAAAGATTTTTTACATTCTTGGATGCAGTGGAATTCAACTTCTTTCTTTAATATCTCGTCAATTATAAAAGTGATGTCAGAGTAGTGTCAGATGAACTTTCTATAATATCCGGTGTGTCCAATGAATATTTTGATTTATTTTTGGTTAATTGGTGGTTTCAAGTCGAGGATGACTTTGGTCTTGGAAATGTCGACTTTAATTCCATCCTTGCATACAATGTGGCCCAACATTATGCCTACAGGTGTCGAAAAGATGCATTTTTTGATGTTCAGAGACAAGTGAATTTGCTTGCATATTTCCAACATCATTTTGAGCCATTGAATCTGCTCTTTTAATAGGATGTATATGGTCCAATCATCGAAGTACACAACTATTTTTTTGTAAATATATTCTTGGAATGCCTTGACCACTATCTTGGAGAAGATTGGTGGGGCGTTTTTGAGGCCAAAAGGCATTACTCTATATGAAAATGATATAAACTCATAAACATATGTGGTTTTTTTGTGATCTTCTTTTGTGATAGGCACCTAATTGTAGCGAGAGAAGACATCAGTGAAAGAATAACATTCATGTCCTACAACTTCATTGATGATTTCATTAGCAAATGGAATCAGTAATGGATCAATTACTATAAGTTTGTTTAGTCCTATGAAGTCAACACATATTCTCAGTTTCTTTGGGTCATGCTTCTTGGGTTTCATGACCATCAGAATTTCCCATTTAGACTTGTCAATTTGATATATAATGTCAGTAGCTAGCATTGCTTCAATTTCCTTTTGGACAATGGGATTGTATTTATGTGCTAATTTATATCATTGTTTTTTAATAATTTTGGCCTTAGGGATGAGGTCGATTTTCATCTATCCCATCTCTTATACAAACCCTTTCAATTTTCTTGCCGGACCAATATTCACTTATTCTTACCATTTTCAGTTGATCATCTATTGAGATGTCGAACTCTTTAGTCTCAATTTTTGCATCCATCCATTTGGGTGCTTTTGACTCATCCAATTGGCGTTCTCCTTCAACGAATTTATTATATCTTGATGGAAATTTAGGATTTTCTATATCTTCCTTTTCCTCTTTTTCTTCCTTGGTCACTAAGCATATTGTTTTTACATAATTTTGTCCTCCTGGATCGTTTTTC
Organism: Picea engelmannii; assembly: GCA_009831015.1. Taxonomy (NCBI): domain Eukaryota; kingdom Viridiplantae; phylum Streptophyta; class Pinopsida; order Pinales; family Pinaceae; genus Picea; species Picea engelmannii. Next base: position 110,412 of record ML799467.1, on the reverse strand, counting down.
TTTCATCAAAAAATCTGCGCCAGAAACTTATGTTTTCCATATCTATTCTATGAGCTATTACATTATATGGATTGTGTGTCAACACCAAAATGCATGCCAAAGTCAATCCCATGTAGAATTTAGCTTTACCTTTCTTCTAAATCTCGCCAGGACTTAATTTTTCCAAAAAAAATTTATTTCTCTTGTTGCCTCTTGCAAAAGTGCTGCATCGTGTCTAAATTCAAAGTCTTTGCGGATTTTTTTTTTATTTCATTCCAATCGAATGTGTGTCCACATGCTTCTTTGATTTTATACCACTTATGTGGTATATCATCCAATGTGTTTGGGAACATACATGGAACACTCTTTCATCCCGGTAGCATGCTTTTCTCCATTCTTTCTCGCATTGATGGATGTGAGTGACTGGGTCGAACCTAGGTTTAAAAGTAGGGATGTCAAGGCTTGTTGTCAGTTTTTTTCCACCAAATATTTACACAAATAGGTGTCAGTATTCCATGTTTGTAGTTGAGGTGCATTTGTTTCCCACCATCAGGTTGATTGGCCTGTGAAGGATTCAACTAAGATTTGTACTCTCCCTTGTTCTTCGACTGACTTGGAAACTTTGTTGACATGCATCGACAAAGAGTTCCTTTCATTGAACCTTATGGGTTTCCTTGTCTGTGTATGAGTTGATATTAATGTTGGTGTTTTTTTTTAACTTTTTTTAGACCATGATAGGGACTACTTGTGCTAAAAAGCATGATTTGTATCGCTTTATTGGTATCACCTCTATCGACCAACACCCTTTGGCTTGAGCTTTGTATTTTTCCATTTTCCAATTGTATAGTTCTTTATCCGAGTTTTAACCTATTGACTATGGAGACTCGACTAAAATTTATCCTTCACTATTGGGCTCAACGTTATCCTTTTGCTCATTCATTACTTGATATAATCGTCGGGTTCGTGAACTTCGCCCCATGTCTCGAACCAAGATTTGCCTTCTTTTGGTTCCAATGGGATTATTATTTTTCTACTGCGACCTTTCATTTTGATTTTTTCCCTCTCGAGGGAGATTGTGGCTCTCATGTTTCAATCCCAAGGACTTTCGACTAATGCAAGATAGGAAAGGATGCATTCGACCAAATTGATTACTTCAAACTCAACTGTTGTTGGGATTCTCATTATGGATGCGATGACACTTTTAAGTGTGCCAATTGGTTCAATGAACCGTTGATCTGCCAGCTTTAGAAAATTCATTGTTGGATGAAGCAGGGGTTTCCCAATTCAAACCCACATTTCTCTAGGGAGGATATTTACTTGGGATCCAAAGTTGAATACGACTTGTTTGATCATATTAAGTCAAATTGCAAGTCGACTTGTGGGTCAAAGTCATTTGTGTGTCTTTCCTGTGAGAATTGGTGAAGACTTTTGACTGGTATTTGGTGTTATTTATACTCTCTTAGAATTCCCAGCAAGTCGATCAAGTGACCAAGTGAGTGTTTTTCTTTCAATAGTTGCATAAATTCATCTAGAACAGTATCTAAGATATTTACATGTCCTCCCTTGTTTTTATCCTGGTCGATATTTTTGAAAAATTTCATTGCTTCCCACATTAGTTTCTCTTCATGTTTTGGGTCGGGATATATATTTCAGCCTCCCCTCTGTCGACTTGGTGGGTTTTGATAAATGTTTTCACCAACTCTTGGACATGTTACTACATGGAGGTTCTTTGAATTTAAAATATCGTTGTTTTCCATGGTGTGCAAGAGATTTACATTTCTTTTATTCATTACTTTGTCTAACATGATTGGAAAATATTCAAGGGAGTGGTCTCCCACTCAACACATGTTACACAACTTCAGATTAGTTATGTCTTTGTGGTCATCCTTCCAACAATTGAAACAATAGTAATGTCCTCGACCACATCCTATACTAAAATTTCCTCTTCCTCTTCCTCGGCCTTGATATCCTCCACAACCTCAACCTTTGTAGCCATTTCCATTGCCTTGATCGATGTTCTGGTTGATTTTATGGTTGATCGTCTGGGTATGCTATACTAAATGAATGTTTTTTCGAATTTTCCCATTCAACCGACATTCTTGTGTTGAGTGATTGTTTTCCTCGCATGGGTGGCATGATTTTGGTCACACATTCTTTAGATTATGTGGGAAATTTCTTGTAGCATGATTTGTTACAGCCTCACAAATGTCACATAATGTTTCAATTTGGATTCGATGGACTACTTGATCTAGTGCATCGCTAAATTTACAATAATAATTTGTATGACCTTCGCTAGGACCGATTGTACACCATAGTTTGTTGCGTGAGATTTCCATATTTGTTTTTTATTATTGCAATTATGTAAGCTTTTATTCCATTATTTTCTCAATGATTGATGAAGTCAACACACCTTCATCATCCATTTATATCCATTGGGATTTTTTCAATACTTCATCACACGTCTGAAGATCATACATGCGTAATGGAACTTTTATCTTTTGCAATAAGCCTACCACATACCATTGTACAAGCAATTTTTCTTCTATTACATATGGGATTTGACTTAAAAGATATTTAAATCTTTTATCATATTCGCAGACAGTTTCTCTTGCATTATGCTTGATTCTTTCAGTTTTTGTGCTTCCAGGTGACTTATATCTTGCGTTTTGAAAAATGTGAATTTTGTCTTTATATCTTCTTTCGTTTGTTGTTGATTCTTTATGTAATCCATAAACCAGGTGAGAGATCTGGCTCCAAGCATGCCATCGAATTGTTCCATTTGATTACACTTGTCGATTATGTCGGTTTCATACCAAATTTTTTCACAAATGAACCAATGTCATTGGGATCTTCATCACCTTCATAGATCAGGATGTGATTGAGGCCCATTGTTATTTTCTTGGATTTTTTCATGGCAGGAACTATTGCAAGAGTTTGTGTCAAAGTCATCTGAGAATTTGAAAGTCTTTATTGTGTCAAAGTCTAACTATTTGACTCGGCTAATACAATCTGTTGTTGTTCTTTAGTCGGGATGTATTCAATCGCTAATTGTTCTTTTTCTTTTCTTGGGCTTGCATCATCTTCCTAACAGGCTTTGTCTATATACTCGATGAATCATCCTATGAAGGATTGTTTCGATTCATTTTCACTGTCTATTGATTTAGCATCTTCCAAAAGTAGATTTGGTAGGGGGGCAGAGTCCGTGAGATCTCTTATATGAAAGAGTATATCCTTTGGTCAATTTTCAATGTTTACTTGTGCTTCAATTAGAAATGATGTGTCTCGTCACTGACCAACATTGTCAGTTCGACACCACACCCTTGGTGATTATGTATCCTCATGAAGTATCTGGCGAAGGAAGTCTGCAATACATGGGTTGGGGCTTCTTATAGGATAAATTCAAACTGTGGGTTCCAAATCATTGATCTCCATACTGACCTGGTCAATTGTTTGTTGGGTGCCACCAACTGCCATAATCAATTGCAAACTTCCACTCCTCCTAGGATCCGTCGGGGTTCTCTCAAGGGATTCTCCAACGATCTTCCACTCCTTAGTAGGTTTCCTATGAGAATTTCAGGGATCCCTCTCATTTTGTAACTCTTCTAACCTCTTTTACCTCTTGTCCCGCACTATTTTTTGTATATCCATGTTGGTTTAATGGTTTTGTCGTGCATATAACTTTGCACTTGATTCAACTATATTTGTCCAGAATTTTGAAATTTTCGACTTGGGTGTACTTCGACTTATATCATCTCACAGATCATCCAAATCCCCGATGCCGACCTGACTTACTCACGGTCGATGGTGTTCATCATTTTTTCTATGCTCATTTCTTTAGGAAGTAGTCCCAATCTTCTCTGGTGTCTTTGTAGTTAGATTCTAAAAATTCTTCCCACTCTTCTTGTTTCTCTTGCTATTTAGAGTTCAAAGGAGGAATTTTTATAAGGGGTTGGTATTCAATGATATCCCTGAGTCCCTTGTCTAAGAGGAAATTGTGAAGTAAGGATGGGAAAGTGCAAATAAATCAGTTGTGTAGTTCTGTATAGAATGTTTTTTTTATGGTTTCGACCGACTCTCTATATTCAATCATGTTTTCTTCAATATAGTCTCATACAATATCCTTAAACCACTTGTTAAGGTTTTTTCTCCCCTCGTCTATGATTTTGTGCATCAATTGCTCATCAGGGGTGAGTCTGCAAATTATATTGACTGAGATATTCATACACTGCTTCTAGAATAGCTTCCAAGGATTGTTCATGTGTCTCTGAAAATAACTGAGTGTGTACTTCGGATAGCGTCACTTGATTTCTTCTTGCATAGTTTTTTATATAATTGGTAATTTTATGCTCCCACCATTCACGTATTTCCTCCAAGGTTAACATCTATGTGCCTTTTTACCATGCATGCCTGAGTTCAGAACTACCGTCAATAGAACCAATGTTGTAGTCTAAGGGAAATTACAACAAGATGTCGATAGATCCTTACACAGAGCAATAAACATTACAACATCATATATAGAAACACATAGAGATACAAGTAGACAAATACATGAAGTGGGAGAACCATCAATGCATTTTATTAGATATACAAAATAGTCTTTGTCTTTCCATTACATAACCACATATATATGAATGATATACAATTATTAGTTGATTACATTACTTAATTGTTCGATCGGTTGACTCTAATTGTTTATTTGACCGAATTTTCTAAATGACTATTGTAGTCAACTTGGCTAGCCAACTGGTGGGTCTAGTCGGTAGAGCCAACTAGCCACTACAACATGTGCCTAAGGAAATCGTGTTAGACAGAGATCCCAAGTTCACTTCCAAAGTTTGGAAGGGGTTTTTTAATGGATTTGGATTAATTTGAATTTTAGTACAACATATCACCTAGAGTTAGATGAGTAGATGGAGAGGATCAAACAGATAATTCAAGATATTTTGAGAATGCATGTAATGGAAAATCCTTCCATGTGGGAAGACTATATTCATTTGGTTGAATTCACTTACAATAATGGGTATTATGCATCATTGAATCATGAGCCCATTTGAAGCCTTGTATGGAAGAAAATGTAACATGCCAATGAGTTGGGATAACCCAACAAACATAGTTTTTATTGGACCATAATTGTTAAGGGACATGGAAAAAAAGATGGTATAGATCAGGCATAATTTAAAGGTTGCACAAGACGAGAAAAATAGTTATGCCAACAAAGGATAACACACGTGGAATTCAAAGTGGGAGAGGATGTGTTTTTAAAAGTAAAGGCTAAAATGAGTTCAATTAGATTGGGAAGTTGCCCAAATTTGGTAGCAAGATACCATGGGCCATTTGAATTTCTAGAGAAGATAGGTCCAATTTCATACATGATTGGATTGCTTACATCCATGAGAATTCATAATGTATTTCATGTGTCTTTATTGAAGAAATATGTGCCTGATCCTAACCATGTGAGTGATTAGACTATGATCAAGGTGGAGCATGAAGGGGAATTTTGGGTGGATCCAGTGCACATATTGGACTGGAAATTCAAAATGATCAAGAACAAATTCACTGGCCTGGTAAAGGTGCAATGTACTTGCTACGGTCCCGAAGATTCCACATGGGAGCATGAGGAGTACCTGCAAATTTTGAAGAAAACTGAATACATACATACATACATACATACATACATTCATATATATATATATATATATAAGTGTGCAATACTCCATTTTGGTAGTTGGAATTCTTGGAGCCACAACTCAGGGACTTATTATCCGACCTATTCTGGATCCCTTGAATGTAAGTGGTATAACTTGGGGGAGTGTGGTGTAGAGAAGGGGTACACTTCCTTGGGTTGTGCAGGTTGAGGGGAATGCAAGATTATTAGTTGGAATTGTTATAGGAGTTGTGAACTTGTGAAAGTATCAAGTACTATGATGTAAAATTTTGTACATGTATACTCGTATGGTTTTGTGCACTGAGGATGATGCAAATTATAGGGGGAGGGGAATGTAGCATCCTTGTTTTTAATCCCTGGTTTAGTGATGTATAATGTAAATACTATGTATGGCCATAGGCCCAATGATGTAATATGTAAACATTGTATATAGAAAATATTAAAACAAAATGTATCGCTAGCTACAGATGAACATAGAAAAAGTCATGGGGGCTAAGTTTCCACAAGAGAGGGGGTCCAAGGGGGTTTATTCATGTCTATTAATTCCAAGCCACATTTCTAAAATTATTTTGTATAACCTTATATTTTCCCTTTTGATTGTTTCAAATCCCCAATCTTCAAATACATGTAAGATGGTTGGTGGGAAAAGTCACCTCACATAGTTGTTGAGAGCATGGCGTTGAGTACAATCAACACCGGGGAATGTGAGAGCCAACTTTAATGAGTAAAAGAAAATCAAAATGGGTATTATAGGAATTTTTTATAACTTGGGAGAGGGAGAGAAAACGAGTGTTTGAGTGTTGGAGCTTGAAGGTAGCCATAGTGGGAATGTAAGTTAGCTTGTTGGAGATGCAATTGCATGAAGAAGTAGGATGTTAGGTTTGTAGAGTGAGATTTCTATGTAATAAATTACCCCAGAGAAAGTGAGCTTGATACTATGAGATTTTCCTATTGCAACTGGCATTCCTAGAGTCCCTAGCAGAGATATTTTCCTGGCCAACTTGTAGTGGAGCCCTGGAGGGAAGTGGGATAGCTTGAGGGACTACATGGAAAAGAAGGTGATCTCATTCCTTAGGGTTGTGCAGGTTGAGGGGAAAGAGAGTTGGTGGATTAGTATGGATGTAGGAGATTAACTTACTATGGGTTATATTGGGTTGTGAGTGCACAATAGACACCCTTAAGAGACATCATTTCTTGTGGATTCATAACCCTAGCTCGAGGGTGACTTGTTGGTGAGAAATGGAGAAACAAGTCTATGGTTGGGTGGAACGTATGTTCTTTGTAGTTGGTTGCACATTTTCTTACAAAGATAAGCATTCTTATATTTGTTCACTATTTTTTTTATGGGTTTCAATTATTGTGCATTTTACTCTATGTACTAAGTATTTAGACATTGTTGTGCATGTTAAATAGATTTCATTAACTTTTTCTTTTTTTAAATTATGTTAGATGCATGGGTGTTTTATCATGATTAATGCATTTATTTTAATATGTATATGTTTAAATTGTTGGGTTTAGTAATGGGTGTGGGTGTGCTACAATTAGGATGAATTATTTATCCATCTACATTCATTGCTTCTTAATATTGTGGGTCTATCTTTGTTTTTTATATGACCAAATCTCTTCTAGGTGCACTTGTATCTTTCTCAATGGTAGTAATATGTTTCCAAAGTTAATCTGCCACATTCTTGAACACATGAAATGGATCCAATAAATGTGTCACTAATAGTTCTTCTCAGTATGGAAGATCGTAAAATCCGTGTTCATACCTTTTGGCACGTGATCCCAAGGAATTTCGATGTTAATTGAATGTATGTGAGTTTCAATGCCATCATTGAGCATTTCTTCCCAAATATTTTTCTTGCATTCTCGAATATTTTCCCAATATGTTAGTGTCATGTTATGAGGAAGGGGCATTTCCTCAACATGCATATCAAAATCTCTCTTAACTTAATGAAAATGGTGCTCTATTTGCAAAAACCTCACATGCCCCTTCATAGACATGCTTATGAAAATATGTGGAATACCTTGAACACATACTCATTATTTTCTTAGTCCTAAACCACAACAACTAGTAAGATAAATGATACACCAAAATGACTATACCATAAAAATTTTATGTACAAAAATGTTTGATTAATTTATTAAAACTCTTTTCAGTTATTTTATAAGATTTGAATTTTCCATATACTTGAGCATACTTTGATTGTCATGAATGATCCAAAAAATTACACCATACATCACAATGACCTTTTAGGCAAAGGTCATGAAATATCATATGTTTGAATTCAATTTCAAAGAAACAACAACTCCTCTATCTATCATTCCAAATAAAGATCCATGTTAATGACTTGATGCTTTCCAATAAGAATAAGAATCAACATCAATGCTCTTTCTCCACAATTATCCTAGGAAGGATATTATAATTGATGCATAGAATGTGCCAAATTGAATAAGTTGTAAACTAGAAAGAGAATGGATTCACTTCATCAATCACTAAGCCAAGACTTTCACTTGTTACTCGCACTACTACAATACAAGGCTATACCATCGTCATTGATGTTGTCTCCTACTGTATTTTTTTTTTGAAAAAATTCAAGTACAATGCAAAACACAATTCTAAAAGGGGCATAATTAGATCAACCTTGCTTTGTTATTTTTCAAAGTATGCTTTACAAGGAATTATATTAGTGATGAAGAGTACAATGCATTAATTTTGTTTTCTTTGCATTAGTGTCATACTAAGTCGAATATTGTTTCCAAAAAACAATTTTTTAGAGTCACTTTTGCATTGCATTTTCATCTTGTGTGCTCTTTGCAACATATTATTGTTGTATTGCGTCAATATGGGTATCAAAATTTCATGTTGGGTGTCATTTTTGTGTCGTATGTGAGTCATAATAGTGTTGTCATATGAGAATTTTTAGTCCTGATCTTGTGTGATGGTTGCATCATATTATCATCATTTAAATCATATTGCATTGTTGTAAATAGTATTGCATCGTCATAAATCTCTTTGCATCATATTAGTGTCATGCATGCATCGTTATTATTCAGTTTGTATTGTATTAGCATCGTATTGCATTATCTGTATCATTTTATTCCTTTTGTGTCATGTTATAATATTTTTAGTGTTATAGTAGATATTTTTTTGCACCAAAATAATATCGGTTTAGTGTCAAAGTTGCGACGTAATGATTATTAATGATTTAAATATTTTTATTAATTTAATTATTATTGATGATTTAATCATTTTTATTTAATTAGTTATTATTAATGATAATAATTATTATTTTTTCTCGTAAAAAAATGAAATTTTATATATCAAAACAAAATTACATTATGTACATCCTTTTATGCATTTCATGATTCCTTTAAAGGAATCATATTCCAAAAACATCAATTATGACCGTCTCCTTCATAAAAACGACTTCAAAGAATTCATTTAGTATAGATCTCAAGACTAGTCCCTGGAAAACAAAATCATAATACATCCCAAGGAGGTATCGACACAATTCACAAATAGTCTCACAAGGAGCTCCAATATTGCATCTCATATTTCTTTAAATTGTATCTCAAAAAAAATATATAATAGAAAATCTCCACATAATATATGATCATCGCAACGATTGAAAAATCCCCTAAAAGACAGAGTGATGGAAATATTTAGAGGATTGACCCTCTAGATCCCCCTGAGTATGCCAAAGTTGCGGATCCTACATAATCTCAGCCTTTGATAGTCCATTTTCAACTTCATTCCTTTCTTTGTAAACATGTTGAAAATATATGCAATTAAAAGAAGCTTCATAATTATGAATGCCATCAAATATGGGCCTCAAAATAAAATTATTTAAAGAATGAATTCCTTGCATTCAATTAAAGGTCTAGAGTTTTGTAGCACCTTTTTCAGTTGTAAATAGAAGGGTTAGCTTTAAGGCCAAAATTTATATTGAATTATTAGTTCCCCTACCCAATCCTACTTTTAAACTTAATATATGATAATCCTTTTGTTGGCACAGGGGCAGACCCAGGGTTCAACGCTACAACAATGCACCAACAAAACCCTAACTACCGACCCATTCGACAACACCTGCGAAGAAGATGAAGTCTCACCCGAGGTAGAGGCAAGGGTGGTTGCAGGACTCCAGTGTTTGCAACCTTAGATGGGACACAGATCTGTGATTGTAACACTTTAACATAACACTTAGCAGTTACATTTCGTTAATATTTAGCCTTAGTTTACAATGCAGCTAAACCCTAACAACAGTTCAACGCAGTATTTATACAGATCCAATAGATTCAAGTACTAAGCATACCAACATAGATCAGATATAGAATTTATTCACATTATTCAGCACTAAGCTACCGTATTAGATCCTTCTAAGCATACATCAGTGCACTAAGCATTCAATCACATAGACAAGAGAACAACCATAAAGCACATAGCAACCACAACGCAGGATATATGTGGTTCACCCCCACCTTGGGGCTATGTCCACCAACTCTTCTTCTTTTCTTTATTTCTTTCTGTCAATCTTCTACATGCACAGAGCCATGCTATATTACTCTGTAGAGGACAGGAGATTTGCGTACTTCGCTAGATCCTCCTTCCCTGAGTTACAACACAAAGCCTTCCACAGTCTCTTACAATCACTTGCACTTAGCTCTGGAAGTCTCACACAGTATGCACAAAGAAATTACAATTACCACTTGCACTTAGCAATTAAAACTTAGCATTTAGCATCACATACTTGTCCCTCCTTCGATCACATAGATCGAACTACTTCCTACATCACCTAGATTTCTATTTATACATTACAAAATGGGCCTAAAAATGGGTAAACCCATGGGTCGACATCTTCGATCCCTTTACATAAGACCAAAACCCAAGAATCCCTAAAAGGGGCCAAGATCCCACGATATCTACTTCAACTTGCACTCTGTCTTCGACAGTCTGTCGAAGTCCCAAAAGTAGGTCAAACATGACCTAGGATCCTCAAAACTTGGTCAAGGGCCAACAACCCCCCAACACTCACCTGTGACTCGTCCCGAATCACTCTGATTTGGGTAGTTTTGATTCAAAATTCTCGAGCTTGGCTCGAGCTTCTTTGGACCTGTAGCTGTGCCAGGGCCTCCTGTTCGGTGAACTCTTGGATGATTGCTTTGTTGACAGGTCCCTCTAAACGTTGTTCAACTACAACGACTACTTGTTCCAACTCTGTGCCTCAACCTTCAATCTCCTCAAACAGTTGTCAAGCTTCATCCTGGACTGGTTGGAGCCTTTGAGTCACTTCCATGACTTTGCTCTGAATGGTGTGGACCTGTTGTTGAGCAGTGCACTGTTCTTGGGATCGCACTGCTGACAAGAGATTCAACTGCGCCTGTAATGTTGTTGCTTGCTTCTTTTCCTCCTGGAGTTGTGACTCTGGTACCTTCAACTCAATATCTTCAGTGAGTCGCTCATAATTCTATGCACTGTGAGCACTTAGCTGTTTTCATTCCAGAGTGAATTTTATGATCCTCTCGACTGCACTATGGGAAATGGCTTCTCTTTGATCTCGCACGTCCTACGGGGTACTTGGCACTATTCATAGCTCACAGTCTGAAATTCTCTGTTGAAGATGTTGGATAGATTCCACAAGTTGCTCTACTTGATGTTCCACTGGGTCTTCCTACTTTTTCTCTAATCCTGTCATAGAGCGAAGTGCTCTACTGACTGCTTCTTTTACTCCCACCTTCTCTATGAGCAATTGCTCTTTCTCTTGCTGGATATGCACTTTCTCTTCTTCAAACTTAGTTTGGAGGGAAGCCTTCTCTTTCTGTGCAACTCGACGTTGCTCTATGACTACTTTTTGTACTTTCTTTAGGGCCTCTGTGGCCTGTTCGGTTTCTTCCTGTGCGCAACGAAGGTGAGCTTTGGTCGCATCAACTAGTCTACGAAGTTGGGCAGGCTCATCTCCCAACTCAGGTGATTTTTATGGTGGGGGCGCAGTGGATATTGTGTGGCTGGATTGAAGGGCCTGTTGTACCCCTTTGAGTTCAACCTCGATTATATCATACATCTCCTCTTGCTTGGCTTCATGTTTCTACAATATTTCCTGTGAGGCATCTGCTACAGCGGCGATGATAAAGTCGAAGTCATCTACAGTGACCATAATCTGCATCTTAGTCAAGGTGTCTCTATATTTCTTTCAGGAAGTGGGTTTTGTGGGAGAAACCTTCCTTTTCTTCAAGGGATCAGCCTCATCAGCAGGGTCCCTAGGTGGTGTTACTTCACCTTTCTTATGATGGTCCTCTTTTCCATTTGTATTTTCTACTTCTTCATCACTCCCTCGTCCCGGTGATACTGAAGCAGTTCCTTCCGATGTGCTACTCATTGTTTGAACCTCTTCGGTCTTCTTCCTTCTACTGGGTCCATGAAGATCCTTTGCTTCATGAGTGGTCTCAGGGTTTCCGATTAGTTCAGGGCCTGGCATTTCTGCGGGGTCTGCGGGGATGACGAGTTCTGCAGACTAGTCCTTGGTGATCTTTTCAAGGTCCTCCTCTATGATATTATAGTACGACTGAAGATCTTCTTTATTCTCATCTGCATGCGTGATGATATAAATGAAGTTCCGATCTGCGCAGAACTTCATGAGGGGTCGGAACCGATGCAGGGTGTTCAACGTCATGTGAGGGACAACTTTGATAGCCCTCTTCAATTGGAGATAATAGGTATGAAAGATAGCGTTCGACTGCCACTATTTTCCCATATTGCTCGAGTACTAAAGCGTGGTGAACTTCGTAGTGAGTGGCTCAAACAGTTCGATGTCCAGGAAGGTCACACCTTCTGGCATTTCCCAAGCGGTAAATGTGATGAGGATCAGGAGCTAGCTAAAGTGGAACTCATAGCCCTGATCCTGATCTTCGCGACAGTCTAATTCCATCTGGTTGACCAAGTACTTCGCCCAGTTCATCTGGAGTCCTTCTACACATTTCCCGACTAGGTCAACAATGAATCCTGTGATTTGTGTAGGTTGGTTCTTCCTCACTAGCTTCCCTACGATTAGCTGGCAGGCCAGGCGCACTGCACCATTCTGTATGGAAGCTAGCTTGTAGCCTCGCATTCCCTTTTATACATCACCATAAGTGTCCTTAATTCTTTGTGCCAGGGTGCGGTCAGAAGCCTTCCCTGAGTAGAATTCTTGCGGGTCAGGTCCTTGCATTCTCAATCCGGTGATCCTATGGATCAGTGTTAGATCGACTACGATGTGTCTATCTATCCATAGATAGATGCCATGGTAACATGAGAGAAGGATCTTAACACACACGTTAGCCTCCTGTTGCCGTCCAAAGTGTGGGATATTCATCAAATTCAAGAGGGTGGACTGCGCGAGGTTCATAATCCATGGTTGGGGGGGTATTTTTGAGTTCTTCCCCTTCGTCCTGGTCATATTCTTGTAAGGAGAAAGCATGCTATAATTATTTCGGTCACCTAGGTTGAAGTCGTTGAACTTTAACGTCGAGATCTTATCTTTCTGCATTTTGACTGCACGTATCCCCTTCGGGAGGTACGTAGTAACCATGGTGTAATCAAAGTCCCTTAGGACGTTGTCATGAATCACCGCACTAGCCATAGGCGGGATGTAGTCAGGTAATATGGTTGGGATTAACTTCGCATTTGCTAGATAATCTTTGTGCTTGGTTCTCTTCTCTCCTGCCGGTCGAGATGGTCCAAATCCACGAGCAGTCGACGGAGAGGCTTGCACTCCTCATGTCGATGAAGCTTGAACTCCTATGGAAATCACTCTCTTGGCCATCAGATCAATTAAAAATTCCTCGACTGACTTCTCCATAGCCATGATCTCGTCTGACATGCACGCTCTTGATCGGAAAACTCAGGTGGATGGATGAGTGCTCAAAGTAATAGAATCGATTTCAATCTTACTAAGCACAGCGTGGTAACAATGGGTTCTCTTGTTAGCTCTGATACAATTCACAAAAGTGTTCTTGGTGCAATAGTCGACGGACTAAGTAGACACGATGTAACAGATCTCTCCAACGGATAAGAATTTTTCCATCAATGTAGTTATGTTTGTTGCGGCGCGGTCCCAACAGTCCGATGGCGATCTTTCTGGTCATAAATTTTGTTCTAACCGTTATGGAACGTCGTTCCAACGGTTATAATGATTCCAACGGTCATATCGCTTCACCATGGCGAAGTACCATGGGACGCTGTTCTAATATCCCAACGAAGTTTCAATTTTGCAAACCTTCCTTCCGTGAAGTTCCCTCTGGGCCCTTCTGTAACTTTTCGATCTTTGCTCTCTTCTTACTGAGTTTCCTAGCCTTCTTCCCTGTGATATTCATCTCGGTATTCCTCTTTCCATTCTGATTCTTGTCTTCTTTTGGCATAGCATCTTCGCGTTGTTGAGATTCTTTCATAGCATTAGAGAGTAATATTTCTTCTCTATCTGGGGTAGGTGATCTACTCGTCTGTGAATCTTCTTGTGTTCGTTCAACTTCGTGATCCAAGTTTTTTGTTCTCGGTAGCTTTGATATGTTCTCCTATTTTGCAATCAAGTGTGCTATCCTCCTAGTCATGAAATCTTTTAATTCTTGCTTTTTCTATTCTAGGGCCTCCTCTTCTTTTCTTCTGGTCTGATCTTTCTCGATCCAGGTTTTTCCTAATAACATAGTAAATGGAGTGTTGTTCTCAATGAATCTAACGACCTCAAAATCTTCCTCTGTTGAAGCTTCATGAGAACTCATAGATACCTAGGTGAGTCTTCCACATAGGGTTATCATCTTTCCCATGAATATTCCTATTCCTCCCAATGAAGGAATCATATCAGGCTTTCCTAAAGCTTCCCAAGTTCTTTCTGTCATGATATTTACCTATGTTTCCTCATCCAGAACATAGTTTATGTCGAAGTCACATATTCTTTCTTTTATGAATTCTTTTCTTTGAAGATCTCTGATAAGTTTATATATTTGTGATCATTTAGGGTTTCTTTCATTTGCAGTAGTACAGTCTCTGATTTTGTCTGGGGTCCTGCCATGGTTTCAGTTTCATGATCTTCCTCAAGGTTTTCTTGTCTCATATTCATTCTGTCAAGATTAGCAATCATTCTAGGGCAATCTAAAACTTCATGGTCCATAGATTTACAAAAAAGACAACTAGGTCTTCTTCCAGGGAATTCCTTAGCAAGATGTCTCGGTCTTCTGCAATTGTAACAAAGGGTTAATCCTCTTTTTTTCTTAAATGATCCCCAACCTTTCCTGTACTGCGCACTAACCTGCAAAAAAATATTTCTAGGATCATGCATTCATTTGTTAGTCTAAACATTCTTTCTATGCATAGGAATAACATATCTTTCATTATTTCTATCAGATCTACTCATATCAAACCTTCTCTCTTCTAGTTGTGCCCTAGTTTTCAGAATAGGATAACATTTATCAAACATACCTATATCCATACTCTTGAAACAAAAATTTCCACTAATATTACTTTTAGCAGAGCACGAAGCTTCTAGATCTAAAACTTTTCACTATTCTTACCTTTATCAGAGCACAAAGCTTTGAGATCTTACCTCTTTTCTTTGGATCTGAATTCTCTTCTTAGAACAGAGCTTTATAGGTCAAGTATAATATTGTGCACTAAGGCAACATATCTACGCACAAAGATTTCTTTCTTTCCTTCAGTTCCCAACAATCACAGTTTCAGGTCCCAAAAACGGAACCATTTGTTGGCACATGGGCAGACCCAGGGTTCAACACTACAACAACGCACCAACAAAACCCTAACTACCGACTCTTTCGGAAACATCTGCGAAGCAGATGAAGTCTCACCCGAGGTAGAGGCAGGGGTGGTTGCAGGACTCTAGTGTATGCAACCTTAACTGGGACACAGATTTGTGATTGTAACACTTTAACATAGCACTTAGCAGTTACAATTCATTAATATTCAGTGTTAGTTTACATCGCAGCTAAACCCTCACAACAGATCAACGCAATATTTATACAGATCCAATAGATTCAAGTACTAATAATACCAGCATAGATCAGATCTAGCATTTATTCACATTATTCAGCACTAATCTACCGTATTAGATCCTTCTAAGCATACATCAATGCACTAAGCATTCAATCACATAGACAAGAGAACAACCATAAAGCACATAGAAACCACAACGCATGATATACATGGTTCACCCCCACTCTAGGGCTACGTCCACCAACTCTTCTTCTTTATTTCTTTTTGTCAATCTTCTACATGCACAGAGCCATGATATCTTACTCCGTAGAGAACAGGAGATTTGCGCACTTCTCTAGATCCTCCTTCCCTGAGTTACGGCACAAAGCCTTCCACAGTCTCTTACAATCACTTGTGCTTAGCTATGAAAGTATCACACAGTATGCACAAAGCAATTACAATTACCACTTGCGCTTAGCAATTAACACTTATCACTTAACATCACATACACTTATCACTTAACATCACATACTTGTCCTTCCTTCGATCACATAGATCGAACTACTTCCTACATCGCCTAGATTTCTATTTGTACATTAAAAAATGGGCCTAAACATGGGTAAACCCATGGGATGGCATCCCCATTCCTGTTACATAAGCCCAAAACCCAAAATTCCCTAAAAGGGGTCGAGATCCCGCAATCTCTTCTTCGACTTGCGCTCCGTCTTTGACAGCTTGTCGAAATCCCAAAATTAGGTCAAACATGACCAAGGATCCTCAAAACTTGGTCAAGGGCCAACACCTTCAAATATATAACCCCTTCTACCTCACAAAGAGGTGGGTTCCCTTGAAAAACTCCAACGAAGTATGCCCAAGCTCCAGTTTTCCAATATCTTCCACAAAAATCTACCTTTGTGGCTTCTCATTTCACCTATGTTTGAATCTGTTGAGAAGAGACAAGCTCTGAATAACACACTAAATGGGGGGAATAAATTTATCTTAAAAAATACTACCATTATACGCAAGCCATATCCCCCAATTTATCGTCAGGGGAAGAGTTGTGTTTCTCTTCATTGCACTATTACTACATCGACTTCTCAAGATTTCCTCAATAGAGTTCCCTATCCACGTATCCTTTAAACCTATGAACACTTCCACTTCTTTCCATACTTGTGTAGTGTAATACATATAAAAATAAAATGATGAATAGTTTATTTATTTACCTTACAAAAAATGCATCCATTGGGACTAAGCTTGCTTCTTTTTAACAATACATCCCAAGTAAGAGTCTTATTCTTGAGATCCAACCACATAAATATTTGATATTTTAAAGGGCATTTGAACTTCTATATATGTTTGTAATACCAAATGTATTCACCCATTCCATCCCCATCACATATAACCCGATATCCCACCTTGGGAGAGTATAATACTCATGTATGATTCTTTGAACAAATCATTGCATCACCTATTTCCTTTATTTTTACATAACTTGATATTAAACTAGCAATATAGGCTTCTCATACCCTCCTATCTTCACCTATGAAATCAACCATATTAGTAGACTTCCATTTTCGCCTCTATATAGTTGTGAGTTCTAGATAATCCACCTAATTTAGAAATAACAACCCATTCTCGTGAAGAACATTAATTAAATTGACAGGTAACATGTACACTTCTCCAAAACTAACCCAAATTTTCTCTCTTATCCCAACTCTTGTCCCCCTAAAAACCTTCCATATATTCCATCTCCCAATCAAAGGGAAAGCTATAATTATAGCCTTCCATATAATTGAAACTTCTTTGAAGGACTACTAATACAATCTTCTACTTAATCAGGCTTAGTGTACTTTTATTCAACCTGATACCAAAGATCGACCTCCAAACACTTTTTTTGAGCCAAGGATTTTCCAAATAGATAAATGTTTTTTAAATCCCATAAACCCAACTCTTTTGGAACAAGATGTTTTTTCCATTTTACTAAGGAAATCCCTCTTTTTCCCCTATGCCTAGACCACAAGAACCCGAAACTTATTCTCCTTATCATTTCTAATACACCCTTAGGAACAAAAGTTAAAGACATCCAATATACATGAATATATTCTAATACCAATTTCACCAAAATAAGCCTTCCCTCCATGGACAACCATCTATTGCACTAGACATATAATCTCCTTTCTACCTTAAAAATCATCCAATACCAATATTTTATCCCATAATCATTTAGCTTTAGGAAGAATGCTAGGTGCTTCAGTCCATCTTTCAACTCAATATATTGGTATGGAACATTTGAAAGTAGAACCTGACATCCTCATTACTCACACCCATAAAAGAAATAATTTATTTTCCCATATTGACCTTCATACATATAATAGTACAATATAGGTATAAAATCACCTTAGGTTTTAATGCATCCCTTCCTGATCCATCACAAAACAACAAAATAGCATCTACAAAAGGGAGACGGGACAAGAATATTTCTCCCTATCTTAATACCTTTAAATGACCCAATCCTCTTTTCCTCAATCAGTTCCTTGCTCGAACCCTCAATAACAATTAGAAACAACAGAATGGATAGATGGCACCCCTAGCTCAACCCTTTTTGTAATGATCCCAAGCCATTATGCAAGGATCATCAATGTTTTGGTGTCTTTTTAAAACTTTTTCTGAGTGAGGTATTTCGTCAAACACTTTGCTGATCTACCTTTTAGATGTGTTTATATGTGTGTATGGAGAAAATAACAGAAAGAGATAACCATGGAGCATACCTCAACCATATGCAATAAGATAGACAAGACAAAACATCTCAATTCTTCTTTATTCATAAAATAGAGAAACCTTCTACAATGAAGATGTCGATCTGGAATTCTCAACAGATGGCCAAGAAGATAGACAATAGATAAGAGCTACTACAAAATGCTCCCGCTAATACAAAATATGCCTCCAAAGGCTGAATAAGAAATGAAGATCAATACAAGCAGATCTGAATGCCAAACTCTCCAGCTGAAGAATGCCACGCTCCAATAGAAGGTTGAAACCCTCAATAACTCAGCCCTGCTGCCAAAAGTGTCCAATCACCCTAATAAATATGCCAACTGATAGATTGGGTGATGGTAAGAACAACCCAGGTGACCGAATCTCCAAGATCCCTCTCAATCTCTGTAGATATGGAATCCCCCACTAGATGACTGAAACCCTAGATAATTCGGCCCTGGTGAAGGAGGCCTCCAAATGCTCTGAAACTCTCTAGAAATATAGATCGGGACACTGCAAGTCACTAGGTAAAGTCTCAGGGTCATATCTGAAGTGTAACCCCTCCAAACGGACTAGATATGGATCTCAAAAATGCCCTCCTTCTCTTCAATTCGCCCCACTGCTCAAGAAATAATCTGAGTCATAAAACTGTCTCAGAAAGCACTAGATCTGATGTCCAAGGCCCTGCAATGAAAACCCAAGTGATAGAATCCTCAACGGCCCTGCCAATATCCTACAACGAATCTCTCTCCAAAGATGGTGCGCCCCTCTTGCTGGAATCCCT
>ML799467.1:58869-70091 GCA_009831015.1 Picea engelmannii | reverse complement strand
AATTGTGCAGGGAAAATGACTCTTCTTTTTGTCTATAGTGACTCCCTCCTAGGTGTGTTGGGTGGAGGAAGTCCCTTTCTCAGTATTGAGATTTTTCTTTTTGTTCCTTTTCTTTTGCCTCTAGGTTGTCGAAGATTCTTCGGTTGCATGGACTGCACTAAATTCACCTCAGAAGTCTGAGAGGGGATTGCAACAGTTTGAGAACTAGTTCCAGAAGCCAACAGGGTGGATGAAATCGAGATGTGACCCATTTAGTCAACTAACTAGTTCACAAATGAATATGAAATATAACCAACCACACCATTGACATGGGGTCCTAGGTTTGGTTTCCTTGGATCAGTTGACGACCTAGGTGCATTTGGGATTATGTCACAAAGTGTACCCAATTGTGAATAAATCAAGTCTAGATGTTAGGCACAAAAAATGGCCTGCTCCTCTTTGGTCGCCCCAACTATAGCTTCATCTCTGGAAATGGGTGGTAGGAGGGACTTTGTGAACCACTCCACGAGGAGTTTGTCTGAAATATGCGTCTTAATTATCCTACGACATCGCCGCCACTCATGTATATGATCGAAAATATGTGTGGTATTACCTTGACACGGTGAAGTCAATAGATCAATTCCTATATCATACCTAATAGGCAATTGATAATGCGTTAAAAGTTCCATTTCCATATAGTTGAAGCTTTTAAAGGAACTACTTTTTAATTTGATGTACCATTTGGCAACAACTCTGGTCAGGGTTCTCTGGAAAATACACAACCTCACACTATCATCCATCAACGAGTTGGATGAACACCATAAGTGGTATATCATGATGTGTGTGTAGGGGTACTCTCCTTGTTTTCCATCAAACTTCAAAACATCTGAAGGTATCTTGGATGACATTACTGGACATGAAGGGTCATGGGATATAGGGTCATTTGTTAACCATGACAAATTTGGTAAATCTAACATTGCGAGGAAAGGAAATGGTGCAAATGAATAGTGGGAGGGAGGTGAAGTCTCTGTTGTCCCAAATGGAACTCGCGGTCCCCCTATATTGGGAATACTAGAGGGTTAGGGAGATCCTGAAGAGTGAGTTCCCACTGGGATGGTGGCACCTCTAGGAGCATGACTTCTCCCAAAAATAAGGATTCCTCTAGGGGGGTTTACCCTAGGGGTAAATGTGGACCCTCCAGGAAAAAAATTCCCAAAGTTAGTCCCAGGGAAGAAACCCCCATGACCCGATGTGTTAACAAAGGAAAAATATCCCCAAGGTGAAAAGTTTCCCCCAAGGGATGTGCCCCCAGGGAAGGATGTGCTTACCCAAGGAAAGTTAAAACTCCTGATGTACTACTGCTCCCATCCTGGCTAGGGACAACCCCAAAACCACTAGGGATGTTCCATCTGAAAGGTGAACTAGCACCTAATGATACTGGGTTGCTCATAGGAATGGTGGAGGTGGAGGGAATTCCACCCTCGATGCTAAAACCAAAGCTCAACCCCCCACTGGAAGAAGATCCAAATGTGGGTATCACGATAAATGGGATGGGTGTAGAAATGATCGATACACTAACAGGTGAATGGTGCAAATTTCATTGCTAGGATATTTTGTTTGTTGGCTGGGAGGTCTTCAGGTGCCTTCCCTTCTTCTAGAAAATTTGTAATTTCTTCTAGTTATTTGGGAGCTTCCTCAAACCTAAATAAATTTGCATCTGGTAAGTCATCATCTATCCCATTCGGGTCTTCTCTTGTCTCAAGTCGGGATATATGATCTAAGATGACATTCTTCTTTCCTGGTTGGACTACTACTTCAAATTTGAATTCTTGAAAGGGTAGTAACCATAATTTTTTTTTTCCTTGATGGACCAGTTTATTTACTAGGTATTTCAATGCCTAATGGTCCGTGAAAAATACAAAGGGATTTTCTAATAAACAGTGTCAAAATTTTTGAAGGGAAAAAATCATTGCTAGAGCTTCATGCTCTGTCTTCGAGTAGTTCCTTTCTATTTTATTTAATTTCCAATTGGCATATGCATTCAGGTGGTCGACCATGCCATCATATGGTTAGGCTAAAACTATTTCAAAAATGATGTTGGATGCATCCACATGGTCATGGAATTTCCTTGACCAATCTAGGAATCTTAGTATGGGCACTTATACCAATTTTCTTTTCCATAACTCGAAAGATTTTTTACATTCTTGGATCCAGTGGAATTCAACTTATTTCTTTAATATCTCGTCAATTATAAAAGTGATGTTAGAGTAGTGTCAGATGAACTTTCTATAATATCCGGTGTGTCCAATGAATGTTTTGATTTATTTTTGGTTATTTGGTGGTTTCAAGTCGAGGATGACTTTGGTCTTGGAAATGTCGACTTTAATTCCATCCTTGCATACAATGTGGCCCAACATTATGCCTACAGGTGTGGAAAAGATGCATTTTTGATGTTCAGAGACAAGTGAATTTGCTTGCATATTTCCAACATCATTTTGAGCCATTGAATCTGCTCTTTTAATAGGATGTATATGGTCCAATCATCGAAGTACACAACTATTTTTTTGTAAATATATTCTTGGAATGCCTTGACCACTATCTTGGAGAAGATTGTTGGGGCGTTTTTGAGGCCAAAAGGCATTACTCTGTATGAAAATGATATAAAATCATAAACATATGTGGTTTTTTCATGATCTTCTTTTGTGATAGGCACCTAATTGTAGCCAGAGAAGACATCAGTGAAAGAATAACATTCATGTCCCACAACTTCATTGATGATTTCATTAGTGAATGGAATCAGTAATGGATCAATTACTATAAGTTTGTTTAGTCCTATGAAGTCAACACACATTCTCAGTTTCTTTGGGTCATGCTTCTTGGGTTTCATGACCATCAGAATTTCCCATTTTGACTTGTCAATTTGATATATAATGTCAGTAGCTAGCATTGCTTCAATTTCCTTTTGGACAATGGGATTGTATTTATGTGCTAATTTATATCGTTGTTTTTTAATAAGTTTGGCCTTAGGGATGAGGTCGATTTTCATCTATCCCATCTCTTATACAAACCCTTTTAGTTTTCTTGTCGGACCAATATTCACTTATTCTTACCATTTTCGGTCGATCATCTATTGAGATGTCGAACTCTTTAGTCTCAATTTTTGCATCCATCCATTTGGGTGCTTTTGACTCATCCAATTGGCGTTCCGCTTCCACGAATTTATTATATCTTGATGGAAATTTAGGATTTTCTATATCTTCCTTTTCCTCTTTTTCTTCCTTGGTCACTAAGTATATTGTTTTTACATAATTTTGTCCTCCTGGATCGTTTTTCTTCCATCAAAAAATCTGCGCCAGAAACTTATGTTTTCCATATATATTCTATGAGCTATTACATTATATGGATTGTGTGTCAACACCAAAATGCAAGCTTTACCTTTCTTCTAAATCTCGCCAGGACTTAATTTTTCCAAAAAAAAAATTATTTCTCTTGTTGCCTCTTGCAAAAGTGCTGCATCGTGTCTAAATTCAAAGTCTTTGTGGATTTTGTTTTTTATTTCATTCCAATCGAATGTGTGTCCACATGATTCTTTTATTTTATACCACTTATGTGGTATATCATCCAATGTGTTTGGGAACATACATGGCACACTCTTTCGTCTCGGTAGCCTTCTTTTCTCCATTCTTTCTCGCATTGATGGATGTGAGTGACTGGGTCGAACCTAGGTTTAAAAGTAGGGATGTCAAGGCTTGTTAGTTTTTTTCCACCAAATATTTCCACAAATAGGTTTTAGTATTCCATGTTTGTAGTTGAGGTGCATTTGTTTCCCACCATCAGGTTGATTGGCCTGTGAAGGATTCAACTAAGATTTGTACTCTCCCTTGTTCTTCAACTGACTTGGAAACTTTGTTGACATGCATCGACAAAGAGTTCCTTTCACCGAACCTTATGGGTTTCCTTGTCTGTGTATGAGTTGATATTAATGTTGGTGTTTGTTTTAACATTTTTTAGACCATGATAGGGACTGCTTGTGCTAAAAAGCATGATTTGGATCGCTTTATTGGTATCACCTCTATCGACCAACACCCTTTGGCTTGAGCTTTGTATTTTTCCATTTTCCAATTGTATAGTTCTTTATCTGAGTTTTAACCTATTGACTATGGAGACTCGACTAAAATGTGTCCTTCAGTATTGGGCTCGACGCTATCCTTTTGCTCATTCATTACTTGATATAATTGTCGGGTTCGTGAACTTCGCCCCATGTCTCGAACCAAGATTTTCCTTCTTTTGGTTCCAATGGGATTATTATTTTTCTACTGTGACCTTTCATTTTGATTTTTTCCCTCTCGAGGGAGATTTTGGCTCTCATGTTTCGATCCCAAGGACTTTCAACTAATGCAATATAGGAAAGGGTACATTTGACCAAATTGATTACTTCAAACTCAACTCTTGTTGGGATTCCCATTATGGATGCGATGACACTTTTAAGTGTGCCAATTGGTTCAATGAACCGTTGATCTGCCAGCTTTAGAAAATTCATTGTTGGATGAAGCAGGGGTTTCCCAATTCGAACCCACATTTCTCTAGGGAGGATATTTACTTGGGATCCAAAGTCGAATATGACTTGTTTGATAATATTAAGTCAAATTGCAAGTTGACTTGTGGGTCAAAGTCATTTGTGTGTCTTTCCTGTGAGAATTGGTGAAGACTTTTGACTGGTATTTGGTGTTATTTATACTCTCTTAGAATTCCTAGCAAGTCGATCAAGTGACCAAGTGTGTGTTTTTCTTTCAATAGTTGCATAAATTCATCTAGCACAGTGTCTAAGATATTTACATGTCCTCCCTTGTTTTTATCCTGGTCGATATTTTTGAAAAATTTCATTGCTTCCCGCATTAGTTTTTCTTCATGTTTTGGGTCGGGATATATATTTCAGCCTCCCCTCTATCAAATTGGTGGGTTTTGATAAATGTCTTCACCAACTCTTGGACATTTTACTACATGGAGGCTCTTTGAATTTAAAATATCATTGTTTTCCACGGTGTGCAAGAGATTTACATTTCTTTTATTCATTACTTTGTCTAACATGATTGGAAAATATTCACGGGACTGGTCTCCCACTCCACACATGTTACACAACTTCAGATTAGTTATGTCTTTGTGGTCATCCTTCCAACAATTGAAACAATAGTAATGTCCTCGACCACATCCTATACTAAAATTTCCTCTTCCTCTTCCTCGGCCTTGATATCCTCCACAACCTCGACCTTTGTAGCCATTTCCATTGCCTTGATCAATGTTCTAGTTGATTTTTTGGTTGATCGTCTGGGTATGCTATACTAAATGGATGTTTTTTTGAATTTTCCCATTCAACCGACATTCTTGTGTTGAGTGATTGTTTTCCTCGCATGGGTGGCATGATTTCGGTCACACATTCTTTAGATTATGTGGGAAATTTCTTGTAGCATGATTTGTTACAGCCTCACAAATGTCACATAATGTTTCAATTTGGATTTGATGGACTAGATCTAGTGCATCACTAAATTTACAATAATATTTTGTATGACCTTTGCTAGGACCGATTGTACACCATAGTTTCTTGCGTGAGATTTCCATATTTGTTTTTTAATTATTGAAATTATGTAAGCTTTTATTCCATTATTTTCTCAATGATTGATGAATTCAACACACCTTCATCATCCATTTATATCCATTGGGAATTTTTCAATACTTCTTCACACGTCTGAAGATCATACATGCGTAATGGAACTTTGATCTTTTGCAATAAGCCTACCACATACCATTGTACAAGCATTTTTTCTTCTATTACATATGGGATTTGACTTAAAAGATATTTAAATCTTTTATCATATTCCCAGATAGTTTCTCCTGCATTATGCTTGATTCTTTCAGTTTTTGTGCTTCCAGGTGGCTTATATCTTGCGTTTTGAAAAATGTGAATTTTTTCTTTATATCTGCTTTCGTCTGTTGTTGATTGTTTGTGTAATCCATAAACCAGGTGAGAGATCTGGCTCGAAGCATGACCCTTAATTTTTCCATTTGATTATACTTGTCGGTTATGTCGGTTTCATACCAAATTTTTTCACAAATGAACCAATGTCATTGGGATCTTCGTCACCTTCATAGATCAGGATGACATTGAGGCCCATTGTTATTTTCTTGGATTTTTTCATGGCAAGAACTATTGCAAGAGTTTGTGTCAAAGTCGTCTGAGAATTTGAAAGTCTTTATTGTGTCCAAGTCTGAATATTTGACTCGGCTAATACAATCTGTTGTTGGTCTTTAGTCGGGATGTATTCAATCACTAATTGTTCTTGTTCTTTTCTTGGGCTTGCATCATCTTCCTAACAAGATTTGTCTATATACTCGATGAATCGTCCTATGAAGGGTTGTTTCGATTCATTTTCACTGTATGTTGATTTAGCGTCTTCCAAAAGTAGATTTGGTAGGGGGGTAGAGTCTATGAGATCCCTTATATGAAAGAGTATATCCTTTGGTCAATTTTCAATGTTTACTTGTGCTTCAATTAGAAATGATGTGTCTCGTCACTGACCAACATTGTCAGTTCGACACCACACCCTTGGTGATTATGTATCCTCATGAAGTATCTGGTGGAGGAAGTCTGCAATACATGGGTTGGGGCTTCTTATAGGAGAAATTCAAACTGTGGGTTCCAAATCATCGATCTCCATACCAACCTGGTCAATTGTTTGTTGGGTGCCACCAACTGCTATAATCAATTGCAAGCCTCCACTCCTCCTAGGATCCGTCGGGGTGCTCTCAAGGGATTCTCCAATGATCTTCCACTCCTTAGTAGGTTTCCTATGAGAATTTCGGGGATCCCTCTCATTTTGTAACTCTTCTAACCTCTTTTATCTCTTGTCCCGCTCCAGTTTTTGTATATCCATGGAGCTTTTATGGTTTTGTCATGCATATAATTTTGCACTTGATTCAATTATATTCCTCCCGAATTCTGAAATTTTCGACTTGGGTGTACTTTGACTTATATCATCTCACAGATCATCCAAATCCCTGATGCCGACCTGACTTACTCACGGTCGATGGTGTTCATCATTTTTTCTATGCTCATTTCTTTAGGAAGTAGTCCCAATCTTCTCTGGTGTCTTTGCAGTTAGATTCTAAAAATTCTTCCCACTCTTCTTGTTTCTCTTGCTAGTTAGAGTTCAAAGGAGGAATTTTTATAAGGGGTTGGTATTCAACGATATCCCTGACTCCCTTGTCTAAGAGGAAATTGTGAAGTAAGGATGGGAAAGTGCAAATAAATCAGTCGTGTAGTTCTGTATAGAATGTTTTTTTGATGGTTTCGACCGACTCTCTATATTCAATCATGTTTTCTTCAATATAGTCTCGTACAATCTTCTCAAACCACTCGTTAAGGTTTTTTCTCCCCCCATCTATGATTTTGTGCATCAATTTCTCATCAGGGGTGAGTCTGCAAATTATATTGACTGAGATATTCATACACTGCTTCTAGAATAGCTTCCAAGGATTGTTCGTGTGTCTCTGAAAATAACTGAGTGCGTACTTCGGATAGCGTCACTTGATTTCTTCTTGCATAGTTTTTTATATAATTGGATATTTTATGCTCCCACCATTCATGTATTTCCTCCAAGGTTAACATCTATGTGCCTTTTTACCATGCATGCCTGAGTTCAGAACTACCGTCAATAGAACCAATGTTGTAGTCTAATGGAAATTAGAACAAGATGTTGATAGATCCTTACACAGAGAAATAAAAATTACAACATCATATATAGAAACACATAGAGATACAAGTAGACAAATACATGAAGTGGGAGAACCATCAATGCATTTTATTAGATATACAAAATAGTCTTTGTCTTTCCATTACATAACCACATATATATGAATGATATACAATTATTAGTTGATTACATTACTTAATTGTTCGGTCGGTTGACTCTAATTGTTTATTTGACCGAATTTTCTAAATGACTATTGTAGTAGACTTGGCTAGCCGACTGGTGGGTCTAGTCGGTAGAGCCGACTAGCCACTACAACATGTGCCTAAGGAAATAGTGTTAGACAGAGATCCCAAGTTCACTTCCAAATTTTGGAAGGGGTTTTTTAATGGATTTGGATTAATTTGAATTTTAGTACAACATATCACCTAGAGTCAGATGGGTAGATGGAGAGGATCAAATAGATAATTCAAGATATTTTGAGAATGCATGTAATGGAAAATCCTTCCATGTGGGAAGACTATATTCATTTGGTTGAATTCACTTACAATAATGGGTATTATGCATCATTGAAGCCTAAGCCCATTTGAAGCCTTGTATGGAAGAAAATGCAACATGCCAATGAGTTGGGATAACCCAACAAACATAGTTTTTATTGGACCATAATTGTTAAGGGACATGGAAGAAAAGATGGTATAGATCAGGCATAATTTAAAGGTTGCACAAGATGAGAAAAATAGTTATGCCGACAAAGGATAACACATGTGGAATTCAAAGTGGGAGAGGATGTGTTTATAAACGTAAAGGCTAAAAGGAGTTCAATTAGATTGGGAAGTTGCCCAAATTTGGTAGCAAGATACCATGGACCATTTGAATTTCTAGAGAAGATAGGCCCAATTTCATACATGATTGGATTGCTTGCATCCATGAGAATTCATAATGTATTTCATGTGTCTTTATTGAAGAAATATGTGTCTGATCCTAACCATGTGAGTGATTGGACTATGATCAAGGTGGAGCATGAAGGGGAATTTTGGGTGGATCCAGTGCACATATTGGACTGGAAATTCGAAATGATCAAGAACAAATTCACTGGCCTGGTAAAGGTGCAATGTACTTGCTACGGTCCCGAAGATTCCACATGGGAGCATGAGGAGTACCTGCAAATTTTGAAGAAAACTGAATACATACATACATACATTCATATCTATATATATATATATATATAAGTGTGCAATACTCCATTTTGGTAGCTGGAGTTCTTGGAGCCACAACTCGGGGACTTATTATCCGACCTGTTCTGGATCCCTGGAATGTAAGTGGTAT
Source organism: Picea engelmannii (assembly GCA_009831015.1). Classification (NCBI taxonomy): domain Eukaryota; kingdom Viridiplantae; phylum Streptophyta; class Pinopsida; order Pinales; family Pinaceae; genus Picea; species Picea engelmannii. Next base: position 61,041 of record ML799467.1, on the reverse strand, counting down.
AACTTGGGGGAGTGTGGTGTAGAGAAGGGGTACACTTCCTTGGCTTGTGCAGGTTGAGGGGAATGCAATATTATTAGTTGGAATTGTTGTAGGAGTTGTGAACTTGCGAAAGTATCAACTACTATGATGTAAAATTTTGTACATGTATACTAGTATGGTTTTGTGCACCAAAGATGATGGAAATTATAGGGGGAGGGGAATGTAACATCCTTGTTTTTAATCCCCGCTTTAGTGATGTATAATGTAAATACTATGTATGGCCATAGGCCCAACGATGTAACATGTAAACATTGTATATAGAAAATATTAAAACAAAATGTATCGCTAGCTACAGATGAACATAGACAAAGTCATGGGGGCTAAGTTTCCACAAGAGAGGGGGTCCAAGGGGATTTATTCATGTCTATTAATTCCAAGCCACATTTGTAAAATTATTTCGTATAACCTTCTATTTTCCCTTTTGATTGTTTCAAATCCCCAATCATCAAATACATGTAAGATGGTTGGTGGGAAAAGTCACCTCACATAGTTATTGAGAGCATGGCACTGAGTACAATCAACATTGGGGAATGTGAGAGCCAACTTTAATGGGTAAAATAAAATCAAAATGGGTATTATAGGAATTTTTTATAACTTGGGAGAGGGAGAGAAAACGTGTGTTTGAGTGTTGGAGCTTGAAGGTAGCCATAATGGGAATGTAAGTTAGCTTGTTGGAGATGCAATTGCATGAAAAAGTAGGATGTTATGTTTGTAGAGTGAGATTTCTATATAATAAATTACCCCATAGAAAGTGAGTTTGATACTATGAGATTTTCCTATTGCAACTCGCATTCCTAGAGTCCCTAGCAGACATATTTTCCTGGCCAACTTGTAGTGGAGCCCTGGAGGGAAGTGGGATAGCTTGAGGGACTACATGGAAAAGAAGGGGATCCCATTCCTTAGGGTTGTGTAGGTTGAGGGGAAAGAGAGTTGGTGGATTAGTATGGATGTAGGAAATTAAGTTACTATGGGTTATATTGGGTTGTGAGTGCACAATAGACACCCTTAAGAGACATCATTTCTTGTGGATTCATAACCCTAGCTCGAGGGTGACTTGTTGGTGAGAAATGGAGAAACAGGTCTATGGTTGGGTGGAACGTATGTTCTTTGTAGTTGGTTGCACATTTTCTTACAAAGATAAGCATTATTATAGTTGCTCACTATTTTTATTTATGGGTTTCAATTATTGTGCATTTTACTCTATGTACTAAGTATTTAGACATTGTTGTGCATGTTAAATAGATTGCATTAACTTTTTCTTTTTTTAAATTATGTTAGATGCATGGGTGTTTTTATCATGATTAATGCATTTATTTTAATATGTATATGTTTAAATTGTTGGGTTTAGTAATGGGTGTGGGTGTGCTACAATTAGGATGAATTATTTATCCATCTACATTCATTGCTTCTTAATATTGTGGGTCTATCTTTGTTTTTTATATGACCAAATCTCTTCTAGATGCACTTGTATATTTCTCAATGGTAGTAATATGTTTCCAAAGTTAATCTTCCACATTCTTGAACACATGAAATGGATCCAATAAATGTGTCACTAATAGTTCTTCTCAGTATGGAAGATCGTAAAATCCGTGTTCGTACCTTTTGGCACGTGATCCCAAGGAATTTCGATGTTAATTGGATGCCTGTGAGTTTCAATGCCATCATTGAGCATTTCTTCCCAAATATTGTTCTTGCATTCTTGAATATTTTCCCAATATGTTAGTGTCATGTTATGAGGAAGGGGCATTTCCTCAACATGCCTATCAAAAGCTCTCTTCACTTAATGAAAATGGTGCTCTATTTGCAAAAACCTCACATGCCCCTTCATAGACATGCTTATGAAAATATGTGGAATACCTTGAACACATACTCATTTTTTCCTTAGTCCTAAACCACAACAACTAGTAAGATAAATGATACACCAAAATGACTATACCATAAAAAAATTATGTACAAAAATGTTTGATTAATTTATTAAAACTTTTTTCATTTATTTTATAAGATTTGAATTTTCCATATACTTGAGCATACTTTGATTGTCATGAATGATCCAAAAAATTACACCATACATCACAATGACCTTTTAGGCAAAGGTCATGAAATATCATATGTTTGAATTCAATTTCAAAGAAA
>ML799467.1:36786-58819 GCA_009831015.1 Picea engelmannii | reverse complement strand
TGAATAAGTTGTAAACTAGAAAGAGAATGGATTCACTTCATCAATCACTAAGCCAAGACTTTCACTTGTTACTCACACTACTACAATACAAGGCTATATCATCGTCATTGATGTTGTCTCCTACTGTATTTTTTTTGAAAAAAATCAAATACAATGCAAAACACAATTCTAAAAGGGGCATAGTTATCTGCATCAACCTTGCTTTGTTATTTTTCAACGTATGCTTTACAAGGAATTATATTAGTGATGAAGAGTACAATGCATTAATTTTGTTTTCTTTGCATTAGTGTCATACTAAGTCGAATATTGTTTCCAAAAAACATTTTTAGAGTCACTTTTGCATTGCATTTTCATCTTGTGTGCTTGTTGCAACATATTATTGTTGTATTGCGTCAATATGGGTATCAAAATTTCATGTTGGGTGTCATTTTTGTGTTGTATGTGAGTCATAATAGTGTTGTCATACAAGAATTTTTAGTCCTGATCTTGTGTGATGGTTGCATCATATTATCATCATTTAAATCATATTGCATTGTTGTAAATAGTATTGCATCGTCATAAATCTTTGTGCATCATATTAGTGTCATGCATGCATCGTTATTATTCAGTTTGTATTGTATTAGCATCGTATTGCATTATCTGTATCATTTTATTCCTTTTGTGTCATGTTATCATATTTTTAGTGTTATAGTAGATATTTTTTTTCACCAAAATAATATCGGTTTAGTGTCAAAGTTGCGACGTAATGATTATTAATGATTTAAATATTTTTATTAATTTAATTATTATTGATGATTTAATCATGTTTATTTAATTAGTTATTATTAATGATAATAATAATTATTTTTTCCCGTAAAAAAATGCAATTTTATATATCAAAACAAAATTACATTATGTACATCCTTTTATGCATTTCATGATTCCTTTAAAGGAATCATATTCCAAAAACATCAATTATGACCGTCTCCTTCATAAAAAAGACTTCAAAGAATTCATTTAGTATAGATCTCAAGACTAGTCCCTAGAAAACAAAAACATAATACATCCCAAGGAGGTATCGACACAATTCACAAATAGTCTCTCACAAGGAGCTCCAATATTGCATCTCATATTTCTTTAAATTGTATCTCAAAAAACAAATATAATAGCAAATCTCCACATAATATATGATCATCGCAACGATTGAAAAATCCCCTAAAAGACAGAGTGATGGAAATATTTAGAGGATTGACCCTCTAGATCCTCCTGAATATGCCAAAGTTGCGGATCCTACAGAATCTTAGCCTTTGATAGTCCATTTTCCACTTCATTTCCTTTCTTTCTAAACATGTTGAAAATATATGCAATTAAAAGCAACTTCATAATTATGAATGTAATCAAATATGGGCCTCAAAAAAAAATTATTTAAAGAATGAATTCCTTGCATTCAATTAAAGGTCTAGAGTTTTTTAGCACCTTTTTTAGCTGTAAATAGAAGGGTTAACTTTAAGGCCAAAATTTATATTGAATTATCAGTTCCCCTACCCAATTCTACTTTTAAACTTAATATATGATAATCCTTCTATTGGCACAGGGGTATACCCAGGGTTCAACGCTACAACAACACACCAAAAAAACCCTAACTACTGGCCCTTTCGGCAACACCTGCGAAGCAGATGAAGTCTCACCCGAGGTAGAGGCAAGGGTGGTTGCAGGACTCCAGTGTCTACAACATTAGCTGGGACATAGATCTGTGATTGTAACACTTTAACATAGCACTTACCATTTACAGATCATTAATATTCAGCCTTAGTTTACAGTGCAACTAAACCCTAACAACATATCAACGCAGTGTTTATACAGATCCAATAGATTCAAGTACTAAGCATACCAACATAGATCAGATCTAGCATTTATTCACATTATTCAGCACTAAGCTACAGTATTAGATACTTCTAAGCATACATAAGTGCACTAAGCATTCAATCACATAGACAAGAGAACAACCATAAAACACATAGAAACCACAACGCAGGATATACGTTGTTCACCCCCACCCTGGGGCTACATCCACCAACTCTTCTTCCTTTTTTATTTCTATCAATATTCTACATGCATAGAGCCATGATATCTTACTCCACAGAGAACAAGAGATCTACACACTTCTCTAGATCCTCCTTCCCTGAGTTATAGCACAAAGCCTTCCACAGTCTCTTACAATCACTTTCACTTATCTTTGCAAGTCTCACACAATATGCAAAAAACAATTACAATTACCACTTGCACTTAGCACTTAGCATCACATACTTGTCCCTCCTTCGATCACATAGATCGAACTACTTCCTACATCGCTTAGATTTCTATTTATACATTACAAAATGGGCCTAAACATGGGTAAACCCATGGGCCGACATCCCCGTTCCCGTTACATAAGCCCAAAACCAAAAATCCCCCCTAAAAGCGACCAAGATCCTGCGATCTCTGCTTACACTTGCGCTCTGTCTTTGACAGCCTATCAAAGTCCCAAAAGTAGGTCAAACATGACCAAGGATCCTCAAAACTTGGTCAAGGGCCAACAGGCCCCCAACACTCACCTATGACTCATCCTGAGTCACTTTGATCCGGGTAGTTGTGCAGCAAAATCCTCGAGCTTGTCTTGAGCTACTTTGGACCTGTTGTTGCGCTAGGGCCTCCTGCTCAACGAACTCTTGGATGACTGCTTCATTGAAAGGTCCCTCTAAATGTTGTTTGATTGCAGCGAATACATGTTCCAACTCTGTGCCTCGCCCTTCAATCTCCTCAAACAATTGGCAAGCTTCATCCTGGACTGGTTGGAGCCTTTGAGTCACTTCCATGACTTTGCTCTGAATATTGTGGACCTATTGTTGAGCAGTGCATTATTCTTGGGATCGCTTCATCCTTTCAACTGTTGACAGGATCTTCAACTGTGTCTGTACTGTTGATGCTTGCTGCTTTGCCTCCTGGACCTTTGACTCCAGTACCTTCATCTCAGTATCTTTAGTGAGTCGCTCATAATTCTGTGCGTTGTGAGCACTTAGATGTTTGCATTCCAGAGCGAATGTTATGATCCTCTCGACTGTGCTCCGAGCAGTGGATTCTCTTTGATCTCGCATGTTCTATGGGGTACTTGGCATTGTTTGTAGCTCGTGGTCTATGATTCTCTGTTGAAGCTATTTGATAGCTTCCACAAGATGCTCTACTTGATGTTCCACTTGGTCTTCCTCCTTTTGCTCTAAGACTGTCACAGAGTGAAGTGCTCTAATGGTTGCTTCTTTTACTCCCACCTTCTCTGCGAGCAACTGCTCTTTCTCTTGCTGGATGTGCGCTTTCTCTTCTTCAAAATTAGTTTGGAGGGAATCCTTCTCTTGCTGCGCAACTCGACGTTGCTCTATGACTACTTTTTTTACTTTCTTTAGGGCCTCTGTGGCCTGTTTAGTTTCTTCTTGTGCATGACGAAGGTGAGCTTCGGTCGCATCAGCTAGTTTGCGGAGTTGGGCAGGCCCATCTCCCAACTAAGGTGCTTTTGATGGTGGGGGCACAATGGATACTGTGTGGATGGATTGAAGGGCTTGTTGTACCCCTCTGAGTTCAACCTCGATTCTATCATACATATCCTCTTGCTTGGCTTCATGTTTCTGTAATATTTCCTGTGAGGCATCTGCTACAACGACGATGATAAAGTTGAAGTCATCTACAGTGACCACAGTCTGCATCTTAGTCAAGGTGGCTCTAGATTTATTTCGGGAAGTGGGTTTCGTGGGAGAAACCTTGCTTTTCTTCAAGGGATCAGCCTCATCAGCAAGGTCCCTAGGTGGTGTTACTTCACCTTGCTTTTGTTGGTTCTCTTTTCCATTTGTCTCTTCTACTTTGTCATCACCCCCTCATCCATGTGATACTAAAGCAGTTCCTTCTGATGTGTTGCTCAAGTTTTGGACCTCTTCAGTCTTCTTCCTTCTGCTGGGTCCAGGAAGATCCTTTTCTTCATGAGTGGTCTCAAGGCTGGTGATTAGTTAAGGGCCTGACATTTATGTAGGGTCTGCGGGGATGAGGAGTTATACATACCAGTCCTTGGTGATCTCTTCAAGGTCATCCTCTGTGATCTTGTAGTACGACTGAAACTCTTCTATTCTCATCTGCACACATGGTGATATAAATGAAGTGTCAATCTGCATAGAACTTCATGAGGGTTTAGAACCGATGCAGGGTGTTTGACGTCGTGCGAGGGATAGATTTGATAGCCCTCTTCAGTTGGAGATAATAGGTATGAAATACAACGTTCAACTGCCATTGTTTTCCCATATCGCTCAAGTACCAAAGCGTGGCGAACTTCGCAGGGAGTGGCTCAAACAGTTCGATGTCCGGGAAGGTCGCACCTTTCAGCATTTCCCAAGCAGTAAATGCGATGAGGATCAGGAGCCATCTAAAGTGGAACTCATAGCCTTGATCCTGAGCTTTGCGACAATCTAATTCTAGCTGGTTGACCAAGTACTTCTCCCAGTTCATCTGGAGTCCTTATACACATTTCCTGAATAGGTCAACAACGAATATTGTGATTTGTGTAGGTCGGTTCTTCCTCACTAGCTTCCCTATGATCAACTGGCAGGCCAGGCGCACTGCGCCATTTTGGATGGAAGCTACCTTGTATCCCCACGTTCCCTTTTCTACATCGTCGTAAGTGTCCTTAATTCTCTATGTCAGGGCACGATTGGAGGCCTTCCCTGGGAGAAGTCTTGTGGGTCAGGTCCTTGTATGCTCAATCTAGTGATCCTATGGATCAGCGTCGGATCGACTGTGATGTGTCTATCTAGCAATAGATATCCACCATGGTAACATGAGAGCAGGAGCTTAACACACACATTAGCCTCCCGATGTCATCCAAAGCGTGGGATCTTCGTCACATTCAAGAGGGTGGATTGCACGAGGTTCATAGTCCATGGACATGGGATTATTTTCGAGTTCTTCCCCTTCCTCCTGGTCAGATACTTGTAAGGAGCAAGCATGTTGTAATTATTGCGGTCACCTAGGTTGAATTTGTTGAACTTCAATGTCGAGATCTTATCTTGTTCCGTTCTGAATGCACGTATCCCCTTCTTGAGGTATGCAATAACCATGGTGTAATCAAATTCCCTTAGGATGTTGTCACTACTCATCGCACCAACTAGAGGTGGGATGTAGTCGGGTAAGATGGTCGGGATTAACTTCCCGTTTTCTAGATCATCTCTATGTTTGGTTCACTTCTCTGTTGTCGGTCGAGATGGTCTAGATCCGCGAGCAGTCGACAAAGAGACTTGCACTCCTTGTGTCGATGAAGCTTGAACTCCTATGGAAATCACTCTCTCAGCCATCAAATCAATTAAAACTTCCTCGACTGACTTCTCCACAAAGTTGAGCTCATTCGACATGCACGCTCTCAATCGGAAATCTCGGGTGGATGGATGAGTGATCAAAGCAATAGAATCGGTGTCGATCTTACTAAGCACAGCGCAATAACAATGGGTTCTCTTGTTAGCTCTGATACAATTCGCAAAAGTGTTCTCGGTGCAATAGTTGATGGACTAAGTAGACACGATGTAATGGATCTCTCAAATAGATAAGAAGTTTTCCATCAATGTAGTTATGTCCATTGTGGCACGGTCCCAATGGTCCGATGGCGAGATTTCTAGTCATAATTGTTGTTCTAACCGTTCTAGAACGTCAGTCCAACGATTATAATGCTTCCAATGGTCATATCGCTTCGCCATGGCGAAGTGCCATGGGGCATTGTTCTGATATCCCAACGAAGTTCCAATTTTGCAAACCTTCCTTCTGCGAAGTTCCCTCTGGGCCCTTCTATAACTTTTCGATCTTTGCTCTCTTCTTACTGAGTTTCCTAGCCTTCTTCCCGATGATTTTTGTCTCGGTATTCCTCTTTCCATTCTCATTCTTGTCTTATTTTGGCATAACATTTTCGAGCTGTTGAGATTGTTTCATAGGATTAGAGAGTAATATTGCTTCTCTATCTGGGGTAGGTTCTCTACTCGTATGTGAATCTTCTTGTGTTCTTTCAACTTCGTGATCCAAGTTTCCAGTTCTCAGTAGCTTTGATCTGTTCTCCTGTTCTGCAATCAAGTGTGTTATCCTCCTAGTCATGAAATCTTTTAATTCCTTCTTTTTATGTTCCAGGGCCTCCACTTCTTTTCTTCTAGTCTAATCTTTCTCGATCCAGTTTTTTCCTAATAACATAGTAAATGGAGCATTGTTCTCAATGAATATAACAACCTCAAAATCTTCCTCTGTCGAAGCTCCATGAGCACTCATATATACCTGGGTGAGTCTTCCACATAGGGTTATCAACTTTTCTCTGAATAGTCCTATTCCTCCCAATGAAGGAATCGTATCAGGATTTCCTAAAGCTTCCCAAGTTCTTTCTGTCATGATATTTACCTGTGTTTCCTCATCCAGAACACAGTCTATGTCGAAGTCTCCTATTCTTGATTTTATGCATTCTTTTTCTTTGAAAATCTCTGATAAGTTGATATCTTTGTGATCATTTAGGGTTTATTTCATTTGCAGTAGTACAATCTCTTATTCTGTATGGGGTTCTACCATGGTCTCATTTTTGTGACCTTCCTCAAGGTTTTCTTGTCTCATATTCATTCTGTTAAGCTTATCAATCATTCTAGGGCAATCTAAAACTTCATGGTCCATAGCTTTACAACAAAGAAAACTAGGTCTTCTTCCAGGAAATTCCTTAGCAATATGTCATGGTCTTCTGCAACTGTAACAAAGGCTTAATCCTATTTTTTTCTTAAATGATCCCCAGCCTTTCTTGTACTGCGCAATAACCTACAAAAAATTATTTCTAGGATCATGCATCTATTTGTTAGTCCAAACATTCTTTCTATGCATAGGGATAACATATCTTTCATTATTTCTATCAGATGTACTCATATCAAACCTTCTCTCTTCTAGTTGTGCCCTAGTTTTTAGACTAGGATAACATTTATCAAACATACCTAAATTCATACTCTTGAAACAAAAATTTCCACTAATCTTACTTTCAGCAGAGCACAAAGCTTCCAGATCTAAAAAAATTCACTATTCTTACCTTTATTAGAGCACAAAGCTTCAATATCTTACCTCTTTTCTTGGGATATGACTTCTCTTCTTAGCACAGAGCTTTACAGGTCAAGTAGAATATTGCACACTAAGGCAACAGATCTACACACAAAGCTTTCTTTCTTTCCTTCAGTTCTTAGCAATCACAGTTTCAGGTCTCGGCAACAAAACCATTTTTTAGCATAGGGGCAGACCCAGGGTTCAACACTACAACAACACACCAACAAAACCCTAACTACCGGCCCTTTCGGCAACACCTGCGAAGTAGATGAAGTCTCACCCAAGGTAGAGGCAGGGGTGGTTGTAGAACTTCAATGTCTGCAACCTTAGCTGGGACATAGATATGTTATTGTAACACTTTAACATAGCACTTAGCAGTTACAGTTCATTAATATTCAACCTTAGTTTATAGCACAGTTAAAACCCAACAACAGATCAGCGCAATATTTATAGAGATCCAATAGATTCTAGTACTAAGCATACCAACATAGATCAGATCTAGCATTTATTCACATTATTCAGCACTAAGCTATTGTATTAGATCCTTCTAAGAATACATCATTGCACTAATCATTCAATCACATAGACAAGAGAACAACCATAAAGCACATAGCAACCACAATGCAGGATATACGTGGTTCACCCCCACCCTGGGGCTATTCCCACCAACTCTTCTTCTTTATTTCTTTCTGTAAATATTCTACATGCACAAAGCCATGATATCTTACTCCGTAGAGGATAAGAGATCGACGCACTTAGCTAGATCCTCCTTCCATGAGTTACAACACAAAGCCTTCCACAGTCTCTTACAATCACTTGCACTTAGCTCTGCAAGTCTCACACAGTATGCACAAAGCAATTACAATTACCACTTGCACTTAGCAATTAACACTTAACACTTAGCATCACATACTTGTCCCTCCTTCGATCACATAGATCGAACTACTTCCTACATCACCTAGATTTCTATTTATACATTACAAAATGGGCCTAAACATGGGTAAACCCATGGGCTGACATCCATGTTCCCATTACATAAGCCCAAAACCCAAAAATCCCTAAAAGGGGACGAGATCCCGTGATCTCTGCTTCGACTTGCGCTCCGTCTTCGACAGCATATCGAAGTCCCAAAACTAGGTCAAACATGACCAAGGATCCTCAAAACTTGGTCAAGGGCCAACAACTTCAAATATATAACCCCTTCTACCTCACAGAGAGGTGGGTTCCCTTGAAAAACTTCAACGAAGTATGCCCAAGCTCCAGTTTTTTCAATCTCTTCCACAAAAATCTACCTTTGTGGCTTCTCATTTCACCTATTTTTTAATCTGTTGAGAAGAGACAAGCTCTGAATAACACACTAAATGGGGGGAATAAATCTATCTTCAAAAAGACTACCATTATACGCAAGACATATCCCCCAAGTTATCATCAGGGGAAGAGTTGTGTTTCTCTTCATTGCACTATTACTACATCGACTTCTCAATCTTTCCTCAATAGATTTCCCTATCCACATATCCTTTAAACCTATGAACACTTCCACTTCTTTCCATACTTGTGTAGTGTAAGACATGTAAATATCAAATGATGAATAGTTTCTTCATTTACCTTTCAAAAAATGCATCCATTGGGACTATGCTTGCTTCTTTTTAACAATACATCCCAAGTAAGTGTCTTATTCTTGAGATCCAACCACATAAATATTTGAGATTTTAAAGGGCATTTGAACTTCTATATATGTTTGTAATACCAAATATATTCACCCATTCCATCCCCATCACATATAACCCTATATCCCACCTTGGGAGAGTATAATACTCATGTATGATTCTTTGAATAGATCATTGCATCACCTATTTCCTTTGTTTTTACATAACTTGATCTTGAACTAGCAATATAGGATTCTCATACCCTCCTATCTTTACCTATAAAATCAACCATATTAGTAGACTTCCATTTTCGCCTCTAGATAAGTCACCTAAGTTAGAAATAACAACCCATTCTTGTGAAGAACATTAATTAAATTGACAGGTAACATGTACACTTCTCCACAACTAACCCAAAGTTTTTCTCTTATCCCAACTCTTGTCCCCCTAAAAACCTTCCATATATTCCATCTCCCAATCAAAGGGGAAGATATAATTATAGCCTTCCATATAATTGAAACTTCTTTGAAGGAATTCTAATACAATCTTCTACTTAATCAGGCTTAGTGTACTTTTATTCAACCTGATACCAAAGACTATTACCAAAGATCGACCTCCAAACACTTTTTTTGAGCCAAGGATTTTCCAAATGGATGAATGTTTTTTAAATCCCATAAACCCAACTCTTTTGGAACAAGATGTTTTTTCCATTTTACTAAGGAAATCCCCCTTTCTCCCTATCCGTAGACCACAAGAACCCGAAACTTATTCTCCTTATCATTTCTAATACACCCTTAGGAACACAATTTAAAGACATCCAATAAACATGAATATATTCTAATACCAATTTCACCAAAATAAGCCTTCCCTCCATGGACAACCATCTATTGCACTAGACATATAGTCTCCTTTCTACCTTAATAATCATCCAATCCCAATATTTTATCCCACAATCATTTAGCTTTAGGAAGAATGCTAGGTGCTTCAATCCATCTTTCAACTCAATATATTGGTATGGAACATTTGAAAGTAGAACCTGACATCCTCACTACTCACACCCATAAAATAAATAATTGATTTTCCCATATTTACCTTCATACATATAATAGTACAATATAGGTATAAAATCACCTTAGGTTTTAATGCATCCCTCCTGATCCATCACAAAACAATAAAATAGCATCTACAAAAGGGATATGGGACAAGAATATTTCTCCCTATATTAATACCTTTAAATGACCCAATCCTCTTTTCCTCAATCAGTTCCCTGCTCGAACCCTCAATAACAATTAGAAACAACATAATGGATAGATGGCACCCCTAGCTCAACCCTTTTCTAGGCCTTCAAAATGTTGAAGGTGATCCATTACAAGGACTATAAATAGAACATAAGTATCATAACCCAATTAAAAAAATGAACACAAAAACCTACATGAAGCAACATCAACCTCATATACAATCGACTCGCTTGATCATAGGCTTTAAACAAATCCAATTTGACCACCATTGCTAGAAGCCTCTTAGTTTTGATGGAATGGAATGAAATGAATTGTTGTGTTTTTGTGTTTGTTGAGATTAATTAGGGGAATTGTTTTTGCGGGTAAGGTTTGAGATTTTAGGGGATCAATTACATATGTATTGTTTTGGGGGGTAGGGTATTGGATTTTAGGGTCATATTTATCATGTGTATGTTTTGAAATGTAAAAATGTAAAATCAATTCAGCAAAATGAAAAAAAAAATGCAAGGTTTTAGGGGCATAGGTGTCATGGGTAGAGGCTTACCTCTTCCTCTTCCTCTTTTTCTACTTCTCCTCCACTTGTTTTTCCCCTCCTTCCTCTTCTTCTTACCCTCCTTTTTCCTCTTCCTCTTTTATCCCGGTTTCCCTTCTTATTCAACTTATTTTTCCTCTTCCTCTTCCTCGTCAATAGATGAATTTTCCTTTCTCGTGTATTTTGTATTAGATTTATATTTATTACTGTTGCATAATCTAAAATATTGATTAATGTCGCATCTAGATATTTATTAAATAAATATATTGATTAATGCTTCATAATGAAAATATATTTATTGAATAAATGTTGCATAATAAACAACACTAAAATGACAAGTGAGGATGTAAAATTGACGCTATGGAGACTCGTGAGGGAACTAAATAGTACTAAGAGGAACCCTAAAGATGCTCCTAGGACACTATTGACAAGACTACGGACAATATAAAGGATGTTAATGGGACCATAAGGATTCTAAATGGACAGTAAAGATATAAGAAGGACACAAGTAGGATGTGAAAAGGATGCTAAAAGGAAAAAAGGATGTAAGGAAAATGCTAAATAGACCTTTAGTATGTATATTAGACACATAAAAGGATGCCAAAAGATGAAAAAGACACAAGATATGATACTTTTGGGATGCAGAAAAGGATGCCTTCATATCATGTCCTATTTTACATCCTAATTTCACAAAAAAACAAACAAAATTAACAAAGGAAGAGGAGGCATAAATAGGATCCAAAATGTCTCTTCTCTATTCATGCTTGTAGTTGGATCAGCAAAGAAGGGGAAATAAAAGATCAAGAGTTGAGAAATAATGGTGTCAAGATTAAAAGGGTAAATTTCTCAATGTAGATTACTCTTTGAATTTGTTAAGAAGATTGGAGAACTTGAAAAAAACAAAGATGTTAGTGAAGGAGTATACTAAATAATTCTACAGACTTTCTATAATGTTTGGACAAAATGGGGAAAGACTTGAATCCATTGTAAGGAATGAAAATGGTCATTTTTTGCTTTTCAAGATGAATTTAATGTGTTTAATTTTCAAACGGTAGAAAATTCTTATTAGTTAACCTTGGGAGTTTAGGAGAAGTTTGATAGGAAGAATTAAGCTTTGAAGGAGAGAAGAAGTCAAGGGGATGTAAGATGACAACCAAGAGAGAAGATAGGTGAAGATGAGGTTAGTGACAACATTGTATATCAACCTACTAGAAGAATACATGATTCTTATAGAGGAAGAGGTTCAATTAAAGGTATACATAATGGGGTAGATTTGATGGAATCTATTTTTTATGTCAAGAACATGGACATTAAGCATATGAGTGTCAAGAGAATCAGAGGGGCGGGTGAAGATCAGATTCAAGAGTGCATTTTGTTGAAGTAATAGAAGGAATAATAGAAGAAGAGTTATTTCATTGCAGATATATTAAGGAGTGAATGTGATGATAAGAAGATAACTATTACAACCAAAGAAGGAAATTACAAAATAACAAAAGTAAAGGAAGTCTTTCACAATCAAGTGTAAACTAGGATGTAAGTGTTGTAATTTGATTGTATATGGGGGTAGTAATATGGATTGTGTATCTATTGAACTAGTTTAGAAGTTAAATCTAAAATATACACCTCACTCAAATGTGTACAAAGTATATTGGTTGTGGAAAGGGTTGAAGGTACACATGAGCAATGGGAGATTGAATTCCATGTTGGGGGTTATATTGATAAATTATTGTGTGATTTTTTCCAATAGAGACTATGTTAGTATGATATATGTGTTGTTTGTTAGAATGTGTTTTAATGTTATCTAGTGGCTTGATGTAATTTTGTACTTAGTTTCATTATGGTGATCATTATAAAAACATTTTGATCTGGATTTAAGAGTGGAACGAACTAATGAACATAATGAATACAATAAACAAAGATATATGAAGAACAACACACATATCCAATGAATAATATCTTCTATTGAATAAATGAAATAGGTTGAAATTGTAAAATTGCATAACTGAAACACTTGCTCGAATGGTGGTACCTATCTCTAAGAAGAGATGTGGCTGCTACGTGCATCTATCTGAGTAGAATGATTACAATGAGGCTCCAGAGGCCTTTTTAATATTACTAATGAATGCCAAAACCCTATACATCCAAAAACCTAACCCTAGGAGAGGAAACACCAAACGTTATGTGGGCCCCTATGGGTAAGTTGGTACCTCAACTTCTCGGGGTCGTAAATTTTTCATACGACCTCCTCTTTAGGCACGTGATAGCCCGTTGGAAAGTTATTTTAGAGAACTACACATTACACTGTAAAAATATAACTCCATCTACAGTTTGGATGTGGTGAGCCAAAAAAACACTATTTAGGGCTCCAAAACGGCCCTGGAAGTACAATAAGATGCGCTGACATGAAAACATACAAAATAATCCAATTGGATTAGGTGGGAGGCCACCAGTATCCACCTA
Organism: Picea engelmannii; assembly: GCA_009831015.1. Lineage (NCBI taxonomy): Eukaryota > Viridiplantae > Streptophyta > Pinopsida > Pinales > Pinaceae > Picea > Picea engelmannii. The sequence continues at coordinate 45,848 of ML799467.1, read as the reverse complement.
GAAGATGTGTATATATTTAGAAAACCCAACAAGTGTAGAACCCACAATTACAAACAAGTACAAAAGAACGTGATGAACTAAAAAATTTCAAGAGGAGACAGTTGGAATAGGTGGGTGGCCACCAATATCCACCTGGATAAGTCCTCCCCCATTAGGAAGCAATGGTCTCCATTGCATTGAGTCCCCCCATCAGGTGAGGAAACTTCTGCTGAATTTGGCCCTGGGTGAGCCACTTTCCTTGGTGTAGGAGTTTCCCTGCCTTGACAACTCGATAAAGTTGTATCCTATGTTGGCGAGTTCCCTTGACTTGTGTGTCCATGATATGATCAATGGATGCTTGTTCCATGCAGTCAAGGTTGAGCTCTGTTGGTGTCAATTTTTCTGTGATCTCTGAAGTGTCCAATAATGGTGGAAAATATGGCTGAAGGAGGTCCATGTTGAATATTGGGTGCAATCCAAGGAAGGGTGAAATGTTGAGCTCAAAATAATTGCTACTCACAACCTTGGTGATAGTGTAAGGCCCATAGAGAAGGGGGTAGAGCTTCTGATGGGGCCCTGTAAGATGTTACTTCTACAAATTTGACCATAATTTATATCCAACATGAAACTGGTGTGGTACCCTATGTTGATCATGGTGCTAGTTGTACTTAGCATTGGCTTTCTACAAAATCTCATGGACATGTTGGTAGATCTGTTTAATTCGCTCAATGAATCTAGTGAATTTTTCAGTCTCAGACTAAGCATGGGAAGATTTTGTATGTGTGGTTGCAAGAGGTAGTGAAACATCAATGGGACCCAAGGGTTGGAATCCCATCCCCACCTTAAATGGGCTATGGTCGGTGGAGCTATGGAGAGCCCTATTGTAATTGCGTTGAACATAGGGGAGACTCCCATCCCATGTACGTAATTGCTTAGAGTTGTACATGTGCAGGATGTGCACAATCATCTGATTGACGACCTATGTTTGACCGTCTGTTTTTTTTTTGGGGGGGGGGGAATCAATGGATTTTGTGAGCTTGGTGTCCAACAATGACTAGAGACTTGACCGAAATGTGTTGAGGAATCTGTTGTCCTAGTCAGAGATGATGGTATGTGGTATCCTAAAATGGACCCACACTCGTTCAAAGAAGATCTTGGCAGTATATGTCGTTGTGATAGTCTTCTTGCAGGCCGTGAGGATGGCCATCTTTGAAAACCGATCAAGACCACAAATACACAATCATTGCCTTGCTTGGTGCACGGAAGTCCAGACATGTAATCCATCGAGATGGATTCCCAAGGCTTCTCGGGAGTAGGAAGAGGGTTGTATAAGCCTTTTTTATTGATAGATAGCTTGGCAATGACATAGGAAGTGAAAGATATAATATACATGCTGACGTCCTTTCAAAGTTTTGGCCAATAAACATGTTTCTATAGAATGACTACAGTTTTCTCCATGCCAAAATTTCTTGCCATCTGACTGTAATGGGCTTCCAAAATTAGCTTTGCACGCTCACTTACAGGAACATAGAGATGGACCAAATGGCATAATAATCTATCCTGAATGTGAAAATCGATGAAATTTGTGCCTGTACCTAAGAGATGATAGGTGGTGGCAAAGTCTATATCTTGTTGATAAAGTTGGGGCTACTCATATGCCTCATATCCATAAGAATGGAGCATAGCGGTGAGTGCAGCCACGGGAGGTCGAATGAGGTAGTCAACGACCCGATTTGTGCTCCATGTCTTATACTTTATGTTGAGATGGAACTGTTGCAGGTAGGTGGACCACTTCTGATGGCGATCGTTCTGTAATTTCCACTGTGTCTGTATGAACTATAGAGGCTTGTGATCAGTGTGGATGATCGTCTCCTTTCCCAGAATGTAATGTTTCCATTGACAATAGGCTTGTACAATGGAATACATTTCCTTGTCACAGGTGGGGTATTTCCAGATAGTATCTAAGAGTGTCTCACTATGGTATGCCATTGGATGACCATGTTGAGTAAGAACTACGCCTACAACATAGTTAGATGCATCAGTCTCAATCTCGAATGGTTGTTGTAGATCGAGAAAGGAGAGTACTAGATCTGATCACAACGATGCTTCAGATCATCAAATGTTCATTGTTGTTCCTTCTCTCACATGAAATTTTCCCTGCCACCTCCCTTGGTCACTTGGATGAGGGCCCATGCAATATGGGAGAATCCCAACATGAACCGTTAGTAGAAGTTTCCCAGTCCCAAGAAGCTCTGAAGCTCATTTAGTGTGGTTGGGTTTGGTCAGTCACGGATGACTTGGATCTTAGTTGGATCAACATGTACCCCATGCTCATCAAAAATGTAGCCCAAGTATTGGACCTTGTTCATGCAAAAGGATAATTTTTCCAAGTTGGCATATAGCTTGTGTTGCCGCAGAGTGCTCAAAACCTATTGAATATGTCACATGTGCTCCTCCCAAGTTCTATTGAATATGAGGATGCCATCCAAATATACCACCACAAAATAGTTGGTGAAGGGTCTCAATACATCATACATCAACCTCATGAAAGTGGTTGGTGCATTTGTTAAGACAAAGGGCAAGACCGGCCATTCAAAAAGACCTTATTTAGATTTGAAAGTTGTCTTCCATACATCATTTGGTTCGATGGGAACCTGGTGGTAGTCAGACTTTAGGTCAATATTGCTGAAGAAATTTCCCCCCTTGAGTTGGTCAAGAAGGTCATCAATCCTGGGAATTGGGTATCGGTTCCTGAGTGTAATTTTTTCTAATGCTCTATAATCAATGTAGAGTTTCCAGTCCCTGTCCTTCTTCTGCAATAGTACAATCGGGCTTCCGCAAGGGGAGGATATAGGTCTGATGTGCCCCTTTTGAAGAATCTCTTGGATCTAATTCTTGATTTCATTAGTTTCCATCAATGAGCGACGATATACTGGTCCATTAGGAAGAGGTGCACCGAGGGTTATATCAATTGGATTCTTGACTTGGCAGTGTGTTGGTACCCCAATGGGTGAGGAGAAGATGTCTTTGTACTCTTCCACGATCCTGTCCACATGATTCTGCTGCAAAGAGAGGCTTTTTGTAGAGGCCATGGATGTGGTGGTGACCTTCTGCTTATTGTGAGCATGGATCACAAAGAAGACAAACTTCCCAATCTATGAAATGACCTTACTACATTGCTTACTAGAGATTAAATAAATAACGGTAGACGACACTACCTCTAGTATCCTGTACAATTTTATACCCAAAGTAATAATAACACTATGGGGTATAGACTCATACACAACATGATGCTTCCACAAATATGGTTGTCCCAAAAGAACATCACAAACTTAAAGGGGAGAAATATCACACAATACCTCGTCTTTGAAAGGTTTGATGTCATAGGGAAGACGACAATGTTGGTTGACACAGAGATCTCTTCCTTGGAGAACCTAGCCAATGGTGTAGGGTTGTGGGTGTGGTGTCATCGGAAATTCCAATCGCTTGACAACCTCTGCTGAGATTAGGTTCTTCTAACTGCCACTATCGACAATGAAATGGAGAGGATCCCCCTTTACCCACATTTGTGAGTGAAAGAGGCATTCCCCTTCCTCTGGTTCTTCTGGTTCTCTTGGATAGACTTTGGTGGTAGAGACAGTGGCACTGGGTTGAGCATCGATTATTTGCTTCCCTCCTTCTAGATTTTATTGGGAGTCAAAATCGGCCTCACACTCAAATGCCTTTAGCTCGGCCACAAGTGACTTCTTGGAGTGACATTCTTCGGTGTTGTTCCAAGGGATTTTATTGTATTCACACCATTTTCTTGTGTCCTTCTTCGTCTTTTCATTGCACTTATTATGTTGCGGCTTGGATTGGTTGTCTTGAGAGTGGCAATATTTTCTTTGTCCCTTGCTGTGTGGGTTGGGGCCACCTTTTCCCTGCTTCAGCTGTGAGGAGTTTGTAGATCCAAACTCTTGCCTCTTCTGCTTAAATTTATGCTCGATCTTGACAGCATATCTATTGTCGTACCCAAGGAGGTGATGTCTAGAAACTCCATTTATGTTTGAATGTATCTATGCAAATGACCGTGGTATTTGAGCACGATATGTTGCTCAGAGTATTTGATACCCAATTTGGTTCACAGGGTATGGAAAATATTGGTGAAATCTGGTATTATCTTGTCCCTTTCTTGACACAGGGTGGTCCATCTGGTGTATTGGTCATCGTAGCTTCCAACATGGTAGTATTGTTCTTTAATGGCATCCTGGAAGGAATCCCATGTAGGGTAAACCAAAAATATTGCATATTCCTCTATGGCCCTTTGCTTCGAGTAAGTATCCCACCAGACCTTAACATGGGGGACGACCTTGAGGAGTGCAAAATTAATATTTTCCCTATCAGAAAAATTTTGGACCGAAAAATACCCTTCGAGAAAATTCAACCATTTATCTACAACATATGCATCTATCGGTCCTTTAAATAATGGAATATCAAAATTTACATGTACCTTGAAGGGGGTTGCATGGTCGCTTGATGAAGATGCTTCTCCTATGAGCAACTGCTAAAGGATCTATGCAAAGTTGTCCATCATTTTGTTCCTTTGTCGTGCGAGGGCTTCCATCATTTTTCATTATTGTCGGGCTCAGCGTGACCGATCTTGCAATGGCTCAATTGGTTCAAGTCCCAACTTCGTGTACCCAGATCTTGTCGAGGAAATGCACAAAGAAAAATAAATGAAGAGAAGACTTCTCTCATACCACTAATCGGGATTTAGGAGAGAAACGAACTGATTAATAGATTGAATAAAAAAAACACAAAGATATGAAGAACAACACAGAGATCCAGTGAACAGTATCTTCTATTGAATAAATGAAATAGGTTGAAATTGTAAAATTGCAAAACTGAAACACTTGCTCGAATGGTGGTAGTTATCTCTAAGAAGAGATATGGCTTCTATGCACATCCATTTGAGTAGAATGATTACAATGAGGATGTAGAGGCCTTTTTAATATTACTCATGAATTCCAAAACCCTAGACATCCAAAAACCTAACCCTAGGAGATGAAACACCAAACGTTATGTGGGCCCCTATGGGTAAGTTTGTACCTCAACTTCCCGGGGTCGTAACTTTTGCATACGACCTTCATTTTAGGTGCATGATAGCCCGTTGGAAAGGTATTTTAGAGAATTACACATTACACCATAAAACTTTGAATTCGTCTATACTCTTATTGTGGCGAGCCAAAAAAACATTGTTTTGGGCTCCAAAATGGCTCTGGAAGTACAACAAGATGTGTTGACATGAAAACATACAAAATAAGCTAGTTGGATTAGGTGGGAGGCCACCAGTATCCACATGGAAGATGTGTAGGGCTTCAGACAATCCCAGAAGTGTAGAACCCACAATTACAAAGAAGTACAAAAGAGCGTGTTGAACTAAAAATTGTCAAGAGGAGCCAATTGGAATAGGTGGGTGGCCACCAATATCCACCTGGATCACATTTGTGGGGCACTCATACATGTAACTTGGCCTCACTAGACCTTTGTAATATTGCACATGTGAACATGGAGATTTTTTTGGGAGATGTTTGGTGGTGACCTATCTCTCATGTAATGGCGACCTACACTCATAGGTCATTCTTATCCACTTATTGTCCCTTATGTCTTGATGAGCTTATCATCAAACTTCATGGATTTGTTGATATACACCCTTGATTGTGCCTTATGATCAATGTTCCAAGTTTCTCCTAGTTACTATAAATTGAGGCAATTAGTCTTGAATCAAAGAAGTGGAGGGTGGCTTATGGTATTGATCATTAGCTTGGATCCTATGGGTCCTTAGGCTAGATCATCCATATGCTTGAGAGTTGAATGGATCCCATTTGAAATCCATACATGTATGTGCTCTAGCTATTGTAATTGGGAGAGTTATATGAAGAATAAGAAGGCATTTCTTCCATGGATGTTTCCCCACCTTGGGGTTTTACCACATAAATTCTCATGTATCCTCTCTCTCATTTGATAGATCTAATTTTATTTGTTTGATTCTTTCCATAGGAGTTGAGATAGGATAGATCTTGATTATATGTTTCTACATATTATTCTTGGTCTTTCATGGTATCATAGTTATATATCTAACTCCTTGTATGAGAATATTTGTTTGTTGAAATATTGGATAGGAGATCTACTATTTCCTTTAATGAGAATTCAACAATAGTGATTGGATTTATTTTTTTTGTATCAATTTACAAGTAGATCTAGTTTATTTTTTAGGTCTGCTAGTTTAAATTTTCATATATTTTTTGAAGACCAATTTTTTCATAGTTCTCTAAATCTAGATTTGGATCACATGTTTTGTTTTTGAAAATACTAAGTTGTTTTTTTCTAATCCGACATTACCATTACATCTGAAGCATGCTAATTATCAAAATGAGCATTATTTTTGCTAAATTTGATCTCTATGAAGATTCGTGGGTGCACTTCATATATGTACAAATTAGTGTATTTTTTGGCTAATATGACCATATAGATGTGTCCGGAGTAGTTTAATTAGCCAAGATTGACCATTGTTTTTACCACAACTGGCCTTCATGTGGCCCAGATATTGAGAATTTATTCTAGTAGACATGGGATGTCCTTTCATTGTAATATGTTTTTAAATTAGTTCTTCAACAATATATGAAATAAATTTGATATCAAATATCATGGATTTGATTAATTGGTTATAATAATGTGTTATGTATTTGGTTGCTATGAGTTCTTGGGTTCAAAACTCATTCCTCCTTAATTGTAATTAACATTTTGTTGAATAACTTTATCATTTGGAGGAATTTCCACATTACTTCTATATGGACTCAACCACCCAACCAATATGTGCTAGATCAGTAAGTGCATCCAATATAAACCACCAATTTGGTTGCCATGTTTCATTTCATACATTTCCATGTGTAATTGTCAACACACAATACATCAACATTCCATACATACCACATCAACATTATGTACATGCCATGACATCTTCTCTACCTTTCCATTTAAGTACATGGTGGGTTCCATTCAAACCAATTAGAGGGTGCCACATGGTACTTTTGGTTGATCTTGCAGGAATTAGCACCAAGATTTTGACACTGATTTTTAAATTTCCATAACTTTGTCATACAACATCGATTTTCATTACGGTTTTTGCAAACCATATTTTTCAGTTTTCTACATAGTGACATATTTGGATTTAGTGAATTATTCTATTTGATTATGGTGATTTTCATTTATTCCAAAAAAGTCAAGGCTAGACCTAATTTTTCGAACTTAAAATGGTCAGAATTTGTTGATACATACATCGTTTTGAGTGATTTTTTCTTTCAAAATGCATCAAATTTCAGACTCTATGCAGTGGTGATATCAATTTATATTGATTTGGACATATGATTATCGAGGATGGTAATGGCCAAATATTTCTCATTTGTTTGACTATGACAACATTCTATTTGAGAAAATTTCTTGATGGTATAAATTTGGTTCTTTTCTTGGCACAATGTATTTGTGTGGGGAGACCCTTTTACATTACATGTGGTGCATATTTGAGAACTTGTTGAACTTGATTACCATTGTAAGATCATGTTCAATTCTTGATTGAAGCACTCAGGTTGGTCGTTGACACTTTCAACTTTTTGGATCACATTCAACTTCATATTTTGTTATAGTTCATGTCTTCTTAGAGAGATTATTCTTTGACTCATCGTGGATTTTCCATGATGATTCATGCCTTTGCTCTTGGAGATTATTTCTTTCGGTTAGATCTTTTTTTTATTCACTTGTTCCTAAGTTGTGTGTGTGAAGAGTTTGGAGACAAATTGGTTCTGCATATTACTACTCTATCTTGAGTTGCTTGGAACTTCATCATGATCATATTGATGTTTTCATTTCTGGTCATTCTACATATATTATTGATGGTAGCAAGTGTCTTCTCCTTGCACCTTATTGAGTATTTGGTTGCATTTTATTGATGGTTTCGTACATTATTCCAATCAAAAACTTATTCTTAATAGAAACAAAGTTTGACACTATCTTTTCCACTTATCCAGGATGTTCGAAGTTTTCATTAAGGGGGAATGCAATGTAATGCAACTTTTTCCAAAATTTTCCTTTTTTACAACCCATGATGTAATAATTGTCTAGTGGTCACATTTACTACTTTATATCCTATCACTATAATGACAATGAGAACATCATTCTAAGACATTTGTACACACAATGAAGCATCAATAGACTTGTGAGATATCAAATATCTCACATTATTGGCCTATTATTCTTATGTAACACAACTCTTTCCTCGACTCAGATGCTCATTCCTCTAGTCAACATTATGGGAGAATGTTAGAATGTATTTTAATGTTATCTAGCGGGTTGGTGTAATTTTGTACATAGTGCCATAATTATGATCATTATACCATCATTTGTGGGGAACATATACATGTAACATGTTCTCTCTAGACTTTTGTAATATTCCATATGTACACATGTAGATTTTTGGGGGAGTTATTTGGTGGTGACTTGTCTCTTGCGTAATGGTGAACTACACTCATAGGTCATTATCCCACTACTTCTCCCCTATCTATTTATGACATAATCATAAACCTTTATGGATTGGTTGATATCCACTCTTGATTGTGCCTTATGATCAATGGTCTAGGTTTCTCCTTGTTAGAGTAAATTGAGGCAATTGATCTTGAATCCAAGAAGTAGAGGGAGGCTTATGGTATTGATCATTAGATTTTACCCTAGGAGTCCTTAGGATAGATAATCCATATTCATGTGAGTTGTATGGATCCCATTTGAAATCTGATGCAGGAGCATCCTGCTTCCAAAATCTTGTACATTTGGCAAGACCTAGGGGTCTTTCATTTTACTAAGGGAGTTGGTTCCTAAGTGTGTATTATTGTATTTTCCTATGTTTTATTGGGTTCTAGAAGAGAGACATATGATATGATTTGATAATGAGAAGTGAGGATTGAAATTTTAAAAGTTCTCAAATGTGTGAGAATGTGAGAGGAATTGAGAGATATTAGGATAGTTGTAGATCTCATGAGAAGTTTGTGGATTTT